>JAWNNH010000002.1:600000-1169562 GCA_035043045.1 Hirtodrosophila alboralis
GTTAACTTATGCAGCACTGTTAACACACACAGCACTGTTACAACAATCTCTCTCAAAAAATCATAGTAGATAGTATTTTTAAATGAATACGAAACGGGAAATGATTTATATGGCAGGATAACGCTTTCCGGATCAACTAGAATATAATTTTGAATGAAAGGCGTAGCAGCGCACGCCGGGTACACTAGTAAATCATAAAGTTAAAAAAGCTTGATTAAATTTGATCAGCATCAGGCGATAAAATAAGTACGAAGTACTTTTGTTTTCCAAGATATGTTTAATTATACTATAATATTTTATTACATTTTTTTTTTAATTTTTATTTTTTGCAAAATTGGAACATTCTTGTAGAGCATGCTTGGCAAGTGTATACCATATATTCGGCATATCAAAAATAGTTCATCTCTTCTTATTTTGTACCATTTTTCTGGCTGGTGCTTTTTACAGCTGTCAGTCGAATAATATGCTACAGCATTGTCCTTGCTGGCCCAGAGTTAACCCAATGTGTTTTTGCCCCCAGTTCACATCCTGAGCAGCTGCTGACCGACATTTCATTTTGTTTGCTTTATGAATTTCGTGTTTGTTATTTCCTAAGGATCGACAAACACGCACAGGAGAGCCAAAAGGCTATAGGGGGACTGGCTAGAGGGTTCCTTTTAAATATTTAACAACATTTTATTGAAATTGCACGAAACCCTTGGTCCTTTATTTTTTTCAATTTATATACCCTGTAAGACATAGCTTAAAGGGTTATAATAAAGTTATGCAAATGTGCACTTCAACTTTTCCTTAAATATTTAAAAAGCTAACCGCACTTTTTTTTATACAAATCGAACATTTTACAGCCTTAAGCTTTGGTTCTTGCATATTTTAAGCATCTTGATGTGTTTTATATTCTGCAATTTTAAATTCTGAAAAACACATAAACTGTATAAGAAACTATTTTCTATGGCTAGAAGTTTACATAAACTGAAGTAGTACATAGAATATTCGATGTTGAATATGCAACTAGAATCGAGTGAATGAAGCTCCTATATTTGTCAATAAGCCAAACAAACTTTTATGTGCTCGTTAAACTAAATTACCAGTAAAACTGTTGAGAGTATTCGAATTTAAGTGCTTGTGTAGGGTATTAAATAACTGATAATATGGTAAAACACATTGATTTGCTTTTTAGCAATTGCTTTATATAAGGAGCTACACATATGTACACTGATGTTCACTTAAATAGCGCCAAACCACCTAAAGTGACTCTTTCCAGCTATTTATCTCATAAATTATAAATATTTTTGAAATGAAAATTTTTTTTTTTTTTTTTAAATAGTTTATCTTATTTCACTTAATATAGCAAAAGATTGTTTTCATATTATAAGTATAAGTATTAAAATATATTATTTCAATTGCGCCCAGTAATTATCAGTTTTTGAAAGACTATAAATGTGAAAATAATTGACTATAAGAAAAAAAAATACCGGCAAAAGTCCTTAAAAACTAAGGAGAAACCGAAAAACCAATTTTACAAGGAGTCTGACTTGCAAATTAATCAATAATCGAAAACAAATTATCGGTGATCTTAAGTGATACCATAAACTATAGATTTAATGTAAATTGACGATCTGTACATTCTTGTAGGGAAAAAAAATATAGGAACTTTTAAATTATACCATAAACTATAGATTGAATGTAAATTGACGATCTGTACTTCCTTCGTCTTTATTTAGGAAAAAAAAGGTATTATATATTAAAATTAAAAAAAAAAAACATCGATTTGTCATGTTTTTAAGCTTTGTCGTATTCATTTTAGCAGTGGCGGTATTTTAATGAACACTCTTGTACATTTTGATCGATTTTTAAAATAAAATTGAAACAATTCCAAGAAATATTTTTTTTTAAAGACATTTCAGATTGTTGTAATTGATTCCAGTTACGTTTGATTTTTTTCTTTAAACCTGATAGCTTATTGATTGTGGCTTAAAGGGTTTACGAAAATATCTGCTCTTTCGAGTTCATAAGCAGATAAAATGTGGCCAAATGTGTCCAAAACGAAAATGTGTATTTGCTTAAAGCGATGTGTGGGTGTGCGTGGGTGTATGTCAGTGTGTGTGTGTTTGTATTTGACATCCTTGTTGATTTGCTCACATTAGATACATCAACAGGCAGTGCGACTGGCAGACTCTCAACTGCCAGGGTATTACGCATTAGCTTTCAGCTCAAGTTTCTGCATCATCTTCATCTTCATCATAATCATCATCATTTTGAGCTTTAGCTGATGTTGAAGCCAGTTACCAGGAAAATGCTTGCAATTATGACAGCTGAGTGGGCTGACAGGACACACAAGGCGTGGCAGGATAACCACAATAACAAAACATCAAATTCTCATCTCACATAATATCAAAATAATATTCTTCGTATCTTAACATTACAAAGCACTGTAGATTGTATCTTAAACAATGTTGGCAAATCGCAATAAGGTGCTAAGGCAGTTGCACCTATATACATGAATTGAAGTATATACTATATATGAGGCCGAAAATACTAGAGAAATTAGGGCATTTAACATGCGACTGGTAAAAGATGCTTCGTTTGAGCAAACATAACTAACAGAAACTGAAAATAGAAAAATTAAAAAAAAACAGAACTGCTGCTGTATACTCTGCTCATTTAAAAAATACTGCCTATTGTGGGATTTCCGTATTTCATTTGAAAAATACTGTCTTCTGTGTTTGTTGTAACAGTGCTGTGTACATTAACAGTGCTGCTTACGTTAACAGTGAGCACATCTGTTAGGGCGCGAGCGACGTTTCCTAAAATGTTTTCCCAAAATTTTCTTTTGTAGATACCTTCTCCTGGCAATAATGAACAACTGAAAAAAAATTTTCAGCCAAGTCGGTTTAGCCTTTCCCAATTGAAAAATACCTATACTTTTTATTGGCTCCATTTTTATATATATAGATTTATGATAAAAGTAAGAAATTTAATATTGCAAAATACATTTTTTTTAATTTATTTCTAATATTTACAAATATTTTTCCAGCGTCCTATTGCAGAAGCAAAATAAAAAAACTAGACATATTCCTGTCATATTGGCAGGTTCTATCAAGTAAAAGTCTGGGAAACTGAGAGAGGAAATTTTATACATAATGATCAATATCGAAAGAGTTCGAAAAATACACATAATAAAGTGTTTCATATATTCGCATAGGCTTTTAAAATAGCCGAACAATATTGCAATGCTGTATTAACAACAGGTTGATATACCCATTTTAATATCTCCTACCGACAGAGTATAAAAATTGTCAAAAATATGTGAAATAGTTGCGGCAATAAGCTAAACCAACTGGCAACAACTTTTGAGGCCCCAATCAATAGACAATTCTTATTTAATTTTTAATTTTTTTTTTTTTTTTTGGATTTTAACAAGCCAAGAATTACAGAGAGATCTAGTTTTATGTATATCTACCCATCTCTCTTTATCTGTCTTTGTTCAGGTGCTAAGTAGTTGGGCACATAACAACAAAAAGCAAGTGGAACACCGCTTGAAATCTGAGTTAGGAGAAAATATACTAGTATATATAAATCGCAGTTCATCGTCAGTTAGACGCTGTTTGGTAATTTGAAACTTGTTATAAGCAAAGCGTTAATCAATTTTTAAGCAGCAGCTGCAACAACAATAACAAAACACAGTGCTTATGTTAAATATCAATACCAATAAAGAAAGAAACCAATTCACGCAATGAGCAATAGTAAAAAAAAATAGGAAAAAAAAACTAACACAATTTGAACAAATTTCTATGGACTTGAGTGCAATTCGGTTCAGTTGTGCGTCAATTTTCAACTCGAGCAGTTCGAGAAAAAACATACAAAATATATAAACTTAATCATAAGTGTTAATTTTTTTTTAAGTGTATTTAAAGTTCAAAGTTTCTGAAGATCCTGTGACTACAAACAACAAATAATGAATTTGGCAAGATGTCGGAATAGCTGAGATCACAAAATCATAAATCCAAAAAATTTTATTTTGTGTATTTTTATTGAGTACAGCGGCTATGCCTCATCTAGTCAATTGCATTAGTTTGACAATATCAACGAATAAACAAAAATATTGTTTTATTGACAATATATAGAAAGTAAAGCTTCAAGTGTGTCGACAGACTGACAAGATCAAGTGAAGTTAGTGTAAAAATATTTTTTTTTTTGTTATTTAAGTTAAACCAAGATAATAATTCCCAACAAAAGGATTTTCTTTAATGAATATTATTTCTAAGCTTTGTTTTTAAACCTAATAAATTATTTAACTGTGTTCAAAACTGCTTAAATACTTTAAGTTTTTATTCTTTAACAAATTTTCAATATTTGAAATATATTTATTTAAACTGAATCAACAAAAAAGAATTGAAATATTAATTTTAACGACTTTTTATCGTTTTAAGGATTTCTTATATATTTAACCATCCTCTTAAACGAATAGTTTAAAATATACCTATCCTTCAGCATGTTATATATAAACTATTTTTTTAATCGTATCATAATAATATTATGATTGAAATCGTGTTGAGTAGATTTTACAAATAAATTGAGCAATATATTTCAAAAAAAATTTTAATTTTTTTTTTTTTTTATTTTTATTGCAAAGCTTTTTAAAATTTCCTGAGATTTATCCCTTATATTGTTCAAGCATTATAACCTGTGTTATTCAGTTTTATTCATAGCCATATTTAATAGCTAGAAAATTTATTAGTTATCTTTTGGTATATGATTATTTATATTAAATTTAAAGCAGAGCTGCTATAGCAAAATCTTTAAATTCTCCGAAATGCATAAACACTTTCATGAATTTCCAACTGCATATTTTGAATAATGATATTTTAATGTTAATTCCTCAAGGCATTTCAAGCATTTCAAGTGTCTATGTTCTATGCATTCAGCCAAAGTGCACTTCTCATTTCCATTTTAACACCTCATACTTCAAATTTTCCAAGAAATTGCCACAATTAATTAAATCATTATAGGTAACAACACCTAATTAGCAATACTTGGCTCTATATGTTTCCCTTCAAGTCCTTAGTAATTAGCTCAAATGCATTATGTTTGTGGCTACTTCAATGAAATTCTCACATTCAGTTTGCCCCAGAACGTGGCAGCTCATTATGAGTTTTATTCTCTGAAAAGTGGTGCTTAGGTTTTATAAATAGTACAAAATTTATAATATAATGAGCACTTGTTACACAAAATTCAATGGAAATGGCACTATCACCTTAGCCAATTGTGTGCACATTGCTACATGCGCACTTCAGCATTGATAAGCTTCCTGGAAATGCATAAAAGGATGCGTCACAAGCAATTGAAATTGAAGAAGCAGCAGAAGGACCTCCCCACAACATAGACACAAGGCACATTGTCAGTTAAGCTCGTACTCGATATGTGGCCATTCGAGGAATGAATTGTAATATCTATTGGGAAGACAAAACTTCTAAGGCAATCAGCAAAACGCGCATTGAAAAAGATGAAAAAAAAAATATAAAAAAAACTGGGCAAACAAAAAAAAATAAATAAAAAATAAAAAATAATGCGAGGCAACTTTTTCCATTAACATATGTACAATAGACCCAATATGCACACGAATATGTATATTTTCATCGTATTAACATTCACATGGAAGTCTTCTGTAAAACATACACACATATAATAAGTTCTCTTAATATAAGTTACACACAATAGCAGCTATATACGAGTATATATAACTATATTTAAATAAGTTTATAGTAAACTTTATAGCTGAAAGTTAAATAGTTATAGTTTTAAAGTAGTGTAATAAATGGTTCTAAATGTGTAAACCATTTTCTAAACTTTAAACAATTGAAAATAGGTACAATAATAAAAATGAAATTTAATAAATTTCAGCTTATGCTGTTGTTAGGTATTAGTTTCAAAATTTCAAAGCCAGCTTAAGCTACTGTTAAGCATTTATTTGGAGCTCAAACTTAGGCTGACTTATAAAGAACAAAAATAAATAAAATATGCCAAGTCTTGTTTTATATTTAAGTACTTACATATTTAAATATAAGTTCGGATATCTGAGACTGGGTACAGAGTGTCCCATAGTCGGATGTACGCGACTATAGCTTGAATTGAAGTATATACTATGTATATATATGAGGCCGAAAATACTAAAGAAATTAGGGCATTTAACATGCGACTGGTAAAAGATGCTGCGTTTGAGCAAACATAACTAACAGATACTGAAAATAGGAAAATTAAAAAAAACATAACTGCTGCTGTATACTCTGTTCATATAAAAAATACTGTCTATTATGTGATTTTTGTATTTCTAAAAAATACTGCCTATTGTGTTTGTTGTAACAGTGCTGTGTACATTAACAGTGCTGCTTACGTTAACAGTGAGCAAATCTGTTGAAGCGGTAGCGACTTTTCCGAAAATGTTTTAGCAAAATTTTCTTTTGTAGATACCTTCTCCTGGCAATAATGAACAACTGAAAAAAAATGTTGAGCCAAGTCGGTTTAGCCTTTCTCAATTGAAAAATACCTATACTTTTTATTGGCTTTTATATATGTCTATTGTTTATTATTCTCTTTAAGTCACACTTATCAACAACAAAGGCAAATTTCATAATATATCATGCTAGTTTTGAGTCAGAGTATAAAAAAAGTCACTTAAAGTATTTATTTAAACATTTACCTATTATTATAATAAAACTTCATAAGACACTATATATAGAGCTATAAATAAAAGAGAAACCAAAGCTTCAGTCAGCCATTACTCGCAGGTTTTAGTAACAGAAAAATTATGAAAAGTTATTTAATCAGAGTATTATAACTTCGACATGTCAATATAAAGTTTATCTATGCTTTCATAGCACCAGAAGCAACAGCATCTACATTGGGAATAAAGAGGAACAAAATAAATAAACAACAAAAACAGAAAGTAGGCGGTTAAAGCCAACAATTAAGCGCATGAAATGAGGATAATCCAGCCGAAGGGGCAGTATACTCGTAGCATAGACCATGTGGCATGTGGCAAGCGGTGGAATGGCCGTTTTGTAGATGCTACAGACGGCAAACAATTTCCATAAACATAAACAACAGCGCATAATCAAGTGGATGAATGTCCTGTGGTAGGACAGAAGTTGGCCACAAAATAATTGCAAATTTTGTGGCACAGTGTTGCCAACCTTAATATGCGAGAGTAAATTATTTAAATAGATTTGCAACACTGGTTTGTTTGTTTTGATTGTTTTCTTTAAAAAGTGCAGCTTTCATTATCTACTCACACTAAATGCAATTAAGAGGAGATCCTTTGACACAAATTAAATAAAAAAATAAAACATTGGTCCAGTTTTACAGCAAGTTCTTGCCAACACTTTTCTAGGAATTTTATTTATTTGTGCTTTACTGTGACTTATACTATGTATTTGCATTACATTTGAGCTATTTTTATTTTGTTTGCGCTGCAACAGACAAAGTTTCTTGAGATTTATGCACATTTTAAATGGTTTTTATGCAGCTTCATCGACAGAGAGTTTTGTATTCAAATTTCAGTAAAAAAATAAAATGCACTGAAATTGAGTACACCTTAATAAAATGCTGTATAAACTTTTAATTAATTTACAATTCGTATGCTATTTGTCCTTCGTCTTATTTTAAGCACAAAAACTAAAATAAATTTATATAATTTCTGTTTTTCTAAAATAATGCAGCGTTATTAGAGCGTTCACAGTTGCTGCCAAAAGTTTTTAACTGCAGTTGCCGTAATTTTATCCCACAACTTTTAACACAATGGTCCTCAATTGTATAAAACTAATAGGTTTTCAAAAGAAATGTACAAAAGAAGGCGAGTTCGAGCAAATAATGTATAAACTATTTATGTTTATCTTATGTAGATTAATTATTTTGTAATAAAAAAATAATAAGAGAATTCATCTTAATCCTACTTATTCATTTCTATTCAATGTCAGTTGATGAATAAACACTACAGTACTCATTCAATTCGATTTGTGTTTTGTACTCAAATAATGAAAAGTATTCTATTGTACTCATTTTTCCTGAACATTGAGTAGATTCAAGTAGCCTTTTATTATGTAATATGAATCAATTTAGAACATATACTAAATAAAAAATTAATATTTGCATTGACAGAATACAGATGAAGTTATGAAAATTGTAAAATGCGAAAAATGTTCTTTAAAAAATATAGGTATAATTATTTCAAAGTAAAAAATTAATTTTGCTTTCATTTTTCAGAGACTTTCTGATAATGGTACAAAATGTAGGAGGACAATTTTTAATAAATAATAAAAATTAATCAAAAATAAATAACAACGGCCTTGTTAACTCAAATGCAAAAATAAAAACAATAACATTTATATAAAAGTCTATCTAGAAGTTTGTGTTTTAATTTTAAATGATGAGCATCAAAGTCACACGTAATATATATTTTATTTACACCTAACGCTTATTACGTAATCCAGTTCAGTTCAGTTTGAGTGTCTTGTTAATGAATAAATTGTGAATGTACTTAAATAGAAACTTGAATATGTCATATATAAAGATATATCTTAAGTATATGCTAGTTCTAGCTCTTCCGGCGTGTGTTGCTACGCGCCTTCTATCCTACTGCGCTCCAGCTGAGATTTTCCCACAATTTTCAACTGCATTTTCCACCCACTTTCCGATATTTTTTTGACAACATTTTTTCAGAGTGTTAACCTACAATATCACAGGAAGCCACAATGAAAATTGTAAATTTCTAGCTTTTGCCGTCTAACCTGCACGTGAGTCGCCAATAATTCAGTCAGTCAGGTTGAACAGTTTTATATGTATATACGAGATGTAGATTAAAATAATAATTTAAAGTATAACCTAAAGCACATGATGATGTTGCGTAACGTTATATGTAATACTGATAAATTGTATGGCATAAATCGTTGCTAACCATTTAAAATGCTTTCAAAAAATACCGCGCGAATTACGTTCTCGCGAGTGTCAAAGTTGACAAGTGGTCTGTGGGTGAAAGCGATTCAAATTGAAATTTCTAATTTTAATAGATGGACGTAATATACAGTAAAACACACACCCACACACACACACACACACACAGATCCGCTTATGACATATAAGTAGATATGAATGCAAATTGGCTTTGAGCATTTCAAACCTGTGCATGTGCGCTAAAATATTTTGCCGTATGCATTGGGGAAAAAAAGAATAAAAATAATATTTTTTAAATCATTTCTAATAGGATTTAATCCGATTTAAAAAACAACAAAAGATGTGTCTGTATGAGAATTATTTTTAAAACTCCATGAAACTGCATTCATTGTGAAAATGCATTTTATAGAGTGATGTGTGAAACAATAAAGCGAATATTTATTTTTTTTTAAACCATTGCTATTGAAATGTAGTTTAGCTGAAAGTTCATTTATTTCTCTTGTTGTTATACTCTATATGTTGATTTGTTTAATATAGATTTTGACAGCATAAACTTGAAGCAAATAACAATTAATTTAATGGCATCCTTTGTCACAACAAAAATAAATATAACGATTTCTTAATAGTTTCAGATAGCTTAATTTTTATAAAATAAAATTATAAAATTATTTTTATTTGTATTTTAAAATAAGTGTTATTTTTAAACTTTTTAATAAAAATCAACAATTACTTTTTATTTCATAATTTTTTTCCTTTTTTAATTATAAGACTTGCGATTGCTGCTTGTTAAAAAAAAATATTCCAAATTCCTGAATGGTATTTCAAGTGATATGATTTTTGAAAAAACCATTTTGTAACTGCAGGGAACATTTCACAGAATTGAAATCCTATTCTAATTAAAAATTGTTATTTTTGCAGAAGGAAAACATTTTTCGAGATTCGACTTTAGAAAACTGAAGCAAAAAATTAAAAACTACATTTCTTTTAATGTGATTTTACAGACATTTTGTGTATTCGGTTCGATTCAGTTGGGTACGAACTGAATGGGTTCAAGGTTAAATGCAGTGAAACTTGTTTAAAGTTTGTTTGCCCCAACTAATTAAAGCTGCCGACTGCCAACTGCCTGCCTGGCCACAATTTGCAAGGACTATTGCAATTAATCTCCACATAAATTTGCAAGAGGGCAGAGCAACAGGCTGGTCTGGGGAGCCAGCCAGAAAATAGAACTGACCTTGTCGGAATGGCATCTCTGTTAGAGTCTGTTAGACTCTGTAGACTGAAGGCTCAACTGTTGCAAATTGTTGGCAATGCTGACCCAATTTTTCACCTGCCTCATGAGCAGGGGCTAATAAATTGTTGCGGCGTCAACGGCGTTGTTGGGCTTCTTATGAACAAGGGCCAAGCCATTTAATGGCCATGTCCGACAGTTTGGACTTTAATATTTTTGCGTACTACATCAAAGTCGGAAGGTTCGAGTGATTAAATGAAATTTACGAGTGGGCAATTCGATGCCCGTGGGATCTGGAGGCGGCGCTAGAATACAGTTTTGCATAGGCGCTGTCAGAGATTGATGGGCGATGTTTTGTCTTGGCGGTGGCGGGGGAATTATACAACAGCAACAGTTGCAGGAGCAACAACAACAGCAGCCATAACAATAACAAGCCGATGTAATGAAGTGCCGTACGTGGCGAATGCGTAATATTCATATACTTATACAATGTATATACATACATGAGCGCTATAATTGTATCCCATTCCTAGAATTAAGGCCAGAACTGAACTGAACTGAACTAAACTAGCTGGCAATCCTAGTCATAGTTCTGTATTCCCTATCCCGTCCCAGCCAGAATTGCCATGCTTTATGGTTACATGAGCAATCATTTTTGTTGCACATATGCAATTAAGTGGCTAGATGTGTATGTGGCAACTGAAAGCATCAGTAGAATTTAGAGCGATGACTTTCCAGCTTGTAGTAATTACACAGGCAACTCTAAAGTGTTCCCAATAACTACAATAATATACTAAGCTTGATTTGAGCAATAATTATATCAAAATGTGTAGCTTACAATATTTATTTATTTTTATGTTTATTATTAAATTTTATTTTTACCAAATAGTTATGCGGTAAAGGCATTAAAACAAGCCATTTTACTGTTTTCAAACTAAAAAAAAAAAAAAAATTCCTCTTTCCATGTTCCCATTTTCACAAATCTTGATTTTGCGGATTGCCCTCAATTTTAAAGACTTGTCATGGAGAAGGGCTTTAATTTAATAAAAATGTTAATTTACAAAGTAGCTTCACGTAGCGCCAAGCTCCTTTGACATTAAAATAAAATTAAATATTAAATAATATATTTTTAATTTTAAGAATTAAATCTAACAAATTTCTACATAAAGTTTGCAAAATTAAAAGCAACAAACGGTTGAACCTTTGTGCATTTAATCAGAGCTTAAGAAAAGAACCAAAGTTCAGTCTAGAAACCTGTTTTAATTAGCAAAGGTTTAGCTGCTTAACAAATGAAGTGAAACTGATTTTGAGAACATGGCCAATAAGCTAGAACAATTATGCAGGCAACAGGCAAACGCAATCGTATTACTGGAAATAAATATGACGCGATGGTCCAAACAACAAGTGACAGCCTTCCCAGAGCGTGCAACAGGGAAGTGATGACAAACTGAGCTGGAACTGGAGTGATATAGGTAGGTAGAGGGGTGTTATAGCTTTTGGGAGCACATGGCTGCCCCAAAGGGGATGGCATAGACTACCCTCATGTTTATGAGTTGCAATGGCGACGTGCTGACAGCTGACAGTGGCACTCGGTCGACTGCCCCCGAGACTCGACTTGGCGTTGCCTTTGTGCAGATGTAGCATACATACCCTATTGGCAAAAAGGTATTTTCATATTATTAGTAAATGTGTCATTTATATAAGAATAAAGTATGCAATACTTTAAATCAATATAAACAATATCAGCTGAAGCGAAATACTTTATAACTGAGCTATCAATTTTGACTTAAAAAATCTAAATAAATCTATGTTTCCTTCTTGGATCGATATTTGATCAAAAATTTGTCGTGTTTGCACTTTGAAGTTTTCTTCAAATTCACTTTTATGATTTAAAACCATTAAACTATGTAAAAAATTTAAATATTTCGCAGCTTAATTAATTTATAAGAAAATAATTCGAATATTAAGTTTAAATTTAACAACTATCATTTTAACTGTTTGTGTTTTATTATTATATTAATATTAAAATGTTGTTATGAAACTTAGAATATAAATGTTGTCATTAATCGTAGTAAGAGATAAAATTAATACTTTTATAAATATTTAAATAATATTATTTTATTTGTCATTATGATCTCTGAACACTATCATTTTGACCTGCTCAAATAGTATATTAATTAATTTATAAAAAAGTTAAAATGTATACTACTTTATATACCAAAATAATATTATTTAATTTGTCACTGTGATCTCTAAATAAAATCAATTTAGTTTGCCCAAAAATTTGATATCTTTGATCATAAAAAGAAAATAACATTTATACCATTGTATATATCAAAATATCTCAAAATAATATAATGTTGTATCGGCTCAAAATGGATCTCAAATATGAACATTTTTATTCTGTGTATATAACTTTGGAAAAAACAAGAATTTTTTTTAATAAAAAAAACTATACAAAATTGAGTTTTAAGTGAGAAAATAGATTATGACAAAATATATTAAATTATACTTAACAGCAAGAGAAATTAATATTCGGCACATTACAGATAAGTAAATGCATTTTATTTGAATTTATTTTACTTTTATTCATCACTATAAACATGCAACTTTCAGTTTACATTTCTTATATTTTGTAGGGGGTAGAACGCATGACGAGGTATATATATATATATATGAGGTTTAAGATAGGATATATATATATATAATATGTAGGTTTATTTTATGAGCGAACAGACATTTTATTGCATGTGCTGGCCAGCGTAGTGTGTCTGAGGTTATTAAAGTTTCAACACTGGTGTCAAGTCCCATTGCCAGCAGCTATTGCTGATGATGTTTCTGACTGTATATATATACATATATATGTGAGTGTGTATATATATAAGTGTATGCTTTATTTTATTGCTGAAAAGTGCAATCATAAAACGTTCAAGGCCCCCGTGCAGTGCGATAAGCGTTGAGCGAATCACCCACCGAGCAAACAGAGTGTGCATTAAAGTTGGCACTTTGGTGGCATACTTTTAGGCGCATTGGCCCCCAAATGACACTTAGATGGCAATACTGAATATTGACATTTGTTTTTTTTAGTGTTTAGACAGGAGCAATCAAATCAAGATAAGCAAACAGAAAAACTGCATTTAAGTAAGACTTGCGTTGTTTTACACACAATTTTTACACTTTTATGTCTATTTGTGGAGATATAACAGAAATAATTCTAATCCAATCACTTAGGGATGTCATCGGGCGTGTTCATATCAAATTTGACGACTCTAGCTATAAAACTGTAAGGGATATAGATATTTGTGAAATTTCCAAAATTGGTCAAATTTATTTATATACCTATAACCCCACATTTAAAACCATTGTGCAGATAACATTGAATAGTATTCCATTTCTATGAATTGAAAGAAATTTAAAAAATACCAAATACTCGTTTTTTCTTTTGGCAGCAAAGTATTTCATCTCTTAATCAAGTTGTGAGCACGCCAAAGAAAAAAAAAAAAAAAAAAATTTTCGCCACCAATCGACCAACTAAAAACCCATAAAAGCTTATTGAAAACAAATCAAAATCAAAGAACAGCAGCAGAGAAAAAAAAATACAAACAAAAAGGCGTAATAAATTCAAACCCAAAGAGATAAATTTTACACTCGAACATGAATGAGGTTTTTGGGGCATGAGGCAAGTAGAAAAGCTATGCTCTAATAAAGTTGTAGACCATCAAATTCAAGCTAAAGTAAAAATATATATACTCTATATATATGTATAAAAAAAAGCACACAAGCCGACAATAAATTTTGTTTGCAGTCGCAAATAAAAAATATATAAAAAAAAACTGATTAATTTCTAATTTGATTTATTCAAGAAATATCATCCAAATTTTTAAAAGTTGAAGTGGAATTTATATTGTATAATTTATATACAGGTATGTATTCAAACTTTAATTTAAAAGTATGCTTTGAAAGCACATGAAAGTTTCTGGCGATTTTTAATTAAAAGCTTAAAGCTCAACTTAGGTTGTTCGGAAGTATATAAAAAACAGAGTTTACGCGAAGAGTTGAAAGAACAAAACTTAACACATGTTGTCTTAATAAATAGCCCAAACTCTTCCGTAAATTTGTAACTGGGGCAACAAAATAAATGACAAAAGTAACAGAACCAAAAACCAAATATTCACAAAATAGCACCAGCAACAAGAGCGCTGTGTGTCCAATCATTTGGGCTAACAAACCAGAAGAAGACAGTCAGACAACCGGAGAGATATAGACAACCAGACAAGCAGTCATAGCCGTAGTCAAAAGGAGTTCCGGAGACAGGGAAAATTACCCGCGTACCAATTATCACAAGGAACTAGAACTAATATATTTTAAACTTATATGCAAATATCGATTTAAAATTGTTGTAAAGTTTTCTAATATTTACGTTAATATTCTCTATATAATACAGTCTTGAAAAATGAGTCCATGAATGGGCTTAATCTAAGAAATATATATTACAATATATTCCATTTCGGTCCATTATTTTTTGTATTTTTTCTAAAAACACATTTTTATCCTATCATAGGTATTTTTCCCAGTTTCTAGTTTAATATATAAAAAGTGCACTTTACTACTATTTATTTAGTATAAGTAACAAATATTTTAATTAAATTTTAATCTATTATTTCAAATATAAAAGATTTTAGCATCCTACAATTCAAACGTTTTGGTGAAATTCAGAACAGTAAACAATGTAAATGACAATTTTTATTTTATTTTATTTATTTTTTTTTTTTTTGAGTCTTCTCCGAAGTGTAGTCAATATATCGCAACGGAAAATTACATCAGTTTTAAACCAGATTTTCTGTAAAATCATTTATATTGTATTTCAAATTGAATATCCTGCAATCCTTCTAGTTGAAATGTTTACTACGCCCATGCGAACAGTCAACCTGTTTGCATTGCTTTTTATTACTGTTGTTTAGGGAAAACTGTGGTACATCTTGTATGTTGTATATGTGTGTGTATGTGTGTGTGTGTGTGTTATGTGTGAATATATGTATATTTGTGTGTTAAATTGAATTGAAAATTGAGTGAAGCAGTTTTATGACGTTGCTTTGTATTATAAATCAACAAAGAAATACACGCGTAATTTGTTGTTGTTGTTGTTATTATTGTCGAGTGTCTGGTTAAACGCGAGAGATTCAACAACGACAAGAATCAACCTTAAAGTGTATGCCAATGGGAAATGAAAATGAATAGAAAAGTGGGGCACAAAAAAAAATAATGATGAAAAATGAGGAAATGTAAAATGTGAAAAGCCAATGCTACCATAGACGACATTTGCCGGCTGGTAAGCAATGCAAATATTTGCTGGAAAATAACCCATAAGTAAATATGGAAATTGAAGTATGAAGTAGGGAATGCCAACAATGACAGCATCAATAGTCCTTTTGCGTGTGTGTGTGTGTGTGTGTTTTAACAAAGGATATTGCATTGATGCTAACAAAAGTGGACATTGTTGTTACTTTAGGTTGCGGTTCTGGTTGTTGTTGTTACTGTGGTGTCACAGCAACCGACAGATGAATACACAAACAGAACCGGAAACGGATAACGGAAATGTATCCTAGAAACTGTATCGGAAATCTGCGATAGATTTAGCCTTTCAGCTCTGGGAATGCTGCTTACTATGCAAAATCTAATAACCTATATAAACAATTCAAGTTTAACACTTACACTAGGAAACAGCAATTTTTTAATGTTTCTTAAGTTGCAAAAAAAATTTTTTTAAAAACAATTTTTTAATTGATTTTGCATTAATTTTAGATTTTTATTTCTAATTTCGATTTTTAAGAAAGTTGTTCATATCTTATCACATTTGATTTAAAGTTTTAGATTTTATTAAAAAATAGCCAAAACTTTGCTTCTGTTGCCATTGCAAAAAGAATTTCTAATGTTTGAGTTGTCCAATCAGGAAATTATAGTATATCTTGTTGCATTAAAAAAACCTCAAAAATTCAATCCGAAATTATATAAAAATAGAAGCAACTTTCTTTAAAATCAATTAAATGAAAATGTTTACATTTTTAAATATTTTGTTGCTTAGTGTGTTCTCAAACTGAGTCTGTATTATGCATATGCTAATGATGCTAATAATGATGATGATAATGCTGGCCAACCCAGAGATATGTATTAACACTGAGCTTACTAATTTGTTGTTTATGTTGCTTTTTTGCCAGAGACCTAAACAAATAATGGTTAACTCCAAGCCAAACCAAGATATATTTGTTATGTTTTTGTTTTGCAAAGCCGCAGAAATGTTTTTCTGATTTCAGATTATGCGAGAGGTCAAGCGTTATAATTATACATTCCAAAGCGATTATATCTACATAAAATATTGTTGTTTTTTTTTTTTGCTTTAAGTGAGACATTTTAGCCATATGATATGATATGATTAACGTGGTATATCAAAAAACACTTAAATAATCATTAGCTGTCATGACATGGCTACAATTGAATTCCTGTTAATAATATCACATTTGTGTTGACATTATGATCGAAAATAGACGTGTACTTCAAATACTAAATTTGCTGGCAATTTTGCAGCTAACCAAACAGGTGAGTTTTTCAGCAAAAGTTTTTCACTGCAAGTTTTTAGATAAAATAAAAAATTCAATTTTTGAGCTGTAAAAAGTTTAATAAGTGCAAAGATGATTAAATTTCGAATTGAAGTTTGATTTATTAGGTTTTATAAACGTGGCAAAAATGAATTGTTTTAGAGACTAGCTTAGGACTTTTTTTTTAAAAATATTTTTGAAATAATCTCTGTGTTAGCATTAATATAAAATTGCATTCAAATGAAAAACGGACGGGGGGAGTAAGGTTGGAAGAGGCTAAAGATGACACTTAAGAAGAAATCAACAATAGCACTGAACCTATATACCGACTGCTAAAATCGTTTGAGAATTACAAGCGCACAAATTTAATATAGATTTGCACTTAATTGCAGTAAAATTAGTTAAAAAAAATTGTTCACGCTATTTCGGAATTAATTTCAATTTCAATGTCGTTTGCACTTGATATAAGAATATTATTATACAATTTTTACTTTAAATTTAAAGGGAGGAATTAAAATTGAGAAATAAAATAAGATTATTTATTTTTATTTTATTATTAGATTAGAACTCAATCTTATGTTTTTTTTGTTTTTTTTTGTGTATACCTTTAACAGTACTGTTTTATCATGAAGCCACTAAACTTTAGCACCTGGGATACGCCCAACTATGGTTTAATAATGAAAATGCATGAGAGAAACAATTCACTGTCATCGGTAACATTTGTGCGCAAGGATGTGCCAATACCATTGTGGCATCTAACACTCCTGCTACATCCCAGCAAAAAGCGAGGCTCCTCACGTCCGGAACAGCCCAGAATGCTGTATAATTCAACAGTGAAAACATGCGAATTTTGGAAATATATTCGACGTGTTAGCGCCTGGAATAATGCGGCAAAACTGATGCTCTCTGGCGGTGGAAGTAACATGAGCTTGGCCTGTCCCCTTAAAACGGGCATATATACTATGAATATCATACAAGTACCGCCGGATACTTCAATATTGAAATTTATGTATCAACCGAATTCAATATATGCGATACATGGCACGGTTTACTCATTGAATCCCAAGGATGGGATTACCAAGCATCCAATTTGTCATTATGAGGTTAATGCAACCATTATCAAAACATGCTGACCATTCAAAAACTGCAGCATGTAATTAATAATGTATTTTTTTTCTCCTTTAAAATTTAAGCTGATATTTTTTTTTTTTTCAAACAGTAGATAAGTAAGGTGATGGGCATTGTAGGGGGGAAGCAGAGGTAGGGTATAACGCACATGTGCGTGTTACACGTCAGCAAAAGATTTTTAATTAAGTACGAAATAAAACAGAAAAATGCAGTAACCGCAAAGACTGCAAAAACATACACAAAATAAAACAAAAAAACTACAAACAGCAAATAAGACCAAAAAACAAAAATCTTAAATAAGTTGCAAGTTGGCTAAAATTGGTATTTAAAAAAGTAAAGCAAATATATAAAAATATTAAATATATAAAATGAAAACCAATATAAAACCAACAAAAGTAACAAAATAATTACCCAATTAAAGTAGAGTAAGAATTTTTTTGAGCATCAATTAAATACGTTTCTAGGGTTAATAATTCTTAATATTACTATTACTAAAAAAAATAATAAAAATAACAAATAAAAATTATTTTCAAACAATATGAAAAATTTGTTTAAATTATGTTTCAGAGCAGTTTGAATTGAATTTAATACAAGAGTTTAATTTTTTATTTATCTAAAAATTTTCTTTCTTTGATTCGTTGTTTTTTGTAGAAGAAAATTGAGTTTTCCAAATTATCCATAAATTGACCACAATCTAAGCTTAGGTAACAACTTAAAATGCAATGTTCTGATTTGAATAATATTTGTAAGCTAAATTAATTCAATTGAGAAAATACAACTGAAGAAACAATCCTCAAAATATTCAATGTTTTAACTCAGTTACAAATATTTTAAAACTAAAAAGCGCAAATTTTGTGAAAATTAAAAATTTTCTAGATATTCAACTTCTTCTTAATTTTGTGAGCAATGAACCGATTTAATAAAGTTAAATAAATAATATTAACTTCTCTGTATTGTTATATTAAAAAAAAAAAAACAATTGAATGTATAAGAAAAAAATCATTTAAAATCTGACTTCATTTCTGAAATTGTAATCGTAGTATATACTTAATGCAATCAGTTGCAGTATGCCACATGGGTGACGAGTACAACTGGGACTTGCAACATTGTTGTTTGGCTGGACACATATAATTGCAGCAATCATATTTTATGCCACATTGCATTTGCATATACATTTGCATTTCATTCGCATGAAACACGCACTTCATGACGCACGATTTGCGTGATCTATTAACCTAAAGTTAGACCAGAGCTTATAGGAATAAGAAAATACAAAAATTCATTGCCACTTGGTAGTTTTGCTTAAAATATCTAAACACTTTTAAAAATTATAATGTAAAGGGAAAAATATTAATTAAAGCATGCTTAAAATATTAATTTATTTAATGACAAAATGAAAATAGTTCTAGTTTAAGTTCAACCAACAGATTAAAGGAACCTTGATAGTTTCAAATAATAAAATCCAAATCAGTAATATTGCAATATATTTATATAACAGATTATGCACAAAATCGATAATTTGATTGAGCTCAAATTAAGAATAGCACAAATATCAGTTTCCAAACTACGGCAATAAAACTCAATTAGAGGGAAAAGACATATTTCTATATATGTATATAGCATTTATATATATGGAGAATAAAAATAATATGTATATGCCAAATATTGGTCGTGACTGATTCACAAAAAAACAAAAAAAAAAATACAATTGGGTTAAAAATAAGCAGCTTGAGGCCCAGACGAAAGGCGAAGGCAAACTCAAAGACAAAGACAAAGTGAAATCCCTTAGGCTTGAATGGTAGCATGTCTGGAGTGATGTAGGATAACTGTGCGGGGGCATATCCTGAAGCCTGAAGCATGGCAAGGCAATTGGCATAAAATATGCGCTGCTTGCATGCCAGAGACTTGTTATTAAAACATAAAATTTGCATGCAAGCCGCAAAAGCTAAGCGACTCAACCCCAGCCCAGCCCAGCCTTTGACCACGCCCATTTGGGGCCATGCCGCACATACAAATACAAGTGAGTATATAAATATAAGTGTATGTATCATATATATATATATAAATATACTATATACATATAAAGTCAGGTGTATCATTGTAAGTAAGTTGGCTTCATGTGGCAATAACAATTTTGACTGCTGAATTATGCAGGGAACAACAGCAACAACAAAGAAAAGGACATTAGCTTAAATTTTGTCAGTTATTTACGGGCGGCAGTTAAAAGCACAGTGGTCCTTATTTAGCCAACCCCTCGGACCCCTACCTCACGCACTTAGCAGCGTCTACTGTAAGCGATTTGTGTGTGCCTTTATTTGCACGACATGTATTCAAGTGTTAAGCGTTAACTTATGAGCTGCCATTTAGGTTGAACATATATTGATGACCCTTATCGATATTATTAACATTTTATCGATATTATCGATATAATATGAGATATGGCTGATATCTCTATGATTGCATTACTTAACAATTTTCCACTTTCGTCTGATGCCAAAGAAACATTTGCGATAACAATCAAGAACCAGAAATATTGATTATGTTGTTGTTTTTCTAGAAAAATTATTCACTTTTTTTATTGAAATTTTTTTATCAGCTACATATTTTTTAATTTTTATGGAAATATTTATTTTAAAGAATTTTATTTAGCTTGAAAATTCCTTGTTCGTGGCTTTCTGATTTAAACTGTTTTATAATTATCTAATTATCTATAAGAATCTTGAAATTACAAATTTATTTTTGTTTAAAATTAAAGCTCAAAGATTAAACATTAAGAGAATCAAAAAATTCGAAATAATGATTATTTTTTAGTATTAATAATATAACAAGTGTATCCGGCGTGCGTTGCTACACCCTTCCTCCAAAATCTAGTTCCAGTTGACCCGGAAAATGTTGTTCTGCCATATAAATTAAAATAATATAGTAATCAAAATATAATAAATAATATAACTTAATTCATATTTATTTAAAAAATTCGTATATCACTTGAAATACTGCCTGCTGTTATTGTTGTAACAGTGCTGTATATGTTAACAGGGCTGTATACGTTAACTTTAACGTTAACTTTGCAGTATACATTAACAGTGAGTACCTCTGTTAAGGAGCTGCCAACTTTTCCGAAAGCCTTCTTCTGGCAATTCGGAACAACTGATAAAAAATTGGAGCCAAATAGGACCAGCCGTTCTCAATTGCTGAATATCTATACATTTTTTTTAGGCTCCATTTATATATATATAGACTTATAATGAATACAGTCCCTGACAATAACTATACTTCTTACAAAAAAAAAAAATTTATTACCACTTTACATAGTCAGTAATTTACTTATTTGATTTTTTGTTCAACATTAGTTTTCAATTGTTTAAGCGTAATGTATTTTGTAGTCCATTAGTCTTTTTGCCATGGGTAATGTCCATTATCATACTTCTGGATTGTAGCAGGTATCATAACCAACATTTTCACCAGTTGTCAGCAAACTTTGGACTGCAGTTTGAATGGCCATGTAAGTAGTAACCGCAACCGCAACTAGCCAACATCAGGCAACAGTTCAGAGCCAAAAGCCAAAAGCAAACATCAAGGCAAAGCTGCTCAATGCAGACACAGTATAAAAGGACATGTAGAGTATTGAGCAAAGCTAGCGGTAAACTTGACAATGGGATGGCATCAAATAAATCTTCAACTTGTTAAAAAAAAAATAAGAAAAAAAAAACTGTAACACAATTTCTATAAATTTGTGTGAATACTCTCTATTCAAATACCTTCTCATACAAACTATAATAATGATACGAGGTGTGCTTTAAATTGCGATCAATAAAGCTTTTGAGGATACTACAATTCGAGCAGCTGAATTGTCATTTGTGTCCGAGAAATACGTAGAAGTATTCAGTTGTTGAACGCTTTAATTTTAAAATGTGCCTTAAAAACTGCTTACAAGTGAAAATCCAGCACATTTTGATTCAAATCAATTTAGATTTAAAATACATTAAATTTCATTTAGTTGTGCTACAAAAAAGCACTTAATGAGCTTGAAACTGTCATCTAATGTCAGGGCTCTTATCACATATCTAAATGTATTATTAGATACAAATAGAGTCAACCGAAGCTTTTCATTTGCCATTGCAAGGTATTAGAACGAAAGTGTGCACTCTTAATTATCCTATACAAATAACTGCATTTATAGTAGCACTAACATAAAAGCATACCTTCTGCTATACGAGTACAAAATCCTGTATTAGTTTGTATTTTTAGCTTGACTCTGCACACACATTGAATGCAATAAGCTGACTTGCAACAAAAATAAAAAATAAAAAGGATAAACGAAGTGTGTAGGAGTTGCATGCGATATGCACAAGGAATTTCACTAATTTAAAAAAAAAATATTTAAATCTCGGTTGTGCACAGTATACAATTTATAGTGAGAATATCCTGCTGCCCACCTTCTTAATTGAAGTAATGAATATATCAAAGGCGCCCACACAGATGAATTCACTTTTCTGTGTTGCAATTGCCAAGCGGTATTATATTTTTGATACTCTTGCAAAAAGTGGCTACTATAGACTTGTCAGAAAATGTGCAACAAATTGAAAAAGAAAAACTGTTTTATAGCTCGAATTTATATATATTCTGGCGCTGTATCAAAAGTTGAATCATCTGCAAGCCATCTGTACTTGGAATCGAAAAACTATAATATTTTTTAACTAATTTTTTTTTATTATAAATATTTCTGTTTATTATAGTTTTTTTTTATATAGAAATCTAATATAGCAATCACTCAAAAAAGAAGTTTTCTGCTACGAACAACTTTTCTGGTAGAGCATTTAGCTTGTTTGAAATATATTTATGTAAATATTTTGCTGAACACGGACATTGCACAAATCAAGTTAATCCGCTCAAATTGGCTGGCAGGAGCTTAGACGCTGATCCTGGAACTTATTTTTAGCAAACAAGGCAAAAAGTCAATGCAAAAACGCTAAAATGATGCATATTTTTAAAATTGTTGTGCGTTTATTTTTAATTATCCTGCACATTCTACATGAACAGGAATTCAGTGCAACAGAAATGAAATAAAATAGAAAAGAAAAAAAAATGCATAAAAAGGAGAAAAATAGAATTCATCAGAAGCGCAACGCTAGTAAAATGTGTGCAACATTAGTAGGGATATTAAAAAAAAAAAGAGCTGCAAAATGAACACATAAATCAGAACAACTTAGGCGCTGACAACGCCCACACACACCCGCACACACATCATGTGCACAACAGGCAAAAAGGATAAAGGCGAAAGGCTAAAGACTGAAGGGGATAACATTAATGACCCACGTGTTCAGGACACATCGCAATTCAAAGTAAAACTGACTTAGTGCAACAGAAATATATTTTAATTAAATAATACCGCAACTTCACTTCAATGGGACTTTAAATTTATATTTAATTTTGTAACATTTCAAAAGAATTTTAAGAACCAAAAATAACTTTCGTTTCCATAAAAATGTGCAATATTTATTTCGAATGCAAATAAATGTGATATTATTCTCTGCAATTCATTTATATTAAGTAGAACTGTCATGTACAAGCCTACGCCATTTAAAGCTGTAAACAAGCTGACTATTTGTAGTAGCATATATTAAAAATGAAATGACTTCGATTCCTAGAATATTGTGCATTATTTCAAATATGAAATAAATTGTATATTTGCTGCCGTTTATATTAAAATTCCAAATAAATTTAATTTGCTTTTAAATTGGCAACGAAAAATTATTTACAAATTTCTTTTTTTGATGCTACTTTCCAGCGAAAAGATTGTATTAATAAAAATATATGTAGATTTTAATATAGTTATAACACGTAATTACACTTCGTTTCGGCGAAAATAATATTAGCATATTGCGCAATATTATTAATAAAAAAATGCATTAAAGCGACCCAGTTGAGGTTTGCAGAGCAAATTTATGCCAATTTGTTCAGATTTTATCGTGTTTTATTGCGTTGTTTCCAATTATATACAAATGATTGCAAAATTGGCATAAATTAATGCTGAATAAGCTATTTTAACCTTACAGCCAATTTATTTAATCTTTTAATTTAATTTTTAGGTTTTATATGAAACAACTGAAGAAAATGCTGTCTGAACATGGTATAATAACTAAATTTCCTCTTGAAATATTTATAAATTATTACACAGTTTTTGCCATACTCTATGACCTGATATCTTTCAATAACATATCTCGTATCAAAGTATTTTTTAAATGTGGAATTAAATAAAATATAAAAATATATATTTATACATTTTAAAATAAACTGAAGACTCCATTTGCCAGAGCTTAGCAGTTACATGGAATTTGCAATTACAATGTTATTTCTTTAAAAAATAATAATGATAACGTTATTATTATTAAACGCTGTCACATATAGCTTATGAAAATTTTTAATTATGGGGTTCAATGATGGGGTTCAAGTCAGAACTCGGCCAACTGGCATATGAATAATGTGCAACAACTGTCATTAAAAGGTAACAAATGGCACTAATATTTGACATCTGTAATTTGCCACACACACATACACAATAACAATGGATGTGAGTTGTGAGTGTGTAGCAAAGGATTTGTCACGCCCACAAGGAATACGCCCAAATGCAGCCATTACATTTAATTTCCCTGTGGCATATTTTATTCCAGACGGCCGCTTCTTAACCCTTTGGCAACTGTCCATAACAGTTACACACTTATACACACACACTGACACACACACACAACAAACACACACACACACACACTCTCTTACACAACTTAGTTGTAATTAGGCACTGTGGAAAATTAAATGCGCATTAAACATTTACGTGTATTATTATGCAGATGACGTTAAACATATAAATATATATATATATATATAGCTAAATGATATCCCCTCAACGATCTGGCTCAAGAATTCAAGGATTTTTATTTAGCCACCACAAAAAATTCCCACCATCAAGGACACTCTGTGGTGCTGAAACATTAGGCAAATTATAATGACAACCAAAACGTGGCCAGATAATTGAACATTCTTTTAACCAGCTACTCATCCTCTAGAGCAGCTACACCATCCTTAAATGTCCTGTCCGGTGGTTTGCTTATCTCTATGCTCAAACTCTTTATATGGGCCGGAGGACACACACGTGTACGTCTTGTTGTTGTACAAAATCCTGGCCAGGTGTTTGAACCTATGCTTTATATTATATGTATTTTATTTTTTTTGTTTCGCTTATTTTTATGTATATTCTTTTTTTTTATATTTCTTTCTGGGTTTAATTTTCGGTAGCCTCTTTTCCTGGTAATTAGAGTTTCATGTTTCGCAGCCAAACAACAAACGGAAGTCGCTCGCAGGCGTTAGCAACAACAACAACAGCAACAGGAACAACAACAACAACGAGAACAGGAGCAGGAACAACATACAGCAGGAACGTGCTGCTTAATTACAGGCCATTACCGAATATCACACATACGCCATGTGGCCATGGGCCATGTAGCAAAGAAAATCCCAGCTAAGCTAAATCACAATAAAACACATAAATGCTACAAAGTCCGACAATTAAATACACTAACTGAACTGAAAATACAAAATTTCCTACATGTTCATGAATTAAGAGTTATAGAATTTCGATTTTTATGTTTAAATTCCATTAAGAAAACCTTAGACGATCCTTAAAGGCTGCTATACTTGTTTGTAAAATTAATTTTTTATAGTTTGTAAAAGGAGCAGTGGACTTTTTTATAGCTTAAAAGTAGCTAAAACAAATAAATAAAATTTATATTTTAAATTTTATTTGAATATCAAAGATTTACTTACTTAATTCAGTTTTGGATTTATAAGAACATATATACATATTTCATCCGCAGTAAATTATAGTTTATATACTGCATCGATTTATATTGGATAATATTAATCTTAAAGTTTGCAGACTACTTATAAGCAAGTTATCGCCAGCTCATAAAACTAAATGTTAGCCAACGAAAAATATCTAAATTAATATTATGTATAGCTATAATCCATGATACTTGTATTAACTTTAGCCCTAATATATATATATATATATATATATATAATACTCGCAAATTTGTGTGCTTCATTTCAATTTGCATTTTAATCAAAATATTTAGTCTATCGCACTCAGTTCATGTCTCATTGATTGGCAGTTCTTTACTTTATGGCTTGGGATCAATGACTTACTTAGGCATACTATATGTGAAATGTTATAATACCTGCTCGACACACACACACAAACACACTCTCACACACACACACATATACACACACTCAGTATATAAAACACTTGGCAGCCATTCAAGCGTTCAACCAACCAATTTAATACTGAACAAGTAAGAAAATTGTTATTGTAAGCAAACGACTTTTAAATACTCTATGAATGAGTATTGAAAGTTTGCTCTTGAAAAAGTCAGAAATTCCTAAATTTCTTTAAGAAATATTTCGCTTAAATATATGAATACAATTTTGTTATTTTACCATTTTGTTAATACCAAATTAAATGAGCCAAGCTTTAATAATAGCTATTAGTTTGCAATATAGTCGCAAAGAGTCCAGTTCTCTCTCTCTTTATCTTCAAATACAGAGTATAAATATACCTACTATATGTAGAAATACTATATAAATGTATATATGTATATATTAATTTTTTTTTTTCTTGCTTTTTGTCCTGACAGTTTTAGCACTGAGTCGCCCGAGCTGGCAAAGTCGTGTCGATAACCCAAATAGCTGCCCCAGGCAAAATGCAATTTAATAGCGAGTAGCGGGCACTGCAACGAGTCACGGCAATATTCAGATTACCTTTAACACACACACACACAAAGAGAGAGTGGCCAGGACATCAAACTTGGCCTGTATGTGCCTGTTGGCCCTTTGGCTATACTGGGGCTGGTCTCACTTTAATAGCATGCCAGAAACCGGCACGAAATAATTGTTTTCCGTTGAGCAATAATTTTCTATACATTTAGCAAAAGTCCCTTGGCATTTCGACCCATAAAGGTGCAAACTGGCCAAGCAAAGCTGCCAGTAACACGGCAAAAAAAAAAAACAGAACTCCCCAGTCGACATTTAGATCCTGTCAGTGGACTATGGATACAACTAGAGATTTATTTTTGACTAAAATTAAAAAAAAATATAAAAAAATTTAGGGAAAATAAAATAAGTCAATGACGATCGCACTTTGTATGTTTACTGCCTTTAAATGTTCAGAAAGTTTATAAACTTGCACTGAATTGTATTTAAGAATTAAACTGTAGTAAATATTGATAGTTTTCTTTGCAAATGATATTACAAAATGTGTGCGCATATACATTGAAAAAATATATATTTTAAAAAATATTAATTCATTTAAAATAGCTTATTATATTATAAATATTTTCTGATTAACTTATCTCCTTCTTTTTCTGTTGAAAATTTTGATTTTCTGCAAATGTAATAAAAATAATAATAAAGTTAAATCTAATTTAACTAAAAATGCGTATAGCTTAAATGTATATTATGATTACGAAAAATGGGACATACTTTGATCTTTAACATAGTATCTATTCAATTTCTTTTCAAATTTATTTCTTAAAGCGATTTCAACAAAAAAAATACTCGATATACTTTTGTATTAATTGATTAAAAAGCAAATTTCAGTATTATAACCAGAAATAATGACTTAAGGACCATTGTACTGAGCAATGGATAGTAGTCTGTGAGTTTTATGCCGTACAGCAAATTGAGTTAAGTGTAAAAAATGCCAAGCCCAGGTGAGAGACCAAACGTTTGTCTTTGCCAGTGACTCCCTTGGCCAAGAGGGCGTATGTGTAATATTTTGTGAGTTTCACTAATAGCTGATTAGCTTTTTAGTTGGCATTGATATAAGAGCACATTTGTACATTACCTCGAAGCACTGATTGCCAATCAGTTTGTTAGTTAGAGCAGCCATATTCATTCTGGCCACAAATTCATTAAGTTGGCAACACTGTTGATGATATTGCACTTTCCATTGTTGGTTGAACAAAATGAGATTTGTTTCATTTAATTACGCATAAATCCAAACTTGTAATGAGTTGGTTGCACAGCAATATTTATGTACTTTTATATAAGTTTCATGAAATTCTATTAATATTAATTGTTAATCTTTGAATACTTTAAGATAACTTCGAATTAAGTTAAGAATTATATATAAGCTAATAATCTTATAATTGTAATACTAAATATTTTCTTAATTTAGGAGAAAGTTTAACCTTAACCTTTCATATACAAATTACCACAAAAAGCCCAAAAATTAAATCAAAGTGTTTTGACCTAATGTAATAATTTGTTTTCTCGCTCAGATGTTTATATTAAAGTTATATACATTATTTGCTTGGATAATGAGACCTCATAAATGATGACAATTACAGAACACAAAAGTTTTTTATTATATATTTTTTTTTGTTGATCCCATGTTGTAAAAAATGATTTCTCCTGTTATTGTTGGCTTTATTTTAGTTCATTACAGCGGTCAGCGTGTCGAAGGATGTTAAAAAGTATGTAAGGAAAGAGAGAGAGAGGAGACGAAGGACACTAACCGTTTACATTGTTGCGTTGGTTGCCTCATTTGTGATAATTTTATAGATCCTGTAAACTAAAGCACCAAATAATGGCCGTTTTGTATGCGTAACAAATGGCACGCGGCCAAGAACAACAATAAGGAAAAGTGCACCACAACTCACGCCCACATGTTTCCTTTCGTCCTTTCTCCAGGAAACCCTCAAGTTGCCTGCCACATTGTATTTTAAGAAGCAAATAAAAAAAAAACTGGAAAGAGAAAAATGTAAAGCGCTACTTTTAAGTGAAAAAAAGAAAAAAAAAAAACAGTTTGCCGCTTTTTTATGCGTCTTTCTCTTTCTTCTGTTCCTGCTTCTTAAATGTTGTTCTTCTTCTTATTTACCTGCTTTGCTTACTTTATCATGGTATTCCCTTTATTTCATACCCTCCCTGTTGTTTACCTTAAATACATCCTTCCTTCCACTAAACCATTTGTACTACACCCCATTTCAACAATGTGCGCTTAAAAACTGCAAGTGCTAACTTTGTAAGCTCTAAACTGACATTATGTACAGCACAAGTAACCTTTTCAAATGCCGAATATTCAATACCCTTGCATAACAATCATTTTCTACCATAAACTGTGCAAGTTTTTTCCAAGAAAAAAAAGGGAAAGCCCAAATGAAACGGTTTCAACCTATTTGGGGCCTTTTAGCTTGAACTGCATAATTAATTTTTCGCGCTATCAACGATGTTTTCATACAACAATTTTTTTTTTTAAGTTTTCAGTTATATGGGCAGTTTTTCACAGGTACCACATTTTTTATTGAGCTATAAATCTGTTGGTGTTAGTTCTTTTAAAAATTTTACTTCAACAAAGTTGTTCTAAATACTCCAAAGTTCAACTTTTATGAACACTCCAAACCTTAAAGTTTAAATCCTGTAGGTGATTTGAGCTAAAATAATGGAAAAATCGTAATCTGACAGCCATTTCTAAAGGCTCTTGGGGGAAAAAATAAATTTTTCTATGAAAACCCTTTCTGTTTTTTAAGATATAAAAATTACACTTTGCAGTTTTATTTTATTCTAAGCAATCTGACCAATGATCTTCGAAATCATACCACTATATCTTATAGCTGCCATAGAATTAATTTGCCAAAAAATTAGTTACAATATAAAATTTTTTTTTATTTTTCAAGATATCTAAACTAAACTGACCAGATTCACGTTTTTGTATAATTTTGACAATCTGATCAAGTTTGATAAAAATCTTATAGCTCCCATTGAAAATATTCGATTTGCATTCAGGTGAAAAATTATTTTTTATATGAAATTTTTTTATGTTTTTTAAGGTAAGGTATTTAAGGTACAACTTTCATTGTAGAAGAACACAGTTAAGCAAAGAAAAAATCTCTTTATGGGAATAATTTTAATACCCAAAGAAAATATTTTGCTTACTTTGTATATTCAGCTTGAAATTGTTCTTTATAATATTTCAAATAGGTTAATAATAAAATATATAATCAAAAAAAGGAAAATGTTAGAGTAGATCTTAAAGATTTTATGCTTTTAACTAAGCAAAATTTTTCTTTTAAAAATGTAAAGCATAAAACTGAAAGTCTATATTAAATTATTATATATAATCTGAGTTTTCTACCTTTGCCAAAATTAAATTGAGTTGGAATAAAATATTTAAATATTGATTGCTGCATTTGAGGAATGACAATGGAATTTAATTCGCTAAATTTGAGAGAAAGGGGAGAATGGATACATCTAATGGAAAATTCCGCAAATTTCTTGGCAAAGAATTGATTTATTCAACTGAAAATAACTGCAAAATGACACTTAGATAATTGACTAATGAAATACTTTATATTTCTTGTTAGAATTCTAACTCAAAGGCAAATCAATTAAATTTAAGGCTTGAAGCTTTGGGATGCTCTTGATGATGATTAAGAAAATATATTTTTTATTCGGTCGAAGATGCCACCTTGTGGCTGCTACACACATTTCTACTGATTTATGACCATCTTGTAACCAATTTTAATGGGTGCAAAAGTGTGTAAAAAGTTCAAAATGAAAGAACATTTATGGCAAATTTACGGTAACAAGTTTCAAACATTATTTGATTTTGGGCAACAATTTTTACTGTGCACATTGTCAGCACATTGTGTCTTCTGTTGTGCTTAGTGTCATCGCAGGATAATGCATGCCACACTACTGTGCCGAGCGTATCCTTATTGATGCTGTCTTCGTTGGTGAGGATAAACGTTAAGGCCATGTCATCGCCATTGTCAATTTTCAGTGGCGAAATATTTAATGGGAATGCCAATGTGCGAAATCGCGAAAAGTCTTTTTGATGATGGCAGCCAATGAGGGAAGCAAAAAGCGACAACAAATTGTTGTTAATGACATTTTGAGCAGTCAAATGAGGCGACAATGTGCCAGCCAGCCAGACAGTCAGCCAGCCAGTCAGCCAGTCAAGAGAATTGTCAGCTGAGCAGATGAAAAAGGATATAAGAAACAGGAGCAGTAGCAGGATGTGGAACAGAAGCTGCAGTTGAAGTCGTAGCTTTAGCTGTGGCATCTGCTTCTGTTTGTCAACATATTCAAAACTTAATACAAAATGTTGCAAAACATTTGAAAATACGTGTGCGATAGAGATAGCAATAGCGAGTGTGCAAGCGAGAGAGCACACAAGAAAAGCAAACAGACAAGTGATTTTAATTGTCCTTTGCTGCTGTTCCTGTTGCTGTTGCTTTTCCTGTTGATAAACAGCTTTAAGTCGGCAATTGCCACACACACACACAAACACACACACATACATACATATACATAGATAATGAGCGCAGGTATAGAGGCGTGAGTGTGTGTGTGTGTGTGTGTCCTTGTTCTCATGCGGGCTTAGTATATTTCTCTGTACCACATGCCACTTGCCAGATGGCCGCATGTCGCTTATTGTTGCTACTACAACTGATTTGCTTAGCATATATAATATATATATATATATATACGTACATATATAGAACAAGTTCATTTAATTAGATTTTGCATTCATAACTTTACATATTCATTAAATTATATGATTATTATTAACCACAGAAATCCATTTGTGTGAAATTAAATAATTAGACAATAATCAGAAAAAAGGATTTTAACATATGCAGAGATGACATTACAAATCACAAAAATATTTTTTTATATCGCAGCTATATAATAGCAATCAATCAAACTTGTCCAAACTACATTAAGTATACGTGTATTTAAACTGATCTAAATTTAAAAAATCTATCAGAAAAAAATATGCATTAAATTGTATGAATTTAATCAAATAATTAGACTATAATAAAAAAAAAAGGATTTTATTCTATGCAGAGATGCCATGACATAGCAAAAATATTTTTTTTAAATATAAAAATTCAACTTTCAAAGTTTTCCTTCTATGGAGCTATTTAATATCAATCAATCAAACTAGTCCAAACTATACAAGCATTTAACCTGGCCTATATTTAAAGAAATTATTAAAAATGAAAAAAAATTTATTTATTTCAACAAAAAAACACAATTTTTAATAATTGTTTTTATGCAAAACTTTTCTATTAATTGTTGCTATGCTGAGCATATAAAATAGTCATTCGATCCGGCCAGAAAATATATGGCAAGTTTTATTTAGATTATATCCAAGAGACATTGATAAATAAACTAATTTCATTGATACAAATAATCTATTAGTTTATAGAAATAAACTCGCCATCTTCAATGCATTACAAATATTGTGATAAAATTATAATATGAATTGCTATGAAATATATTAAATAAATAAATAACTAAAATAATTTTGAAAACACAATGCACAAGCACACAATACTAAAACAACACAATGACCCACAAAAACAAAAAATAATAGAAAAATATTTGTTCAATAGTTGACCGCATAATTGAACTATTTGAAGGCATAACTAAAATTCCCATGACCTGAAATTCCATATATAAATTCATATTAAAAGGATAAAGGTCACTTCCTTTGCACTTTCCTTATAAAAATTGTATTCTTGGAATTAACAAAGAGGCATTGACTTTTTAATGTTCAAATTTCAGTTGGCTTTTGTTGAACTCAAGGCATAAATTTGTGTATTTTTATGGAATTTATGTTTAATGTTCTGTCTGTATTAATTTTTTTTTTTATAAGTTTTCATTTATAATCAATATAAATTAAGCGGAATTTCTTAGTTTATTGATTAGTTTAAGTGTTTTATATATGCTCAAAGTTCTCATTTAGAACAAAAAAAAAAAAATAAAAATTTCTAAAAATTATAGCTCGATAATACCAATTTAGAAATATAAAAACTCCAAACGTGTGAACAAAGGTGCCGCAAATATAAAACTCTGTATAAAGGATATCTGTCAGTTGGGCATATACATTTAGTTTACCCTTTTCATATTCGATAGAATATTGTTTTAACTCCTGTTGGGCACTTCACCTGACTACAATTTTCTGTGATGTGCTGTCAAAATGTTTTCGTTCTATTTGCAGCTGTCATTTTTTTTTTTTTTTTTTTGTGTTTCGTTTATTTTATGTGTGGGCATGACATGGAAATAAATTAAAACAAAATAGAATAAAATGAAATAATATCGGGCAAGGCTAAAAACAAGAATTCTATAGCCTTAGGTTTGCTACAGAAGCGTTCTAACCTAGCAAATGCAGCCAGAGGCTCAATATTTATACTCTGTTCACAGAAAAACAAATGAAAAAAATTGTATTATTTTTAAGGAATATATTTTTGATTTATTTTCTTATTTTTGCAACAATATTAAAGCAGAATTAAGTGATATATCAAGTAGTGAAACTTTAGCTTGACTTAAGTTAAGCATGGGGCGAAAAAGAGTATGTAGCAGTCGGCTGTCTTCAAATGTCATATTTTAACTCCTTTTTTATACCCTTGGAAAAGGGTATTAAAATTTTGTCTCGAAATGTGTAATGCATAGAAAGAGACGTCTCCGACCCCATAATGTATATATATTCGTGGTTAGGACGACGAGCTAAGTCAATAAGGCCATGTCTGTCTGTCCGACTGTTTTTCTGCTTACTTTTGGGCTTTATATTTGAGCTTTCTTGATAAAACTTGGCTCAGATGAAGTTTGATATTGTATGTATATTGTATGTCAAAATAGGCCCGATTGGACCACTATATCATATAGCTGCCATTAGAACAATAGAAGACACTTCATTTTCATGAAAAGTGTTTGTTAAAAAAAAAAAAACTTGGCATATCGATGCGTATTTACGATAAGAAAAATCTGACCAAGTTTGAACAAAATTTGACCACTATATCTTGTAGCTCCCATAGGAATAATCGGTCGAAAAATTCTCGTATGAAGTTGGCATATCAATGAAGAATTATGATTTGTACAATTAGACCAAGTTTGAATAAAATCACGCCATTTTTGGAACATTTGTGTCAAAAAATGATTTATTCCATGCAAAAGTATTAAAAATATTCTTAAAAGACCATTGCAAGGGTATGTAACTTCGGCGTGTCAAAGATAGCCGTTTCTTGCTTGTTTTTTTATTGTTTTAGTAACAAATGTTTGGTCTACAGAATGAGAAACCTGCTTAGCAGCTGAAAGTAAGAAATATCTAAGCCACTCTATTGACAAACGAGAAGCTCTTAAGGTTTAAACGAAAAATACAAAATAAAAGTAGACGGTTAATGTTATCGTCTCAAGGCAAGTCAGATATATATATATATAGAAAGCTTGTAACACTGGGTTACAGTTGGAATACATTGCGCTGCATGGCCATCATCAGGTTCAATAGCTAGAAAATCCATACAAATTGCCATACATCAATATGAGATGCCAGAAATTGCCATCAAATTATTGATGAGCGCAGCTTAGCGGGATACATTTTGTATGTCCTGGCACCAAATACTGAATGAATCCTGCATCCAGAATGTATCTATTTAGCGTCTCTGGGTCGTCGTCCAGACAACGACAAGAATAACATTTTTTTTTGCCTGAATGTAGAGTGTTAATCAGATTGCCAGGACATGATGGTACGAAATCACAGCAATTTGTATAACGATGCACTGAAGTACGTATTGTGACATTATATATAAGCAAAAATAGAGTATATACATATATACGATTTGTCAGGCAATGTACAACGCATTGAAGAAGATGTCTTCGACTAGAGTATATATATTTTTGATAGTTAACAAAAGACAAATCGTGTATGCCTTATTGTATAAAGAATATTGTGAATTTTGAATGGAATATTAACACAAGCTTCAGGCAGTGTATATATCGGAATTGGGCAGATCAGAACTGCTGTATCATATATAAAAAGTCAAGTATTGAAAAACTATTCAACAATGTTAAATTTCTTTGTTAAATCGAAAAATAGCATTTAATTTTTAATATATTTTTCTTTTTGCTAGAGTATTTCACTGTCGTTGCACGTTTGTTATTGTTTCTCATTGTTATGGTTGATGTGTAAGTGTAACGAGTATTTTTTTAAGTGCCGCCTGATATCGTTTTGTCTCTTGTAATTGCATGATAAAGTGCTGCAAAATGAAGGCGGTGATTTGATGAACATGCGCCACACTTGCAACAACATGTTGCAACACTTGCAACCACCAAAAGGGGTGGCGACAAAACAACAAAAAAAAATGTGTGTATGAGGCTTGGCTCGTTAAAAGCCAGTGTATGGTTACTTCACTTTTTTTTCATTTCCCTTTTTCCCTTTCTTTTTTTTTGTATTTTCTCTTGTGCCTTAAGCCATGTTTTGCTGATACTCTACCCCCTTTTAGAATTCCTCAAAGATCCACCTCAGTCATTGAGCTTTTATTGTTTCCCCATTTAAGCATCTCTTGAATGTTACGAGCGTTCCATAAAAAATGGCAATAAAGCTGGGAAAAAAGCCAAGCAGATACTTCTTCAACATATGGATGACATATGCATGTAAAGTGTATAAATGTGTGTGTGTGTGTGTTTGTTTGTATGTGTGGGTGTTGTGTGTGTAGGTGTGTGTGCATCTGTTGTTGGGTTGTGCATAACTTGAGGCGCCGTTTAACTGCACTGTGCATGTTGGCTTTCATTTAATGGCCTTTATATGTTTGTATATGTAGCTATATCCTATAGTATATATCCATATATATCTATATATATATAAATATATATATATGTGTGTGTGTGTGTGTGTTTGTGTATTTTTCCACAAAACTTATACTCATATACTACACTTATATTGCTAGCGGGCTTTTTAACCCATTTGCCAAGCAGCTAATTTGAAATGTTGTCCTTAAAAATGCATAATAAAAATAAAAATGAAGCCACATCCTTTTATAGGGTTCAAAAGCATAAAGCTAACTATTTATCGCATTCCTTTCTACACAGATTTTAAAGTCGATGGTTACACTATATCTTTCTAAAATTATTTATATTAATTCATCTCTCAACTTTAAATATACACATTTAAAATGCATTTTTCATTAAGGTGTTCTATTTAAATGGCGCAAATATAACACCCTGAATTTTTTCAGTTTTAGGCTTATATATTTTTTTTTAATACTTATAGTTTGACCATTAAATCTACCTTCTGGTTAAATAACAACAATTAAGTTACCTTTAAAAAATAAAATAAAAATTAGGTCTCTAGCATGTTTTGCTTGGGAACGATGTACGATTGAAAACACGATGTGTTCTATTCAAGTGCCGAGGAGTGTATATTAAATATAATATTAAAAATTAATTAAAAAAATACATATATAAAATTCCACATATCAATTTTCATAATTATCGCTTTTATAGTCTCTGAATTAGGACGAATTATAATGATTGTAAAAACGAAAATATATTATTATAAGAAAACAATGTGTTCCTTAAATAAAAATCCATATTTCAAATTTACTAAATGCTGTTTAACTGTTTAACAAAATATTAGTAATATTGTTAAATGTTAACAAGTTTCAAATTCCAAACTTCATTCCCTTAACGAGCCCAGATAGACCTAACATTAATGCAAATAAATGTATTTATAATGGAATGTAAGATAATAAGACATAAAATAGTATATAGAAATACACATACTACATAACTTTATGATTATACGAATGGTTGAATTATAATTAAACGATGTTTATTTCCAAATGCCCGAAATAACTATGTTTAAAACAGGTTATTCTATAGTACATAATTTAATAAATAGATGAGATAGCTTAAAAGCTCAGAAAAACTTTCAAATATCTGGATGTTCATCTCTAAAAATAAGCTTTCAGCTTGTAACTAAGAGCTAAGCTAGACGTCAGCATTGTCAAATCGAATGTTTTTACAATTTATGGATTCCCGAGTACCCCCTTAGTCCAATGGCTTATCACCAGACTGAGCAGATAAGAGCGCGAAGAGCAGCAATCAAGCAAACAAACAAGTCAAAATGCTTCAATTTGAAAGTGGTAGAACATAAAATACCCTGTAGCTGTCATTTTGCTTTAAAAAATATAAAATATAATACAGATAGCATACAAAGTTATAGAAAACTAGTGTACACGACACGCGTTGCTACGCCCTTCTTGCTAAAAAAAGACGTTAAAAATATAACCGATTTCGTATTCAATTCAAAAATACTGCCTTCTGTGATTTTCATATTTCCTTTTGAAAAATATATATATATATTTCCTTTTGTGACTACTGTAATTATTTTAACAGTGCTTTAAACGCTAACAGTGCTGCATAATTTAACAGTGAGTACATCTGTTGACGCGCTAGCGACTTTACCGATAACATTCCCTTAAATTTTCTTCTTCAGAAACTTTCTTCTGGAAATTACGAACAACTGAAGAAATTTTGAGAAAAATTGGAACAGTCGTTCTCAATTGACAAATACTTTCACATTTGCATATATGTATATAGATATTTTTATATGAATTAATTTTTCTCAGATTGTTGAATATTTTTTCAATGCTGTTCGAGAATATGTACATATGTGCAATATAACTAAAAAAAAATTCAAAGTTACATCGTCTTACACAATATTATTATGCCCTTTCTTGTACCATTTACTGAGTACAGGGTATAACAAACAAACCGAAGCCCACACAGTGAACCCGGAGATAAATATTGCGGTGGCCTGTTCCAATGCAAAGAGCAGTTAAACAGCTACACGTCATGCCAAATAAATTGAGAGAGACTTGAGCGTGAGAGTAAGAAATAGGTTAAGTACAGGGTGTACTCAAGATAAACAAACATATACTTTAAAAAATAAAATAAAATAAAAAGAAGAAAAATTTCAAGAAAAGAAAAGTCAAAGTCTGTAAAAACTGTATACACTGATTAAAGGCTGAATTAATTTGAATTAATTAATTTGGAAATTTAATAAACTAAATTTTAAAATCAAGGGAACACCCTTAATATGTGTATAAAGAGAACTACAATTGATGCAACTGATAAGCCAACCCTATATAAATAACACTGTTCAGCCGGCATTTGCTCATTCAGTTTCAGTTATACTTGGTATTAGTCTCATATCATATCATTATATTATGGATCGTTGGCAAAATCGTGTTGCGGTTGTAACTGGCGCCAGTTCGGGCATTGGAGCTGCTTGTGCCAAAATTCTGGTGGCTGCTGGTCTTCAGGTTGTTGGCCTGGCACGTCGCACCGAGCGCCTTGAGCAGCTGCGTCAATCTTTGCCAGCTGATCAACAGCAGCGTTTCCATCATCGCACCTGTGATGTATCTGCCGAGACGCAGGTGAACAGCGCCTTTGAGTGGATCGAACAGCAGCTGGGCGGCATTGATGTCCTGATCAACAATGCGGGCACACTGCGTGATGGACATTTGCTGGATATGCCCATTAAGGATATCCATGATGTGCTCCAAACCAATTTAATGGGCAGCATCTATTGTACCAAACTGGCTTCAACTAGCATGCGACGTCGCCAGATGAATGGACATTTGTTCTTTATCAATAGCACTGCAGGTCTGGCCGGTTATAATCCAGGACCAGATGATCCCAGTCTGAATGTGTATACACCCAGCAAGTTTGCCTTGACCGCAGTCCATGAGATTTGCAGACAGGAGTTAATTACACAAAAATCAAAAATCAAAACAACGGTGAGTAAAAATAATAAAAATTAATAAAATCACCCAAATGCTTTAATTACCGTAGGGAAAATAAATGTTTTAATTAGATTTTGAGCGCATAATGAGAATATAATATATTTATATATATTTATTCTCATTTTAAAAGCTAAAATATTAAATAAATTCAAAAAATCAATTTACTTATAATATAACCAATACATTTCCAATTCAAAGATTTCAAGCACATTATTAGAATATAAATTAATTTATTAATTAATTATTATTTTAAAATCACTTTTTAGACAATTTGTGCGCTGTTGGTATTTTCTGTTAAGTTTATTTTACTTTAGTTATTTAATATTTACCAGAGTTTAACTCTTGGAAAAAACTCAAAATAAAAAAAAAAATTTTTTTTTGGTTTTTTTTTTTTTTTTAATTTTAATTTATTATACTATATTGCACATTTATATAAAAAATTTAGTTTTGTAGTTTTTAGTGCCATATAAATTTTCATTATTTAAAAAAACAAAAATCTTAACAAAACTGTTCATTATGCACCAAATAAGCTGAACAAATTAAAATCTTATTACTATATCTAATGAATTATATATTTTTTTATTATCAAACAAATTCTCATTAAAATATTAATTTCAGAGCATTAATCCTGGCTGGGTATCTACAGAGATTGTGCCAGATGAGACTAAGGCGCAGTTGGGTGATGTGATCCTGCAATCGGAGGATGTGGCACAGGCAGTACTATATGCTCTATCAACGCCTCCTCATGCTCAGGTTCAGGAGATAACACTTCGTGCAGTGGGTGAATGGTACTGATAACTGTAGTATGTTATTTGTTGTTGTTGTTGTTGTTTGTTGAGGCAATGTAATCAACAGCTAATAACAATCAAATGAAGTCAACACACACACAAGCACACACAAACACAACTAAACACACAAAATGTTTGTTTGTGGGCTATATGTTCATATTTTCTCTTTTTTTTCTGGCATGGGAGGACTCATTTCATTTTTATTGTAATTGTTATGATTATTGTTGTTGTTATTGCTGCACGTTACAGTTTAACAACAATACTAAATAAATAATTCAGTTTTATAAATTAATAATAACAAACTGTCGAAACATTTAACTGGTTCTGGGAATTGAGCACAATATTTGTCTGCCGAGTCAAATAATGCCTTGCATGTCAAATCGAATTTAATATTTTAATTGACTTGACCTGCACATTAAATTAAAGTTAACAGCAAATTATATTGAATGATACGTTCAGCATATCATTTTGAATAAATAATACATTTCAAGTGATTAACTTGTTAGCCAAGTATGATTGCTATAAGGACATAACGACAATTGTGTTAGTCAAAATGAGAGCAGTAATGGTGGACACATTGGGCTAAAAGAGGTCTTGACAGCTTTAAAAAAAATTATTTATATTTATAAATAGATAAATAAATAAATAAAATACTTTTGTTACACAGCAAGCAAACAATAGAATATTCTGATTCCAAAAAAAAGTGCTCATTGCATTACCCTGAGAAAATAATTTCAAATAACAAGGAATTTAAAAATCTTCAACTTAATGAAATTCTTTGCATAGTGTGTTCATGTCCATACATTTTCACAATTGATTCTTATTATTAAAAATTCTTTAACTAAATTTGTTGTTTAAATTTATGTTTATAAATAAAACAAATAAACCAAAATATATACATATTTTTTTTTTAAATACTTTCGACAAGTAACAAATAACATAAATAAATAATAAGACTAAGTTTTAACTAAAAATAATTTAAATTAAATTAAAATAAATTTTTAATAAAATTTTCTACATTTTTTTTAAAGTAAAAAACTCTACAAAACAATAAATGTTTTTTACTTAAATATTTTCCCAAAATATCTGTAACTTTGATTTCAATATAAACAAAGCCCTTCTTTAAATAGAGATACTTTAAATTCAATGTTGCAATACTTAAAAAATAAGAAAGTAAGAAAAACAACAACAATAAAACATTAGGCTCTGCTCAATTTTTGAGGCCACTTGGGTGTTAAGTCAAGCCAGAAATAAGTATCTCCGGCTGGTCTCAACACGATTTGCTACTTAGGCCCCCTTATTGGGCCATGTAATTGCACTCGCTTTATGAGCAACAGCTACAGGAACAGCAAGACATAGCTTAATTAACAAATTTTTAACATTAGCTGTTGGCAAGCTTAATTTAACATTTTTTTTTTTGTTTTTTTTTTCTATATAAAATTTGTATAACTTTCTCTTTCTCTTCTGCAAAATGCCGTCAGCGAAAAGCCAGAAAAACTTGCTCCAACATTGTTCTTGTTTTTTGCGTTCGCCAGTTTTATATTTTTGTCGGTTTTAGCGGAAAACCAAAAAAAAAAAAAAATACATAAAACTTTTTACTAACTTCCCCGTCTCACCCCAAATCTTTTAATGAGAACGCTGCAATGCAATCCCTTTTACACTTCGTACACCCACATGGGCCGAAAAAAAAACCCTTTGAAAAGTTTTCTATGTGATATATGAGAGTTGTGCCTACAACTTAGCTGCTTCGTTGTTTTAACGGCTGTCTATCCATCTGTCTGTCTATCTATCTATCTGTCTGTATGTCTGTCCGTGTGTCTGTCAGCTGGGCTGACATTCTGGCAAGCCAGTTAGACAAGTTTTGTGCCAGCCTCCTGCATTTCCTCGACGCTTTTTTTTTCTTTTTTCATTTCCGGCATTTTGTTTTAATTAAATTTATAACAAATGTCATACAGAATAAACTTTTTGCAGCGCAAAACAACAAAAAAAAAATTATATAAAATTAAAAAAAAAAAAAAGAAAATATTTTTTTTTGCATTTAGCCACAGTGCAATATCTTTAACTTTTGCATTGTTTTAAACTGGTATAAGTAGACAAGTTTTGGAAAATCTTGAGGCTTGCGCATTATCGCCAAAAAGAAAAGAAATATATATATATATATATATATATATTGGTATGTAAAAAAAAATTACACAAAATTTTTATAGTACATACAATTTAAAAAAAAGTTTTCTTTTTATAGGATTTTAACAAAGTTTGCAGCAAAGATATTTTTTTACAGAAGCAGTTTTAACACTCCTTTAAAGTGCTTAAATATTATTTATTTCAAAATATATTTCACTTGCCTTAAACATTACCAAACTGAATAAAAGTAGACTGCTCATTTATCTGTTGCATTGATTTTGCATTCAACTTGTTATTATCATTGTGGGAATAATTTAAATTACGCTCTTCACATAAAAAAAAAATTGGGAGACCAAATTTTAACTTTTAACAATTTAACAATTTTAACCAGACCATTTAGAGACCAAATTTAAAAGCATGAAAAAAATATAGTTTTTTTTTTTTCCTTTATAAAATACTTTGTGAGTAGATGCTTTATAATGTCTCCTTTTTGAGAGCGCCACAACCTTCCAAAAATTCGGTTAAGAGCCTGCCCATGCCACGACTAAAAATCCTAGTTGTATATGGAATTTTGTGTGCCACATGGCCCGCATCTATATGGTCAAAAATGTTGTTAGCTTGTGGGCCAGGGTCATATACAAAATCCTGTCCAGAATTTCGCTTCATTGTGTGTGTGTGTGTGTTGGGGGTGAGTGGGTGTGTGTATGCGTGTAGACATAGACATTTTTTAAACAATTTGGCAGGCAGGACGAGTTGAGTGCAATAAAGCATTTCAGTAACGCTGTTTGCTGCTTGGTTTTTGTTGTTCTTGTTGCATGCCACCCACATGCTGTTATCGACATATAAGTACTGACAACATTGGATACACACACATGCACACACACACACACACACACACACACACAAGCCCACACACAAGCCATGAATGCTGCCACTGGCGTTTAAAATAGCTGCAAGTTATGAAGCAGACAGGATGCAAGCTATTTGGCCACTTGCATTCTATGCAGCGGCTTGTGTCAAAGAAATAAATTTAAAAAAAAATAAAATAATATAATAACAACAGCAACTGGAAAATATATAGTACATAAATAAAAAGGAAATTGAATTTTTTCCTTGCATTTCTATGACAATCACTTAATTTAAAAACCATATATCATCAAAGGCAAAAAAAAGTTATCCTAGAAAATTTATTGAGAAAACAGTAACAAAGCTGTTAAAAGCTTTTCGGATTTAAAGAAATTTTTCAATTTATATTATTGAATTCGTGTCAATTTCAAGTAAATTTTGTCCATTAAATGTGACTTTGCCAATCTTTAAGGTAAGTTTACTTAAAGATTTTGCAATATTGCCAAAAGTCAAAAAAAAAGGACAAACCTATTTGACAACACTTCCCTAAGAATTGCAACTTGATTATTTTAATTTTAAAATAAATATATCGACTAGATATGATTTATTAATACATTTTAAATAAAGATGAAATGCTGTTAAAAATATAAGGTAGTTTAGATAAATCTCAGAGGCAAAATGCGATAAAAAAAACCTATATTTAAAACCAGAAAACCTCTGCTTAAAGTGTTTATTTGCTAAATATTGTTGTTAAATTAAATAGGTATTTTAATCTAACTAAAATCTACTTTTGCATTCAATTAAAATGAATATTTACTTATCTTTAGGACATTTGTAGAGTACACATTTTGCTAGCTACCTTATATATATATAAAAATTCTTACAGAAAACTAGTTCGAAATATAAGTACCTACGCATTAATTCCACACTTTACGACAGCAACAGGAGCAGCAGGACTTTATTTTGTGTATTTTGGGAATATAGAGATGCATTCCATAGAATGTTTGCTTTTTAAATGTGCACTTTGTTGATTAGATACGAAAACTTTTTGGTGCTCTATTCAATGTAATGCAAAAGTTGCCTAAACTAAATATTCAATTTATTTTCTGAGTTCTTCCCCAATGGACATCCAAGAAATGTTTGCATGAATATGTGAATTAAAATGATTTAATGAACTACAAGTTTTAAGTTGTCTTAAAATATCCTTGACTATAGTAAGCTCATCCATTTGATAACCTGTACTTAACTGTTTTGTGTTGTCTTTGAGCTCTTTTTTTGCTTTGTTGGAAACAAAAAAAAAAAATGGTCCAAAAATACATTTTCAGAAAATTAATTTTAGTTGAAGCAATTTGAGTGCAAAATTCTTTGAGGCGGACTTTGACAAGAAAGTTTTCGACTTTTAGATACTCTGACTACCTCATTATGCTTTTAATATTAAATTTAAAAAATTGAAAAGAATTCTAAATTATATGATAGCCAGCTTGTTTTAAGATGAGAATTAAAAGTTTGATTTTAAGACAATTTTTTTTTAATTGGAAATAAAATTGTATACATTGTTCAGACCATTTCTAAATTTCAGTTCAATAGAGTACCCTTCCTTTTTATCTCTCCCTCTTACCCTCCCTCTTTCTCTTTCTGTATTCCTATGGCAATTTTCTTTCATATAAAGAACTCATTTTGTACTTTAAATTGCTGGCCTAGCAAAAGCAAACAAAGTGTCCTGAAAATTGGCAAACATTCGAGGACAAACAGACAGAGAGGCAAGCCAGATAAATTTACTTGGCAAGGAGTGCATTATGTCATAATGAAGAAATAAAACGCACACAATTTTGTGATTTTCTGTTAGCTTCTGGTACTCAAATATTATAAAAGACAATCAGTGGACATACGTACATATCTGTTAGAAGAAACGACAAGCGTCAACATAAGTTGAGTAGAGCTCTATGGAAAATTCCTATAAAAATATTGACAATTGCCAAATTGGCCAAAATGCTTACAATGCATTTGCATAATAAACGCAAACAGAGTGCCTATCGATTAGTTATTTAAATTCTCTTAAGGGTATTTCCTAATTAAAAGCATTATTTATATATAATACACAATATGCACAAAACTAAAGTGTGCCAAAATATGTTAACTTAATTAAAGCCTTACTAAGACCCAAATATTTTAATTTTAGTCTGATGATGGCATTAAATTTCATCATATTGTTAGTATTTATATTAAATTACACATTTTAAGCTATAAGCTTCTTACTGTTAATGGACAGGTGAGTTAATTTGCAAAACTAAGCTTATTTATTTAATAACATTTAATGGACAGGCGGCATACAAACTAGTTGTTCTATTCAATAAACTAGCTAATGTACAATATTTAATTAATTTTATAATAATCTTATATCTATGATAAGGCTGTCATAGATATTATGTATTCTCAGTATAGATTTATATACAAAAACTAAGTTAATGATTGTTTTTTTTTTTTTTGTTAACAGACTTGTACATTATATGGCTTCAGAAATATGAAATATGACATATTAAATTTTTTTTTTTTTTTTTTTAATAAATTTTTTTAATATAACAATAACAGAATTTATTTTGGAAATTTTTTTTAATACGATTGAAAACGCAAAAGGCTTTGAAATCAATGAGCTAGTCGTGTGCTTTGTCGTTTCATAAATTCATTTAGATACAATGGATATAATCCATTTTATTTCACAATAAAATGACTGACAATAATAGAATTGTATTGAACTATGCAACATATCAGCATTGCACTTAGATACTTTTACGTATTTACAATATTAAAGTACTACATATGGATTGGGTATTCAGGACACTAAGCAGCTTATGTGCGACACCAGAAAAAACACACACACACAACAATAGAACAGGTGTAGCATAAGGACAAAACAAAGCAAAATACAAGAAAGAAACAAATATTTTCGGCATGCCGAAAAAAGTATACCCTTGCAATGAACTTTTAAATAAATTTAAAATTTATTTAAATCTTGAACTGATTTTACTTATGGGAGCTATATTATTTAGATCAAATTTAAGCAGATTATCTAGAGCAGTAATGAACACGAAAAAATTTCCTTATAAATCACAACAACAAGTTTTTTTTCGGTCGATGTGCGCTTGGAAAAACCCATCAATGCACTGTGTTTTTGTGAGCTCGCTTAAGATTAGGGCTTGTGCGCCCGACTCCGAGTTTGGGACACACGCTCGTGTGTATTTTGTTGTTGCGAAATTTTACTTGTGCAACCCCAAATTTATTTTGTTAATATGAGCTCGCTCACGATCGCCGGCCCACTGCAGTCATAGATCATAGTATGTCTGCTACCTAAGAAAAGACTTATCTCGACTCAGTCCTAAACGGAGATATCCTTTGCTATGCGTTACACAGTTCATGACAAACTTATAATACCCTTATGCAAGCAGAGAATGAAAAAAGTTAAAAGAAACACAGCAGGAGTCGCTGTTGAAAGACTGAGCTTCCGTTTCCGTTCCACCTAGCAGACAATGGCGTCATCTTTTAAATATAATAAATATCCAACACTATTAGTAAAGTGTTTTCCAGGAATTTCTGCTGCTTTTGCATTGCTTTGTTGCTGTTGTTGTGACCCGTTTGTCGTCACAGTTTGCGTTTCCTTTTTTCACAGCTGCTGCCAGATGCAAAATGGGATTTATGAGATACAATTTTGCTTGCAACAAAGTTTTGCTGCTTGAAGATATTCGATTTGATGTGCTTAAGCATGTGTTGCACGTACAAACAAACACACACACACGCTTACATTGTAATTAATAATGCACTTGTCTGCGCTGCATAGTGCTTAAATGTAATCAGAATTACGTATACGCCCTCGCAGTCCACACATATTGGAGCGAATTGTTAAGTCGTAAGACATCAAAAATGAAATATTATAAAAAGGAGCAAAAATTGCATTCCCAAAAGTCATTCAAGTGCATTGAAGCTGTCAAATCCAGGTAACAGTCCACGATCAATTTCAAACGTTTTTCAAGAATATATATACAAAATAAACAACAACAAATGTGAGAAAAACAAGTAAGAACATGTTAGTTTACAATTAAAAAGACTTTTTTACACTTTTACTTTTTTTACTGAAATTAACTTTAATTTTTTGCCTATAAAATGGATGCAATACGAAAACCTTGAAAAGGATTCGAATTATGGCTTAAGCCAACTACTTAACTTGTTTTTAAGTCTCCTTAAAAATTAATTACTTATACAATTATATAAATTTCTAATAGTTAAGTCAATAATTTGAATTGGAGTATTTATTATTTCGGTTACGTATTCGATTACAATTTAAATGATTTTTAAACTACAAGAAATTTACGTGGACAATATAAAAGTAGGGCTTACTTAACCCTTAACCAAGGTTGATATAGAATTTTTAGATACTCATATTTTAATGAGATTATCAATAGCTTATACGGCTACAAGTTGAAAAGTTTGACAATAATTAAGATCATGTTTTGTGTTAGTTTTAAATTCATATAACTAGATAAACGATTTTTCAGTTGACTTTTTTTATTTACAACCTTTTTATTGCAAATAAAACTAAAAAACTTATTATTTTTTCAGATCAGACAAAGCCAATAATTGTGTCTAAAACTCCGTTTAAATACTAACAAGCTTGACTTTATCAGCAGTCTTTGAATTCGTTCTAAGTATGGTAAAATTGTTGAATAAATTATGTTAAAGGTTTGCAGGATTGAGAAATCTTTAAGACTTGATTCATGCAAACTTATCCAGAGCCGAATTTAAATGTACTTAGTTTAAGAAGAAAAACCAGTTAAATCAATTTCGATTGCTAAAAATGTGAGAGAAATATTTTTAGAAAATAGATTAACGCAACTGTTGGCAAATCGTGGCCATTGAAGTGTTGCAACACTTGTGTCTCTGGTCTCTGTATTTGCCTTTGTCACAAAAGCCAACGCACTTTCAAGTTCTGTCAAGTGGCACTCAATGCCACGACCAGGCATGCAAAGCTCGTTTTTTATACCCTTACAAAAGGGTATTATAATTTTGTCACAAAATGTGATATGCATAAAGTCTTTTTAGCATTTCCCAAAAGTGCACAAAATGTGCAATACAATTTTAAAATTTTACTTTTTTTGGATATTCCCAAAAATGCAAAAATTTCGCAAATTTTCTAAATTTTGAATCTGAATAAATACAAATTTTTTTTTTTAATTTTTTTTAAATGCCCAAAAGTGGAATAAAATTTTAAAATTTTACATATCTTAGATATTTCAAAAAATGCAAAAATTAGTTGAATCGATCCACTATATCAAAACATAGTTTTTTCAATATATCAAAACCAAACTTGGCAGTTTAATGTAGTATTATGATCAGAACAATCTGACTAAGTTTCAACAAAATCAAACCACTATATCATATAGCTACCATTGGAACAACTGGGTGAAAAATTCGTTCTTCTATGCAAAACTTTTTTGATTTTCAAAATATCAAAAGCAAAGTCACCATATCGATATAGGAAGTTGTTCTGTACTATATGATAAAATTTGAATTAAATCGGACCAATATATCTTATAGCTTCCATATGAACAATCGGTTGAATATTGCATTTTTTAAGTAGAAAATTGTTAGGGTATATAGCTTCGGCATGCCGAAGATAAACGTTTCTTTCTTGCTTTTTATACAATTTAAGGGGCTTGCAAGTTAAGATGGTTGTGTTGAGGAAGTTCAGGGAAATTGTAGATGGTACAGAGAGTCTTTTTATGCTTTCAACTGCATGTCATTTTTGAGACTTAAAAGCTTGTCTCTGCTTTGGCATTCGTATACACATTCATTCCTTCTTTTTAGCTGCTGTTGCAATTCGATTTTTGACCAGAGTTCGTTTTCATTTCGGCCAATTGCAACACTTTTGATAGCAGACAAATTGGTTCACAATCTTTGCCAAAGGCTTTTCTTTTTGTCGAGCAACTGACAAATGGAAAACAAAAAAACAGAGCGATTTACATGTGAAAATTCTTGTCAGCTTGTTTGCTACTAGTTATCAATAAAATTGTTTCGGAAATAGTTTTTTATCAGGTCTTAGGGCCAACAAGCAAAATTGTAAGAGTAAGAGTTTATAATGCATGAAGAAACTTTATCAACATTTTAGTAAGCTAGCTTAGTTGGTCAGTTAAATATTCAAAATGCTTTTTGCCATATGAAAATTAGAAATTTAGAAGTGAAGAAATCTAAATACTTTATAAAAAGCCATATAATATTCAAATTAAATTTTATATAACGCCATTTTCGACCAAGCTAATTCAAAATGCAATAGATAGTTCCAAAAGTTCAAAAGTGTCTCCAAAGCTCGTTACATAGACTCTTAGGAAAACCATCAAAGAGTTTTAATAGTCTTTCCGACAATGATAAAGTTGCCAACATTAAAAAGTTCTTAATCAACCGCAAGTAAAATTAATAAGCACTTACAGCTAATTGTGAATCATTTGAACACTGTAAAAATGAGTATGAGCAGCACTCTGAGTGATTTTTGTATTTGGATTAATATTTTGCAATTAATTACTGCAGAATCATTGAAGACTTAACTTTCAATCAAATGTATTTTAAATTACGCACAAAGAATTTATTAAATAAATTTAATATAAGAGCAATCAAAAAATAACCTTTAAAATGTTTAAAATTGTAAGAAAAAATAAATATTGAATAATATATATTGCCAGTGCAAAAATATCTCTAAGCTGAACGAATAATACAATATATATTTATTAATTTTTAAACAATTGTATTTGTGGATAGGATGAGTTTAAAATGATCAAAAATATCACAACAATATCCATATGATCACAATAATAACAATAACCAATAAAAATATCGATATCAACAATCACAGATTTTAACTTTTAATATGGTTATTCAGTTTATAACAGTTTAACATATTTTGATATTAAATATTTATAAATACCAGCAAAACTATTTATATTTCCTGTCACTGATACATGAAAATAACAGTCACACTTGTCACTGTGATTGCAAAATAATAATATTTTCTTATCTATACATAGTTCAGACATTAATATAATTATTCAACAGATAAGATTGATATATTAATATTAGATTAAATCAGCTAAATCCATAAACACTGATTATTGTAACTAAATTAATAAACAGCCCAGATAAGATAAATAAATACTTGTATAATAAAAAAAAAAAAAAAAAATTAAAGCATCTGCTTTATCATACTAAATAATAATTTTATCGAAATTATGTTTTCTGCTGAAAACCAAAATAAGTGAAGATGATATGAATTACATGAATAAATAGTTTTTAAATTTATTTCAAAAAATGCAAATCTTTCTATTATTTTGCAACTAAAAATCAAATTCATAAGACTCTAAAATACCAAGCATTCAATCATTTATCTACTGACAGAGCACATTTAACGTAACGCAATTGACAAAACGATTCTTCAATAACAAATAAATAAATAAATAAATATATAAACGTTAAATCAAATCCTTTTTTATGTCAATTGGGCTGCCAAAAGCGCTGCAAGACTTTGTCAATGTCTTTATTGTATTTCAATTGACAGTCAAACAAATTGAATATGAATTGAATGGAAATTGATTATATTACAGCAGAAATATGACCCATGACAAATAAAAAAAAAATACATATAAAAAAAAACAGCTAAGAGCAAACGTGCCACAATACCAAACGTACGTACAACACATTGCAAACACACACAATTTGTCTATTCAGCATTGCAACATTTGTGGTAATATTCCATACAGAATTCCATGATCTTAGGGAGACTGGTCAGTCAACGAAAAAACATAGTTCAGTATTGGAAAAACCACTTATGATACACTAGAGTGAAATTAACTTAAGTGCCACATAACAAAGATGCTCATAATGGGGTAAAAATAAATAAACGATTATATTTGGTGGCATATTTGGGGATTTTACAGCGGTCTGTGGCAGTATAAGAATTTAAATTTTTTTTAGCGCAATGACTACACTGATAAGAATATTCAAAATACTTCATTTAACGTTATAGCAAAATTAAGTAAATAAGAATATTTATAAAAATTAAAACATTTAAAATAAAAAAATAATTTATGAATGTTTTCACCCAATAATACTCCTATATATATATACTATATAGTATATAATACCTAACTTTATACCTTAAAGCTTAAACTATATTTTTATTATTTATTTCTATGATATAGCTGTTCCATTGTCAGGATGTGATTAAAATTTTGGCTGAATCGAAAAATCAATAATTTTTGATTTCTTGATATTGAAAGATTTCATGGTTTGAGTTTACAAATTTTAGAAATTTAATAATAAAATCATTTACACAATATACAAAATATAATATACTAGTGTACCCGGCGTGTGTTGCTATGCCCTCCCTTTAAAAAATAAAACAAATAAAATGAAAACAAACTCCCAAAGAATAAGTTTTGTAGGAATTTATGATCTTAATTTGATGAGGCTTCCAATTGAAACGCAGCGAAGATCTTTGTAGGAAATTCAATTCCATATTTACGAGCAGTTTTCTTTGTGTAATATGGGCACATCTAAATTCATTTTCGTCACGTTCCTCTTACGTTTTGAGTAACACGGACATTGTGAGTACTTATTACCCGACATATGTCTTTCAATAGTTGATCGTTTTATAGCAGCCATTAGTCAAGCACAGTTTCGTTAGCTACGTTAAAATAATGAAAGCGAATTCGTATTCAATTAAATAATACTTTTCACTGTGTTTTTCGTATGACATTTGAAAAATACTGGCTACTGGGATTGTTATAGCAATGCTGTATATGTAAACTGTTGATGCTCTTACGAATTTTCCGGAAAGTTTTTTCAAGATTTTCTAGAAACATTTTCCCGGCAACTATGAACAACTGAACAAAAAATTGTAACCAAATCGGCCCAGCCCTTCTCAACTGATGATGATCTTTAAAAACTTTTTCTGAACCATTTTTATATATAAAGATACATAGCCTTAATCAAAGAAACTTCAATTAAATGCAATGAAAAAGAAACTAAGAGATTTGTTTTTCAATTAATGCGCATTTATACTATATATGGAATTAATTTAGAAAATGGTTGCAATTGGTTAAAAATCAAAGACTTTTAAAAATTTGCCATAAAAAATAAAAAAATATATACTATATATATACAATTTTCTTATCCTAAGAATAAGAATATAATTCTTCAAGGATATGTTAAAGTATCAAAATATATAATGCTTGCAATATAATTTTATGTTACAATCCAAGTTTCGAGGCGCACACTCGATCAAGCCACAAACTTTTTTTTGGAAATTATATTTTTGAAGTTCACGTCAACAAAAACTAAATTATTAATTTTGATACCATAGTACACTGACAGAAACAATTTAGTCGCTTCAACCGATCAATATTCATACACCGGTTGGATTTTTGTTTGTTTATTTATTTATATAAATTTGTATTTCATTTGACGTCACGGTTGCTTGAATTGGCCATAAACGGGACGGATTCAAAATCTCAGAAATATATGAATTTTTCTCTTTCTTTATATATGTACATTAATATGTTATATATACATATATATTTATTTTTTTTATTGATTACGCACATTTGAAAATCAATCAGCAACACAATCGTCGGGCACATTGACTGAAGTTTTGTTTATTTATTCATTTTACAGTTTCTGTTTTATTTTCATTTTTTTTTCTCGACACGAGGAAACACTTTGGTGTTTAATGGGCAAGAGCATCAAGTGCCAAATTGCCAGTGATTTTTTGTTTTTTTATATAATGTGCAAGTACTTACAATTGGGATTGTGACTTGCAAAGAAAACTTGATTAAAGAAAAAGTTCAATTGCAGAAATCCTAACACTTTACTCGGTGCTTTGTTAAGATTAATGCATATAATTTGCATTTTATATATTCTATTTATATTGCATTCAATAAGCACATAAGCAGATGACATCTTGACATTTTACTAACTATTTCTTAGTATTAAAGTTCATGGCTTTTGACATTTTCCTTTGATTTCTGCACCTTTTTTATTGATATTTATATATTTCGCATTGTGTATAAAAAAAAATAAATATTTATAGCTATGCAAGAATGCAAGTTGAAATTTGATTTATAGAAATAAATTCTGTTTGTCAACTCAGAAAAGATGAAGATTATGAAAATTTATACAACTTTATAGAAAAAATAATAAATATGCCTAACAAACACTTTTCATAAAATTCATGAAATTTAAATTAAATTAATGTATTTACATTTTCAAAGATGTTTCAAAAACCTTTTATGCGTATATTGAATTATTTATAACATTGTAAAGTATATTTTTGAAATTGAAGAAACAAATGCTTTGCCTGCTTTAAATATCCATGACATTACTTTAATATATGTACATATATTATTATTAAATGTTATGCCAACTTAAATAAATATCTATTATATTCGACTCTGTTTATTTGTGTTGCAGAAAAGAAAAACAAACTGAGGCCAAAGTGAACTGAAACTTCTTAACCACTCTTAATCTCAATTGTTCTTCTTGATGCCCATAGCTCGCATAGCATCTAACTGCAGGCAATTTTTCTATTTTCCACATCATTAGTTTTCAATGAATATTGTTGTTGTTGCTGTTGTTGTTGCTGTTGCTGTTGATGTTGATGTTGATGCTGCTGCTGGGTTAAATGTCCAGGGCATACAAATATTTCAGTAATATGTCCTGTGTGTGTGCTCAGTGTGCAGGACCCGCATAAGCAAATAAACTTACAAATTGGCCAGTGTCAAAACAAAAACCATACAATGGAAAAGAGCAGCAGCACCAGTAGGTTCAATGGCAGCCATAAATCAAAAACAGGGACTATTTAATAGGCGGGGTCATTTGAGACTTTGGCCACCTGCAGCCGCTGTCGGGCAATAGAATTAGTTTTCTTATTTGACTTTACTGGCAAGGACAACGGCAACGGCAACGCGTCGTATGACCAATGTCCCCAAAGTTGTTGCCGTCTGGCATTCATGCACGAGCGACGCAAAGGCATTTGAAGTGCTCCTGCCCCAAAAGATTCTGTCCCTGCTTCCAACTCTCTACCATCAGCATCTAAAAGCAATGCAGAGAGCAAAACACAAACAGGAACAATTACGTGCAAACAAAAAAAACCAACAAAAAAAAAAATAAATAAATAAATAAAAGAAACAAGAATATTGTTATTGAAAGCTCCAAGCTGCGCTATACTCTGGTTTCTCTTCGCAAAAGTCAAATTATTTTTAAATGCCTTCTATTAATACATCAATTCTCAGACTCTCAGAAATATATTAAACCCTCGCTGCCACCTTTATAAGGACCTCAGTTCTTTGACTTGAAAAATTAATTAAAAAATTAAAAATTAATTATTTACTTGAATTTTGTTGCCATTTTATTTGTGCCTAATGTTAGAATATTATTTGTACCAGAATTCACTCAATTTTAGAAAAACATAAGTATTCTCTTGCAAGGGGAATATAAAAAAAAATTATATACTGTGAGCTTAAAGCAATTGAGAATTTTAGGTGCACAGGTGATCAACTAAGCAAAAGCAGCGCCTACAAGTGTGCAACACCTTACATCATATTTCTTTTTTTTTAAATCTTTTAATTGCCTTGAATCCGCCTTCATATTAGACTATGACATGACAGATGACTTAACATATAATAATAATTATATATATATATATATAATAATAATATTAAAAATTATATATTATATTATAATTATAATTATTAATAACCACGCTATAATATAAAAATATAATATAATATTTCTCCGGGGTATTATGGTAAAAAATTTAAATATATTTTAAAATACTCAGAGTACAAATGGAGAGACAGAGTTTACTTTTAACCATAATATATTAAGAAAATAAATATATATTAATAGAAAATCGATTGTATATCATGATTTTTTACTCAATGCAGTGCCGATAATAATATTAACTGCTATTGTTAATTTACATATCGTATCGATCAAAAGCAGATATTAATATACCTCTTGGTGCATTTGGAAAGCAGAGTATATTGAAATAAAACCAAATAAAATTATTTCGTTTTTCGTATTTTTTGGGCAGCCAATAAGGCAAATCAAGCAAATCAAAATCAAAGCAAATAGAAAACATCAGCGCCGCAGGCTCATGTCGCATATTTATGGACATCCTAAAGAGCGACCGATTGACAACACGGCAAATGTCCTTGGGTAGAGAGTTTTGTGGATGCTGTGGGACATCGGGATGGTTATGATGATGTTGATGGTGATGTTGATACCAACAACTGTAGTAGTAGTAGTAGTTGTTGTATAACAAATTTTCAATCGCACAACTCAACCACTTGAATGCACATTTTACAATTCAAATGGTAGGCAATCATTCACATTCGTATTCGTATTCGCATTCACAATTACAATCACAGTGTAGTCGCTGCGTTTCAATAATTCATCTTGAGCGTCAGGCAATCGAATTGACATTTCTTCATGCCACTGATTGCATAATTGTCAAAGAAAGAGACAGACGAAAAGACAGTGAAAGGGAAAGCAACAGCAACAGCTATAAAAATCACTTCAACAGCTCATCAAAGTGAATTGTTTTGATAACTGTTTGAACTTCTCTCTTATCGCAACCCAACTAATGGTTCTCTACCAAGGAGTGTAGAGGGAAACTGTATTGGGAATTGCCTCAAAACGAGTATTGAACTTTTTTATGGCTCATCATTTGTAAATGCCACAATTTTAAGAGAGGTTTTCATCAGAGCTAAAAACCTTGAATTCTAAACAAATTACAATTAATTACAATTGTAGACTTAAGTTAAGAAACATAGTTAAATAAAATTTAACTTTTTTTTGATGAATAAATAAATTTTTTATATTTAGAAGTTATTTATAAAAAAAAAGAATAAATAAATTTTTTATATTTAGAAGTTATTTATAAAATAAAAATATATATATCCACTCGACATTTTGCACTGTAATATATGTAAATGTAAAATCTCCCAAATTCAAGTAGTATTTATCTCAGCAAACTCGAAATATTCCAGTACACTCCAAACATAAAGAACATTTATTGGTTCAATATTTAAACAAATTTTTTAACGTATATTAATACAAATTTAAGAATTAACTATAAATAATTAAACAAGATTTTAACTAAGCATAATTTTGAATAATTTTATCAAAATAAAGCAATCTATTTATTTGATTGATTAAATAGGTTTAAATCTATATTTTAATTATAGAGCTCGCTATCAATTTGAAACACAAAATTTGCCCTAGAATATATATGCATGTTTAATCTTTAATCTAACCTCTGGCTGTGACTGGCACAATTTTATGACAAGCATTTCAACCATTTTATGGTATTGAAATACTATAAAAGACAACCATTAAAATTGCTTAAGCGCATAATGTTTATTGAAGTGAACATTGATTTCTTGACGTTTTAGTTGTTCAAACAGCCAAAGCTTTAAATTGTCTATAGAAAACCATTAGACAAGACTTAACTTTAACTATAGTTTCGTAATGCGAAATAAAGCAAATAATATTTGTTAATAATTGATTTTGATTGATTGATTGCTAGATAAGCATAATAATCGTATTGAGGTATTCTATATATATGTATATCTAACACTTACAAATGTCATATTTACATTGCTGCACTAACAGCACTTTGACTAATTAATTAACAGCAATTGCATTCAAACAAAAGCCACAATTCATCAGGTTGTATAAAATTTAATTGCAATTATCCAATTTACACTAGCATGCAAATACACACACACACAGACTGTGAACTGGGTAGTGCAAACAGTGCGAACAAAAAGTCAACAGCCACACGAATGACCGCAAAATGGCATTTGATCTTTATAGCATACTTTTGTGGGTCTTTGAACTGTCGAATAACACAAGCCGCAGGCAGTAAACAGTAAATGTAACTCCAAATGTAAATGTAACCGTAAAAACGAATGAACACACACACACACACACACACACATACAAACACAAAATAAATTTAGTTGGCCAACCGCACTAACTGTTTATTTTATTGCCCCTCCATCTATTCCATTGTATTGTGTGTATGAATCCTTATGTATATCATAAATGGAATGCGTTCCAACATGCATTTCGGAAATTGAAAATTGTGGCTAGAAGCAAGCACAAAAGTGTCAACTCAAGTTATCCTTGTTCAAGTTAAGTCCGGTGACAAGCAGCCTTGAAATATGTCGAGCCTTTTTACAGATTTATGTGTTCGCTTAACGCTCGACAGATGCAAAGATTTCGTTATCCATGGTCCAATCCATCCCTTTGTACCCTTACCTTACCCTACCCTACCCAAGCCAACTCAATCACAAATTTCTGTTAAGTTCTCGTTCCATTTAACTAATGAAATTCAGAACTGGCCATCCAATTCAAGCAAAGTAGTGCAAAAAGCTGCTTATTGAAGAACGAAGTTAATTTGCTCTTAATGAAAATTGTTTTTATCATTTTTGCATTTTTTTTTTTTTTTTTTTGTAGGAATAATTGGCAAAAAGTTCACTAATTAAAATTGATTCAAATTGACTGTGTTTAAGTTTGATATTTCATTTTATAACTGATTTTACTAATAATATTAACAGTTTATTATGAGTTAATTACGAAATAAATTTGATATCTTATTTTATAACTGATTTTACTTAAAATGTAAACAGTTTTTTATCGGTTAATTACGAAATAGTTCTGAGTTAAGAATTAATTTATTGAAAATAAAACAAATGAGAATTTATTTAATATAAAAAAAAACAAAACAAAACAATTATTTTATAATATTTCTATCAAGAGCAATTTAAATTATAATGCATTACAACAAATTTATGTTTGCCTGATATGTATTATATATATTTAATAGATATATATTTATATATTTTTTTAATTTGCATTATTCACACGAATTTAAATTAAAACTCATTCAAATTAATTATGCAAATATTTGCAGAGTTGGGTCTGTAAAAAAAAACTGTCAACATAACTATAAAGTCTTCAGTTCTGTATAATCAAATACCTTAAAATATATTTTAAAACTTCTCTTCCATTTTTATCTCTCAAATCATTATTTAGTTAATCTACAAGGTTATTAACAAAAATGCTCTCTCTCTCTCAAAATATTATGGGCTTTTAAAAGCGAATTTTTTTTTGTTGTTGTTAAGCAACCATAAAATGCCTATAATAATAATCTACGTTCGATTCAACACAAATCGACACAATAATTCATATCATTTTCGTTTAGTGTAGTATATTAAAAATAAAAACAAAAGCTAATGGCCTACAGCAACAATGGCTTCCACATCGTTGAGGATGAGCTGCCTTTTAAATGTGGTCAGCGACCCATTGAGAGATCCTTTCCATCTTCACTCTTTCTACTAACCAAACCAAAAAAAAAAAACAAAACAAAAACCTCATTTCCCTTCGCCCACTGTCAGTTGCTTCAATATATTATTTATATTTCATTAAATATTAATGCGTTTGTATCTGAGTTTGGGTTCAGTTTGCTTTTATACTCTGTAACAATATAATGAAAGAGTGTGTATAGAAGCAAAGTTTGTTGTTAGTATTGAATAGAAATGAAAAATGGACAAAGGAAATAATTTAATTAACTTTCTTTTAAATGTGATTTAAGGCTTTATTTACATTTGTCTATGCCACGTTTGCAAATAATATCGATAGTATCGTAAACTATCGATAGACAGCATATTTTTTAAAGTTTTAGATAATATTTTATTTCTTTAAAAACTTGATTAGACTCTGTACGCAGTATCTGCCAGCTGTTGCAAATGGCAACTTAATATCATTTTTATTGTGTTCTTTTGTACATTTTGTTTGCCTTTTAAGCCATAATTCCCTACACCCCATCCCTCCCCGCTAACTCAACCTTCTGTGTCAGCCAATGCCGTGTGACTGTGAACTTTTGCAGCTCGGTCTAAAAGATGCGACGCCATCAAGCCAGTTTGGCAGTAAGAGTTGGGATGAATTGTTGATGGTCTGGTGTGGTTTGGTCTGGTTCACTCTGGTGTGGTACGATGTGGTCTGGTCTGGTTAAACAAAAGAGGCGAAGGACTTTATAAAGAGCACGCTGTGAAATGAGCAGCAGCAGTAGCAGCAGCAGTAGCAGCAGCAGCAGCAGCAAAAACAACAAACTCAGAAACACACACACACACAGAACAACAATTATAAAAAATAAAAAAAAAAATAAAAACAATTTTTACCCTAGCCCCGGAAGGGTATTCAGGGCGCAATATGGTAAAAGTGTATAAGTAAGGGCTGCGGCTTGAAGTATTTGCCAGCCTTCAAGCGTTGCCAAGTTAATTTGAGAATAAGCTCAATAAGGCCTTGGTAGTGTCTACCAAAGTCTGAGTGAATTGTAATTGTGAAAATGGGAACTTTGAGGCAATTAGTGAAATTGCCCCGATTATTGAAGCTATGTATAATGCTTTCCAAAAATTGATTTGCCAGTTAAGTGCTTAATTAAAGATATATATATATATATATTTCTTTTACTAAATAATTTAATTTTTAACGCGAAAAGTCAGTGTCGATGAATGTCTCCCTCCAATCATCAACTAAATTGTTTAACCGGAAGTTCCGTTGGCGCCATAACGAAAATTTCACTGACACGCAAACGAGGGGTAGGCGTAGAAAGATAATACAAATAGAGGGAGGGTGGCGGTGTCAGAGGCAGAAGGCAAAAGGAAAATTTTACCCATTTACCATTCCCAACATAACTTTCGGTTTTACAGGCCACTTTTTATTTCAGCTCGATTGCGTGCCAGTTATGAAGCCATTGTTCCCCGTATCCGGTCTCTACCCTCTCCACACGCCACGGACAAAAACTTTTCCACATTTCTACCAACATTCTCATCATAACTTAAACACCATTGACACTCCAGCTGAAAGGTTGAGCAATAGTGAATGTTATTTAAGTAGGTGTTGGCTGTCTGTGTCCTTGAAATGTTCAAGTTTATGTCTAACGCAATTTTTGACAAGGTTTCAATTTCAAGTGGTAGCCAAAAAAAAATTATATTTTATGTATATAACAGTGGCTTGTTAATTAAATCGTGATTGCTTCTTCATTAAAATTTCAAATATCTATTAACATAATTGTTAAGACTTTGAAGAAAAGCATTAACAATTAAGAGACTTGTATTTCACTTAATATTGTGCCAAAAACTCATTTCCTGTGTATATATTTCTATTAAATATTATTGTCAATTTAGCACTTAAAAATATGGTATCGATTTATCTATATTAAAACTTTGAAAATACTAGTTAAGTATTTTTATATTTGGTGTACAAGCTTAAGTTAGTTTGGATTGGGTAGTTAATTGTAAGCCCAACTTTGGATACCATTAGCTTTTATAAGATATTTGGATTCGGGTAAGTCTAATTGAAACTAGACTTAAAATTTACCATCTGTTCTGAAGTTCATTAAAATTCTCCTTTATTGAAAATTTTAAATTTAAAAGAAAACTTTATGGCCTTTATCTCTATATAAAAAACAAAATATATTTGAACGTCCGCAAAAAAATAACAGGCAGAATAGGGCATCTCCGATCCCCAAAAGTATATATATTCTTGATCAGAATGAACAGCCGCGTCGATCTGATTCTCTCCGTTTGTCTGTGAAGTCGTTTTGTCTGTATAAATAGGATTGGGGTATAGATTTCTATATAATTTCTAATACTTTCTCTTAACCTCCGCAGATCGATAAAAACAATGTGCAGCTACTTTTATAGATGCTTGTGCAATTATTTAGCTTACCTTAATATGCAGTACAAATTCCACAAAGATCGAATAAAAAACACCGTAGTAATTCATCATGTTTGCCATTAAAATTTAAATTCGGCACTGTTTGAATAAAATATGTGTGTGGTATAAGTGAATACTTATCGGTAGAAGGTGTACCATTGTCGGGTATAAGCGACTATATCACTTTCACTTGTTTTTATATTTTATTTATTTATTTTGGGTATTAAATTTATATATTTAAAAATGGAGCCAAAAAAATATATGGGTATTATCAATTGAGAATTGATGAGCAGACTTTGCTCAAATTTTTGTTGTTCGTAATTGCCAGGAGAAGGCTTCTAGAAAGCAAAAAAATATATCTATAGCCTCAAAAGATGTCCTCACTTCAAATGAAATACGAAAATCACAGTATGCAGTATTTTTTTAAATTAATACGAATTTGGTTATATTATTTAAATACAAATTAAATATAAATAAAAATAATTAATATCGGCCAGAACAACGCTTCGTCAACAAGAATATGATAAGTTTGTTTTTTTTTTGTTTTTATATTTTTCGCGGAAGGGCGTAGCAATGCACGCTGGGTACAGTAGTTTCTATATAAAAAATTTGGCTTTTGTAATTATAGATTTTTTTAATGCATGTTTTTTTTAGTTATTATTCTTGCAAATATTTTTAAATTAACTCATTTTGTCCTTGTTTTTTTGTAGTAAAAAATAATAATAATAAAAAGAGGCATGCAAAATATTCGCTATTCATTCTATTACGCTTACGCCACATTGCCACAAAACAAACTAATTGAAAATGAAAATGTAATTTGGTGAATTCGTAACGCAGCGCAATTTTGTCATTAATTATTCGCGCACGTCATCGTATTTATTATTACAAGGCGTTGAAATTAATTACACAGCTCGACGTCAACTCGCACCATGTCAATACCAAAGCAAAGCCAGAACCAAAACCAAAACCAAAACCTTTTCGAAGCAGAGCAACCACATAGCTTCAATACCAAATAGTCTTGCTGCTTCACTTTGTGTCAAACCAATCAACAAAACTTAAATCGACGATCGCTTGTTATTTGATGTTTACATTTCCGTTTCCGTTTGCCTTTTCACGCTTATTTGGCTTAGTTAAAGCCGTCTGTTTGCATTTGGGCCAAGTGAAGCCACTAAAGGCCATTTTGATTAATTAATGGCCTATTATTGTCAATTGTCAAATAGACAAATAATGATTTATAAAGTGCAACACAACAAATACAGAAATTTTACTTTAACTAGACAGAACGGTCTGTTAAAATGCCTTGAAATAATTTAGATATTTGAAATACAATTTGGGTATTCACGTGGCCTAGCAATGTTGTAACTTTGCAAATTTGCAATACCAACCACGTGAACAGTCCTTAACGTGGCAAATCTGCTAGGTCAGCTGATTTTTGTTCACATATTTTTTAATTTTTTTCATATTCATAGTACGATAATTTTGATCCAACATATCGTTTAGACTTTCATCAAACAGTAAAATTGAGCTTTGTTTTTGCAGATCATATGGATTATATTTCACATAATTGAAAGCATATTATTTTGATTTTCTGTAGATCATAAATTCATATTATTTTATTAATTATTTCATAACTATTTTACATTTCTCGGATATCAAAGTTAATCAAAAATAACTTGGTTTTTAATGATATCCTAATGAGCTATTAATAAAATTAAAAAAAAAAAAATTACATCTTACTATCTTTATTATTACATCTTAAAGATTTTTTATAATTTAAGCAAGCCAGCTTATTTGTTCATATAAAATAATGGCCAATATATTTAAGTTATTTTCAAAGCAAATTAATTTTTATTAAAAATTGCTCTTAATATTTCGAATTTTAATAAAAAATTTTACTTTGAAGTATAGTACTCTGCTTTTAAGTTGTAGTTCTGTTTATTTTCCCAGACAGTTTAATAGTTTACATAGTTTGAAATAAAATTTAAAACAAGACCTGATTATTTGAAATTTGGTTCATGAACTTGACATTATTCTGATTGAGTTTAGTTCTTAAACTTAACCTTTATTAGCAACCAACTAATTAACTCAGTTTGCACAATTTAATAGTCTGATGACAATTTGTGCGTGGGCTTATCAAGGCGCAATGTTTGTGAAGTTCAGGGCCAATTGCATTCTGATTAAATATAATTGGCTCTAAAATGTGGGAAAGGGGCAACTTGCATTCAGGTGTAACCACAAGCACACAGTTGAAATACAATGCCGCAGTCCATCAGTTACTGCATAATTATAAACGAAGTGGTTTTACCAAGAGTTCGATACATAATTATATACATAGCCATAGTCAACTAATGAGTTGCAACTAATTTAACTGACGAAATTCGAGACAAATTAACATGAACATTTCTTGAGTAATTAAAATGAGCAAAATACAGCCAAGACAGGGAAAAAAGTAATTTAATATACTTACGAAACAACTGCTTTATTCACAAAAAGATTAAGATTAATTGAAGGAGAAAATAAACTATGGCGAGCTTGGATTTAAACTGTGATTTTTAAATAATATAATTGATATGATAAATAGATCAATGCAACAATATGAAAAAATTCTTGTATCCCGAACTTTTTAAAGTCGAATTATTTGTAAAATGGGTTGCTGATTTCGAAAATAAAAATCAAAAAATAGGTTGCTGGGACCGTATCTGAGAAAATCGAAAAAAGCTATATATTCAACTTTTTAAAAAGGTAGCTTTGGTAAAGTGACTATAACTGCGAATATAATTTATTGATATTAAAGGTGTTTATATTTTTAAACAGGTACTAAAATGGCTTATCAACCTGTCATATAACATTTTTTAATTTGATTATTCGTTTAGAAGTTATTGAGGATAGAAATTAAAATATTGCCCAAAAATATGCCAATTTTATAGAAAAGCTATTTTTGGTGCAATTTTTCCTGAAAAACTAGAGTTTTGGTTTTTTGTATCACTTTTTGTATCTGAAAGTTTACTAATTGTAAGTTGCGATGGTCTGTATAAACGTTAAGTGTAAATGTGCTGAGTAATTAAAATAAAGCAGTTGCCCTTGCATATTTAAAACCTTGCCCTTAACGGCAAATTAAATTGCCTCCGACCAGACCACTACAAAGTGATTGAATCTTTCATTTATGATACTGACTATATATATACCGACTATATGTAGTATATAAAATATATAGTGTGAGTATGAGTGCCTGAGTATAATGACTAGCACTTGACGACCATCACCCGCACATTCCTCCCATTTCTTGGTTGATTTTTTGGTTTTTGAGGTTCTTTTTTTTCACTTGCGCTTTACATTTAAATTTTCAGGTTGCTGATTTTTATATATATATATATACTATATATCATGGCAACATTTAATTCATTTAAATACGAACAAAGTGATGTGCCTTGGTCCTGTTGTTGCTTGCTGTGGTTTCAGTTCATTTTAATATCATATCATTAAAAAAAATACAGTTAAAAAGAACAGTTGAAGAAATAAGTCTGAATATACAACAAAAAAAATTGTATTTAAATATTGTTATATTGTATTTAAATATTTTTATATTTGAAGACACTTTTGGGCATTTTTTTTGAAACAAAAGCCTCTTCAAATAATTACTAAGTAAGTCAACAGTCTTTTTTTAATTATTTTAGGTACCTGATATATAACTGCTTAAAATAGCACACAAATTATTGTTTTAATATGTAAAACATTCCAGGGACTTAAAATAAAAAAAAGATAAGAAAAAAAGCTCTCAAGGTAAAAACAATTATCATTCAGGTAATAAATATAGCTTCACCTAATAAAAATTAATTTTCTAATTGAAAAATAAATACTTTATTGTTTGGCAAGAGTACTTTTAATATCTTTAATATCTTTCATCTCTAAAGCTGTCTGTTTTAAAAGCTTTGAGTTAACAAAATACGGGCTATAACTTATAAATCTCTGTATTTTTTTTGTATATATAATTTGCAATCCTTTGATATGCTATAAAAAAAAAAAAACATAAAAATATGCGCACATAAAATAAAATTTGCTCATATATCGTATATACAATTATATGACACCCCTAAGGATACACACATTGCATAAACAAAATCACATTATTTGATTTCACCTACATTGCGCTTATAATGCCATTCAAAATATTCGATTTATGTACAGTTCATGTATGCATACTATATACTATATATATATATATATATATATATATATATGTATATGTAGTACTAGAGTGCCCAGCTCTGTGGACCAATTTTTCGCGTACAATGTTTTGCAAAATTATAAATTAACTTTAAAAGCACACAATTGTTGAGTTTATTTAGAATATTTTGCAAAAACAATAAAATTGTTTATACGAATGAATTTTTTGACAAGTTAGTACTTGAACTTATTTAATTTGTTAACCACAATATACATCGAATATATGAAAGAAGTCAACACGGCGTGCATTGCTACGCCCTCGCTCCAAAAAAATAAAAACAAAAAATTCATACTCTGCTTTACCAAGCGTTGTTCTGCCAAATAAATTATTTCTATTTAAATTATATTCAAATAATAAAACCTAATTCGTATTAATTTAAAAAAATACTGCCTACTGTGACTTTCGTATTTTATTTAAAAAATACTGACTACTCTTGTTGTAACAGCGCTGTAAGCGTTAACAGTGCTGTATACGCTTAACAGTGCTGCATACGTTAACAGTGAGCATTAGCCGCTGACTTTTTCAAAAGTTTTCCTACATTTTTGTTCTCCATAAACCTCCTCCTGGCAATTACGAACAACTTAAAAAAATTTAAGCCATTTTTTTAGCTCAATTTTTATATATACAGATTATTGTTGAATTCGTACACGTAGATTTTTCACAAGTTCATAATACTTATTTTTCGATTTGAGAACAATAACAAAAAGCGTTATTTGTTCATTAACGAAACATAAGCGACAAGGCCAAAAAAAAAAAATTGAACTGCAAATCAAGTTAAAAGTTAAATCGACCGCAACAGGTGCGATTGCCACGCCCAAGAGGACAACGCCCACGACAATGTTGAACAAAAAGGACATGGAAACATGGGAACAACAGTAAAAACAACAACCGTTGCCATAATGGCCAAATTAGTGGCCTTTTTAGGCCACCAGCGAAATGTTGGAAGTCTATTTGTATCTGTAGCTCCATCTCGTTCACTCACACACTCTCCCTCTCTCTCTCTCGCACTTTTCATTTAGGCTCAAACAGGCAAAAAAAAAAACAAAAATTTTATATATCCACCCAACGCAGACTAACCGAATGTTAAATGAAGGGGAGTCTGAAACGGGCTCGAGATTATCAGCCAGGTAAGCCCAGGCCAAAGGTAAACATTTGTTGGTTGTTGTTGCTGTTGTTGTTGTTGTTGTTGTTATTGTTATGCTCAGAGGCATTTTTGTCTTTTTGCACGTGTAACAAATGTCACACAAATTGCAAACTTTTTGATACTCTCAACTTTATGCTCTAACTGAATTAAAGTTGTTTTTTTTTTAAGATTAATTTGAAATGAAATTAATACTACTAAAAGAATACAGCAAATACCAAAATTTTAGTATTTTCTATAGTACTTGTATAGCATAATATACTAAACTATTTGGCTAGGTTTAATTCATATAAATGCATTTGACATTTTAAATTATAAACATTTCTGCAAATACTAAATACGAGTTATTAGTTTAATTATCTTTTAAATTCAAAAAAAAAAATACTACAAGGTGCAGTATTTAAAAAGTAAATATAAAATATTTAACCAATAATTTATGTACATATATATATATAATATATTTACTTTATTTTGTTTTCATATAGATTATTTTGTAAGATTCTTTATACTTTAAAAATTAATACATTATATTATATTTTAAGGATCATATTTATTTTAATTATTGTAACTTTTATATTTCGAATAAATAGCAAAACAATAAAAATAATAAATTTCTAATTTTTTTAAACAGCTCATACTATATTATTATTTTTTTTTAATTCTAATCGGTTTCATGTTAGCCAGTTTTTGCAGGACATTTCTAATTGATGTAACGATTGAATTAATTCATCATGGAAACAAATTCGCATTAACGAAAAGCCAAAAATGTATGAATTATTCCCATATATACAAATTTTTAAGCCAATAACCGTTTAACCGAACATTTATTGATGTTTGTACAAAAATTCATGAAATATTAATTACTAAAAACTTTTTAATCATAAATAACATATTTATGAGCCTAATTAGATAACTTAAAATGTTTTTAATTAATTCTACCAATATTTTCTTTGTACAGTTTTTAGTGTATTTATAATTCGTATTGCAGAATATTTATGCGCTTTGTTTTCATTGGCTGCTTGGTTTCCGTTTGCTTTCATTTAGCGTTCATTTTATGTTGTTTCCTTGTTGCTCATTTTTTACTGAGCCTGTTATATATTTCTTATTTAAAAAACTTTGCCGCTTGTTGCGTTGACTTTCACACACACACAACAACAACTGTTGTTGGTTCTTGTGTACTTTAAAATAAACACGAGCTGTATTTGGGACATGGCCTTAAAGGTGAAATATGAAATTTAGTTGGGCTAAAACTTTGGAGCCTGCATTTTCAATGCAATTCCCCAAACTACAGCAGCAACAAAAACCAAATTTTTAGAACGCGTCAAGTTATGCGACAGTCAAAAGTTATTAAAAAGTCTGACAGAAGTCCAAAAGAAGGCCCCCTAATGCCATTTGAGCAGCCAACTCAGCGTGACAAACCCGTAAGATATCAGCAGGAACAGGAAAGATGGCAACAGAGCGAGATAGAGAAAGACAGAGCGAGATATATAAAGGAGCTCTGGGAAAATGACAGACAAACAGCAGCGGAAATATTCATAGTAGGTATTTATTTTTTACGGTTGAGAATTTTTGGACCGCTGTCTTTAAGGCAACCAAAAAAAAATATATAAAAAAGTGTTTGTTTAGAAAGTTGGCAGTTGGCTGTCTTAAAAAATTGACAAGCATTATAAAACTTACTATCTGAAATTGTTATGAGCAACTGGAAAGTATTATATGGCTAAAACGCCACCAACTCATTAGAAATGTGTATGGGTATTTATGAATATTTAAAAAAAATACTGACAACTTGTTAAATAAGTTTACAGAGAGGTCCTGCCAACTCATTTACAGGTCCACATAGTTTGTGTTTAGATCTTCGCAGAAGAAACTTGTACTGAGCAGTCTTTTAGAAATAATTAAAATCAAACAGCAATATTTGCAGCGCTGCCAACTTGTTAAATTTTATGAAACAAAAAGCATTTAAAAATTCGAGAAAATTCGTTTAAATAAAAACAGAGCGCTGTATAAACTTAAGACACCAAATTGGATGGAATATCAAGTTTTATTGTGAAGAATATTATATTTAAAAAAAATTAAATATTTTCACTGCCTAACGTTGCCATTCTTGTGCTTGTCGTTCTCGGCATGGTTTGAGCTACATTTTTATAGAGTTTTTGTATAAAATTTCTTCATATTTTTTTACTGCAGCTAGACAAATAATGCCGCTTATGAATTGTTAAAGCGAGAGGAATAAGTTGACCAAGTCTACGAATGAATGAATGAACAAACGCTGGCGGCATTCGCTTTGCAATGGAAATCTGCAAAATGTGAAAATTGTGATAGATACCCTAAAACGATGGTAGCAAAAACCTGATGCAGTATAACTAAATAGAAAATAATAAAACAAGCGAGACAGCAAAAAAAGAGAGAGAAGAAAATAAAATCATTTTACGAGCATTCATAAGGGATCTATTGATGCGTATGTGTTAAATCCGGCTTATATTTGATTTATTTGAAGCATATTGGAAATAGGTTTTTTTTTTATTGATAAAAATTTATTTAGAAACAGCTTCAAATAAACAACAATAGTTTGATATATATATGTTTTAAGTGCTGTGTTAGGTTATATAAGCTTTTATAATCCAGTTGGGGCTTGTACAATTTATTTTATATTAAAAGTTGAGCCTAAATGGACTATTAAGATTATGTAATCAATAAAAAAAACTGTTTAGAATTTTACTTACAAGACAAATTCACATAAATGTGTTAGGCATATTTTAAGCATCGCTTAATAAACCAGGCGTTACTTTAATAATAAAAAGTCCGATATACTTTTTATTAAAAATATAGACGTGATTCGAATGCCACTTTCAAATCCATTTAACTGTTATACAAAAAAAAACTGTAGCACACTTTGTGGAGCAGGATAAGCCATGTAAATATGAAGTTCCCTTAGTTTTATAAGCCAGCCCACAAATATGCTACACAAATTTTCATGGAGTTAATTCACAAGTGATATTCAAAACATGCCAAGCATTATGTGTTTATTGTTTAAGTTTCACAAAGTGGCCAAAATAGATCAGTTCCTTTAACCTTTAAGCGTTTTTGCTGGCAAAAGTAAGCAGCTAACTGCTTGCCAACAGTTTTGAGTCAATGCGGCCAAAAGTATTTACATTAAAATGCGCCACAGCGCCCAATTTACAGGCAGTTAACGAGCTTTATTTATGGCGCAACACTTGGCGCTGACATGACGGGGGCATAAGATGTTGGGGACGAGCCGCAGCAGTTAGTAGCAAGGAGACAAGGACAGTGGGAGAGAAGAGCCAGGAGACAAATGCCAGGAGCGCAGTCGATTCAAGTTTGAGCCAAAGGGCATTTGGGGGCATGCGTTTGGCATTAGCAAAGAAATTAAAGTACAAATCCCTTTGGGTGACACTAACCGCAGCTGTGACGATGCCAGACAATACAAAGACAGACAGACGGACAGAAGGACAGACAGACAGACTGACTGACAGACAGGAAGAGTGATAGCTAGATAAAGATACAGAGAGAAAGAGAGACAGCTTGAGCAATGTTAAGCGTTATAAGGAGCGGCAAGTACAGTGACACTGCTTGGCGTAAATAACAAAAATTAAAATACAATAAAATACTGTACACACGCACACACACTTGCACACATTAGCTGTGTGTTCCTTGTTCTTTGGCATTGATTACTATTGTTGTTATTGCTGTTTGTCTAGTTAAGTTGAGAGTTCGTTGCTCATTTGCCGCAGAGGCTAAAGTGAATGACTCCTAAATTGCAAAAACAAGACAAAGTGGCAGCATTTTTATGCCACAAACACACACACACACACACACACACATACACTCAGACACTGTTAGTTTATGCTGCTGCTGCTACTGCTGCTGCTGTTGTTGTTTGTTTGCATGCCATTAACAAAAGGGTTTAGCCCCGAGGCTTACATTCAACTTGCAGCATAAACAATTCAACAACGCCAACAAAATGCCCGATTTAATGGCAAATAGCAGACATTGCATACACAGATACTGCTATAGATACGGCCAAAAGATACAGATACAGTTTCAGCTATAGATACATCTAAAGGCTACACACCTGCAAAATTTATGCGTTTCACTTTTTTTCCCCCAAACATTTTACGTGATTTGCCCGTGGCAACACGAAAATGTAACTATTATACATATATATATATTGTAAGCCCGATTTCATGCCAGTGTCGTTGCTCAGTATTTCTGTATAAATGGATGTAGACAGACTATGCGATAAACACATGCAAAGCATAATAAATTCAAAACACACAAAGTAGACAAATAGGTGGATAGAACAAGAATTGAAAAGAAAAACAAGCTGAAAAGTTCAAGTTTTCTATTTGATTTCTTTCATTTGTTTTTTTTTTTGTGTTTGTATAAGTAAAGGCAAATTTTAAGCTCAATATTAGTTTACAATTTTCAATATTTAGTTTCAAGTTTTGCGCATTTGTCTAATGAATAAATCATGTGTGCTTAATGCTTTGGTCTGACTAACGAATATGTAAGTATTCTACTACTATATAGAGAGCATACTTTTGTGGCCATGAATTTCACTTGAAATATGCATAAGTTGAAGTTGACTTCTTGAATACATTAGATATTTTGTGACAGGCAAATTTATTATTTACCCCTAAGACTCACGTTGGGCGCCAAAAAATATCATCTGTTTTGCGAAAAGTGAAACTTCAAAGTTTATTTAAATGCAATTGTTAATGGATTTTGAAATTTTATAAAATATTTTGTATTTATTTTTTTGGTGGAAAATGTCTTTTAATTGATTACTGCTTTGAAGTCGCAATTATAAAAAGAAAAGTGAATTTCATGTTATAAACACATTAGCTTAAGACTAGTTTAAGCTAAGCAATTTGGAGTTTGGCTGCCAAATTTTTACATATTTTATAAATACGCAAATTTGAACTACAGTGAAAACTCTCTTAGGTGTAAAGCGACTGTCGGGCATTTTTGGTATGCTTAAAAGGAGTGTCCGCCTAATGGAAGGGACTTTATTACATTTTTCTAACAATGCACGCTGATCCAGAATTGCAAAATATTGGGCATAAAATTGAAAATTTTGTGAAAACAAAACTAAATTTGAATATAATATATTCCAACTATATACTCAAAAAATATATAATCAATCAAGTTTTTGCAAAAACGGGTGTTTATTTAGCTGCTAGCTTTGATCAAGTTGGCGGGAATTTTTTATTTAATTTTGTGTGCCTGTAATTTTCAAACCTTTGGACAGTAAACTAGTACAAATAATGAATATTAAAGGCCAGGGTATGTATAATGGATAAACCAAAAGAGATTCTGTTAATATCTGTTGCATTTCATTTATTTTTAATTGTTTTGTATTGTCTTATAACAGACAAAATTAATCAAAAGTGCTCGCCTTTTGTGGACTAAAAAAACATGTTCTGTCACTTTATGCGATGTGTTATGGATGTCAAAATAAAGCAGAAAGTGTATATTTTTTGTATTTAATAATGCTTTTTTTGGTTTTTTGCGGCACTTGCGGTATTTTGAACTTGTAAGTAAGCTAACTTACATACAACAGAGGGAAGTTATTACGTATCCGCAATGTGGTCTTATATGGGCGGTAGGGTGTTAGTGGTCAAATGGTTTTAAAATTTTACCCATATATTTTACTGCCTATAATTATAAAAAAAAACCAAGTTTCAGCTTGATATCTGCAATATTCGATTTAATGCAACTATTTTGGCCATTCGGTCCACTGTGCAATGGTTAAAGAGAAAATTGACATCTAAGAGGAGAGTACGCCTATTAGAGAAGTCCATTAGGAGAGTTAACACTGAATTTTAAATTTGTGTATTTTTAAAATATGATAAAATTTGACTGCTAATTCATAAATGCAATAGATAATGTATTTCCTTTGGAAAACGCACTTAAAATCCCATATCTTGTGTTTAACTTTTGAGTAACTACATCACTCAAGTCTGCACAGACATGAAGTAAAGTGATTATCATTTCATGTAACTTCTTAAGACTGCACTCGAAGTGTTGAACTAGTAGTATGACCAGACAAATACGTGACTTTTGTTGAACTGGATTGAAGCAGTAAGAAAGTCAGTTGCAGTCAGTGCTTGTTGATTTATGATGCGATTTGCACATTGCAAACAACATCCCTAAGTATGAACTATATGTACGTATGGGCTTATGGCCTTGGGTGCCTTGAATTAAGGAGTAACTTTTCAAAAGCTAGTCAACATTTGACTCACGTGTCGACTTACTACTGAATAAGTGATGCCGCAGAGCAAATGTAAAACTAAAAACTCACATCATTTGTCAAGACTCCAACAGAAATACTCCCAAGCACACACACACACACACACAATTTGGGTCAACTTATAAGGCTTGCCAAGTTTTACTGTAAAGTATTATAAGAGAAAAACTTTCTTCTTTTTTTTTTTTAATTGCCAGCATTTAAGACGCTGCTAATTGCAGCAAGGGAAAAAATAAGAAACAAACACATTTACTTGCGTTTAATTGCAAGAATTTCAAACAAAATGCTGCAGTCTCAAGGTAAGAAAACTTTCAAGATATCCACTTAAAGCCAGCACTGTCTTGGCCTAAGACTCGGTGTACCAGACTTTTATCGGGTGAATGCGCTTTTTGACCTACTAATTGTACTTGTACTCTCGTGCTTAGGCCACTTGGCACGTAGTCCTTTCCTCCAACGCAATGCGTCGTATGCGCAATAATCAAAACGTGCGCCACATTTCCGGTTTTACTAAAAGTTCATTTTAATCATTGATGATTAAACAGCCATCAGCAGTGCTAAGCGCTGCTTCCGCTACAGCAGCAAATATTTAAGGCTGATGATAATGATGATGTTATTTCTACATAAGCAGTGTATGTACATATATAAATATATATATCTAATTTTTTTGGTTGCCATATTAAAAATTTAACAATTTTGTTAAACCAACGACTGCTGCTTCAATATTAAATCAAAGACGTCTCACATATTTTTTTGCATGCCTCTTTTTTTTTAATAATTTTAATAAAGACCAGACAGCAAACGGCAGACGCTGTATATAAAAAAGTCTCTCTCCTTCTGGCTGTTTGCTGTCTGCTCATTTCGTTTGTAGCACTGTATATATATATAAATACATATATACGTATATATACTTCTAAGAGAAAAGCTCTGTACGCAAAAAAAAAATTTATATATTTAATATGCAGAATATGTTGAATATATATTTTTTTTTTTAATTTATCTCACTAAACATGCGGCGCCTACACATGAGTTCCTTACGCAGTTCGACATGTGTGTGTGCTTAAAACAAAATTACTTTAAAAATGTTATATATCAAAATGTCTGAACTAGCTTTGGTTCCCCAAGGCACGTGAAATTCAAAATACTCTTTATAACAAAAGAAAAAGAAATGCACAAAAAAAAAATCGAAAATGCTTACACAAAATTCATTCAAGTGTTAAGTGCCTGCCGTAAGAAAAAAAAAAAAAAAAAAAAGTAAAAAATAAGAAGAAAAAAAATACCGAAAGCTGAGAGAAAATTGTATACATATGAAAAATTATATATGCACATTACAACGCAGATTTGCCACTTGACACAGCAGGCAACATTTTGTTGAGTGTTGTGGTGGAGGGTAAAGTGAAGTGAAGTGTAGTGATGTGATGTGGCGAGAGTGAAGAGCAGCAATTCCCCAATCCAGTCAAAAAACAAAACAAAAAAAAAAACAACAAAATACTCTATAAATAATTTACGCTCGTAAGCCAAAAGTGACGCTTGAAAAGTGAAAGAAATTGAGAAAATATTTGCTATAGTTTTTCTCTCATGACACGGCGCAAAACAAAAATGAGATATACAAAATTTCAGCGACTGTTGATGTTTCTTGCGTTGCCAAAATGTACCTAATCCTCATATGAGTTGTTAACAACGTATTAAGAAGATTTCAGTTAAGTAGCGCACAAAGGACTAAAGACAAAAGATGGCAAAGAAGACTGTTAAGGCCAAATGTTAATGATGCGCTGCTAAGCATACACACACACGCGCACACACACACAAGCTAAAAGAGAGTGGGAGTGAGAAAACTGGCTGGCAAATGTTCGCCCCACAAAAATAGGCAACATATTTTTTCCAGCTTTTTTTTTGCCTTTACACTATGGGGAATTGGAGCAATTTCTTGGAAAAAAAATTATAACTCAAAGCTTAAGTGGTATAATTTTTTATCAACATTTAGATTTTTTTTTTGCTAATTTTGAGTTCATGTGCTAGAAGTGATATGCAAAAAAGTGTGAAAAAATTCCACTTTGAGTTGACGGTTTCGCATTCCCAATTAATGACTCTATAATATGAAAATAGTCTCATGGGTGAGAAAAACTGAAATATATGAAACTCTATCCAAACATGACAGTTTTTTTATTTACAAAAACATCAAATAAACACGTACTATGAGTATTTCGATTATCTATAACTGCCAACATAAAATACAAACTACACTAAATAATAAAGCATATCACAAATTTCATCATCAAAAATTTGTTTTACATATTTAAGACATTTTACTTTTAGCAAAAATAAATTAACTAACCGAATCACATTCTGTTGGTTTGAACAGCTATTTTAACAGCTGATAACTTAACAGTGGGCGCGAATATTAAAATGTTTTGTATGTAGCATTATAACATGATGTATTTAAAATGTATTATCATCAAAAGTTCGTTAATTTAACCAACTCAAAAAAATGAATTTATTTCAAATAAAAATGCTCAAATTTCCCATTGTGTTTTCGAAGTCGAGCGCAATAAAATGAGTTTGAAATTGGCCATAAAAGCGTAAGCAGGCAGCAGCAGCAACATCAACATCAAGATTAACAAAAACAATATCACCAAAAAATACAATAACTTTATAAGTCAAGTCATTACCTCAAGAAGCCAATTGCAAAACGAAACTTAAATGCTCTTGAAAACTTAACCTCATCAAAATACAGATCTATTTTTGTTTAATATTTTTTACAAAATAATTAATAAATTTTTAGTTCTTCTGTATATATTTATATTACATACTAACTAGCTAGGGCCATAAAGTGTTAACTTGATTTTTCTTAACTTTTTTTCCCCATACTTCACTTTGATCTAAGCTCTTTAACGTGAATTTGGTATTAGATCAAAGGCGTATGTAAGTATAAAATAATATAAAAAATAAGGCAATAAAATAAATTAAGTCAAATCAATTTATAATAATAAATCATCATAGGAATTAATATATTTTTTAAGTTATATTAACCCAAAATTTTTAGTGTACAAATACTGCTTAAAATTCACAAAAAAAAACTGCCTCATTTATATATTTACTTTAATAATTTTGAAACTTTCAAATTCGTTTAAAAAAAAATGTATAAAACGTTGAGGTTGAAAACATTTGTAGAGTTAATTATAGGTACTCCGGCTGCATTAACTTTTAATTAATTACTTCTTGCAACAGTTTTAATTATGTTTTACAACTGATTTTAAAATACCATGGAAAGCTGATATACGAGAATTTTACACCAAGAAATTGGGCTTCAATTGTTTTCTGACATATCAATTTTTAATCATTTTCTATTTGTGCCTCGAAGTAAATGTAATAAGTTGCCCTCTATTAATTTATTTTTATTTATTTATTCCGATCAACAACATTTAAAAAATAAAAATTTTGATTTTTTATACGAATATCCATATTTAAAAAACAATAAAAAAAAACAAAAAATCTTTAAGTATATCGGCTCAACTGCTAATACAATTTAAGAGCCTTAGGTATGTCCGTATCTTAAGGCCAACGACAAAATTCTGATTAGCTTAATTATACCCATGCTTAACTAATTTTTGAATACAGGGTATACAAAAATGCTGTGCATACATGACATGCCATGACATGAGGCAGCTTACTCATAAATAAGTTCTTGCTTTTCTTGTTGTGCGAGTGTGTGTGTGTGTGTGTGTGTGTGCGCGAGAGTGTGAATGCGTGTTCATTTGCGCATAAAGTGCGTGCTACTTGGGCGTGGCTTGAGTCAGGCAATGAGGCAGTTATAGGAATATACAAGTTATCATATGAGTGAACACACACACATTTGACTGTGTTTTTTTTTTTTTTTTGTTGTTTTTTCTTTAAATTGTGCGCCCACCGCTGAGTGGGCACATTTTCGGCATGATTTAACACTTAATTAGCAAAAATTTTGACTTGAGTGCCGCTCATCATTGTCACAATAATGCCCGACAATGCTAACGCTGTCACATGTGGCGTATGTGTAATAAACATAAAAATTATAATCAAAAAAAAAAAGGAGAGGAAAAACAAACAAACAAAACCAAAAGCAGGTGCCGACGACTTAATACACTTGTAGGGAAAATCAATTCTTTAACGATAATATACCTTAGGCAATTGTGCTACAATTTATAAACCCGATATCTTCTATATCTCTATTTAAATATATATAAAACTGTTTAGCCTAACTGACTGATTGGCGACTCACAAGCAGGCCAAACGGTAGAAACTAGAAACCTAAAAATTTTAATGTAGCTTTCTATTAAATAGTAGGTTGATATTCTGAAAAAATTTTGTCAGGAATATATCGGGAAGTGGGTGTAAGCTGTATTTAAAAATTTTTAAAAATCTCAACTGTAGCATACCAGGTGACGCAGTAGGCTACAATAAAAGTGACATTATGGAATTATTATTTTTTTTTTTGGAGCGGGAGCTAGAGCGTAGCAACGCACGCCGGGAGACATAGCACGATATATAAAATGGCAGCATAGCAATTTAAAGTGAACTGAAATTTTGCAAGTACTCGTGTCAAAAATCCTTTTAAAAATAATCTTAATTTTTTCCGATCATTCCAATGGCTGATATACATAGTCAAGTAGTCGAAAATTTAAAAAAATAATTATGATCATATAAATATAACCATTTTGCACCCAATTGCTTATCAATAATATATTAATTTTTAATGGTTTCAAGCACATTTCATTTTTAAATGCATCACATACTTTGTGTCGAAATTATAATACCCTTTGCCAAGTGTGCAATAAAAAATATATAACAAAAAATAAAAACAAAATATGACAAAAGGAGTCACAGCTGCATATGAATGATTTATTTAATGCGCAATATGTCAACCAAAAGATTTGATCCTGGCGAAGGATTTGCAACGTGTCGCCATTTTTGGGACCATTTGCAACTGACTTCTCAATAAATTGTCTGTCAAGTAAAGTAATTGTTGAAAACACAGTTTTAATTAGTTTTTGTGTGTGTTTACAAAAAACAAACGGTTAGTTTTAATCTGACAGTTATATTAGAATTAAAAATTTTATATTGAATTTAATGTTTTATTATTATAAAAAAATCAATTGTATCGCTTTCATATATTTTTGTTATTCATTTTGTATAGTAGTCTATATACATTTATATATTGGCATTTTTAATATTACTTTCTGGCTAAAGATTTCATAGCACCGCGTTATAATCTGAATGCAAATCAATGTTTTCAATTTTCTTTTGTTCTGCTTTCATTAATTATTAAATCATTTTCATTTCTTTTCTCTCTTTGATATGTACAATGGCGGTCAGCTTAAAGGCTTTCTGTTAACGCATTGCACTATGGAGAAATGTTTATTATTTTGTGACATAAATACAAATATTGGAGTTTTGAATAATTTTTAAATTTTTGAAATTTAGTTTCTCTAACAAATTTTTAAGATTATATTAAATTAACAGCAATAAAAAAAAAATTAAAGAATAAACGAAGTTAAAAAAAAAACAAAAGCTTATTTCTTGTAACGTATTAAATAAATTTACTATCTTGATATTTCAAACCCTGTGTACTCTCTCAAGCATTTAACAGCTGTTAACTTAACAGTTTTTGTTTATGTTAAAACACTTAAAGTTTGTTGTGATCTCAAAGCAATTAAAGTTTTTGAATTAAGCTTACAGAGAATAAATATTTGGCCCATTGTGCCTTGTATTTTCTGTTTGCCTTAAAAGTGTGTGATGTGTGATGCATGTGTGTGTGTGTACAGTAATTAAATGCAAAATCTGTGCAATTCTGCTGCTGTGCAACGGAAATGGAAAACATAAAACGGAAATGCCAAACAGCCATCATAAAATGTAATGCAGCAAATGTGCATTAAGTGCCCCTAGGGCACTAGTGCCATCATCTACTCTCCTCTGCTCCTTCCTCAACCCCTCTTTAACAAACTCCCTTACTCCAAAAAAAAAAAAACTGCATGTTGAAATATACTTTCCAGTCTTGAGTTTGCATTTCATCCATTTGTTTTGTAAGTGGCAACTGAGCTCATGACCAGCATCTAAGTATGACTGTGATCCTTGCAGCTGAATGTTGAGCTTCTGAAACATGATTCCTAGCTGAGACTGTTGCATAATGCATTAAACTTAAGAGCCACGTGGCCATTGCCCACTTCAATTAGCCAAGTATTTGAAATTTACATTTGTCTTACACTTAAGGCCACAATTTCAGTGCAAGAACATAATTATTAACTGACTGTAGCTGTCTATATATCTAAATGAAAATATATATATATATATATATATATGGACAGGAAATTGCTTATTTATAATATGCCTTGCACACGTATTTTGTCAAAATTTTCAACACACACATAAGTATACACACGCACACACACACACAAATATATATAAGTATATATGCGCACACAAAATAAATAATTTCATTTGACTTGCAAATGTGGGGAAAAGTGAGACGCGAGCTTAGCCAAGCCGAGTTGCTACCAACTGAGGCAGCTACGACAACAATCAAATTGCCTTCGAGCAACAACAACAACAACAACAACAACAACAACCAACAACCAACAAACAACAATGCCAACAATGATGCAAACAAAAAGGGCAACAACAACGCAACGCTGCCAGCAACAATTGAGAACAAACAAACGACACAACAACAATAAAGTTCAAATTTCAATAAAAAATAAAAAAAGAAAGCATAGTATATCGAATAATCGATACTCTATATTACTGAATCAAAAATGTTCCATAGAATTTATTCAATCAAAAGAAAAGAAAGAAGCAACAAAAAAATAAAAAGAGAAAAAATTGAAAAACTTTAAATTACTTGAAAAAACTTTGGACTTTATTGTAAGTAAAAAGTTTGGATTAGCATTAAAATGCCATTACAATAGATAGTTATCATCGTTACTATCGATAGTTTTAAAAATATATTTGAAAAGGTTTTTTAAGCATTGAAAATATTTAAGGTCTTGTAAAAGTAATGGAAAATTGAATTTTTGATTACATCAAAAATACAATTATTAAAGTTCGATAAAGAGAAAAGCGTATATCGATACTATCGATGAAGCAAGTAATATTTTTTGAGGTTAAGAATATAATTGATATAACATGAAATTAATCGATCAAGTAGGTCATTTTATATTTTCTATATGAACCACAAGCAATTATAATTTCTATTAAAAAAAAATCTGTTGATAACTATTTTTATTTTCAATTACTCATTATATGAGAAAGATTTTTCATAAATTAAAAAAAAAATTAAAATTTGCAACATTGTTAAATTGCTATGGTTACCGTTTGAGGATATATAATTTTGGAATAGTTAAGGAAATTATTTTTTTGTCAACAAAAATTCAAAATTCAGCTATTCAGGTGTTACGCATCCTGTGTTCGTCCTTTTTACCTTTACGTCACCACAGTCCATACCCCTTTCAACTAACCTCCCTGTTTGTCCATCAGTTGAACGCCCTGGTTCTAAACGCCCTTAAACGACACTCAAGTGCCACACGCTGCAAGCGTAGACACTTGTATTTTGCATGCACAGATGCGTCTATTAAATGCCTTCTAGCTTTTTTTTCTGTAATGTTTATATGGCTTATATTTATTTCTTATTTATCGTTATTGTTTGTAGTTTGGTTAAAACACAAAAAAAAACAAATTTATTAAACGCAATGTCATTATAACAATAATTTCGGGCAACACTCGCTCTGCCGCAAGCTTTTAATGCATTTTCAATACATATTCATTAAAAATTAATTAACGCTCGAATTGCGCGTAAGCTCGGTTTTTAATTTGATATTCAGAGCTGTTGGGCTAAAAGCTGTCCTGTGGGCGTGGCAATTGGCTGTTAAGTGCCACACACACACACACATATCCCGTCTACCTTTTTCATATATATATATAAATATATATATAGACATTTAATGTAATTAACGCTGCGAATAAAATGTGCTAACTTGAGTGCAATTTTACAAAAATAAGCGCATTTATTTTTTCCTTAGCACTCGCACAATAACAACAACAAAAAAAAACTCTTAATTAGTTGAAGCAATTTGTGCGCGCGCTGCGTCAGCCAACTTTTAATGATGTGCCACATTGTCAACTAACCATCCTGCCCCTGCAACCTGCAACTTAACCATCTTTTTGGCGTTTAGACCATGTTGACCAAGTAGGTGGCCGCACAGCACCAGCAGCAGCAGCAGCAGCAAAGCGGCAAAGCCTTGAAAAAATGCATACTTAAGCAAATAAGTCGCTCAAGTTGACAGTGGCAGGCAAGGAAAGGACGTGCAACGGATGACGCCAGCTAGCGGCAGCAGCGATAAGACAACTGACAGCTCAGTGACAAGCAAACAGACAAACAGACAAACAAACAGACTGACAGACAGACAGACAAACAGGCCAGCCAGAGACATGGCAAAGCGACACCAAACATGAACTTAAAAAAAAAAATAGTTTGAGGACAAGCGGTGACTTTTGCTCTTAGTTTAACATTTAAATGTTCTGCATGGAAAAAAATGCATTCAAATTTTCATAATATTTTATTCAAAATTCTACCTAAAAAAAACTAACGTTGGGCGCCAAAAATAAGTCAAACTTAGCCTGGTCCCAATATTCTTTGGCTTAAATATTAGTTAGTTAAATAAAAGCTTAAAACTTGCACCATATTTTGATATTCATTCCAATTTTTACTACTACACATTACAGAGCACTTAAAAAGTTTTTAAAAATATTGTTATGCATGGAAAACAATTCAAAAAAAATCTTATAAGATTTTTTCCTAAATTTACTCACGTTGAGCGCCAAATTAAAAGAAACCTAGCCTGATCAAAATACTTTTTGACTCGAGTGTTAATTAAATAAAAAGTAAAAACTTGCACCATAGCTTGAAACTCATTCGAAATTTTACTACTAAACATTTTAGAGAACTAAAAAAAATTTATCAAAACAAAAATTTTTAAAATAAACATTAAAAAATTTAATTAATTCGTAATCTAAAGAGTGACTTGCTGTGTACCCAAAATGTACTAATAACTTATCCTACGCAATTTCCAAAATACGATTCGTAATAACTATTCTTTGAATATTCATACAAATTGCAAATTATACATTGCAGCCATAATAAGCAAACATTCAAACCAAATTCAAAATCTTGAATAATAAAGCAATACCCACGCTAATAGTACAAAATATCATGAATATTGAATTTAATTATTAATTTTTGCAATTTGTGGCTTGTATGTTATACAAGGGTCAAATAAATATCTACGTCAACACAATAATTAAAATTACAATAAGTACTATTAGTACTATTTTATTGCTATACTGATTTTAAGTGTATTTGACAATATATGAATATTTAAGCCCATTTAAATGATCAAATTTAAATAAATATCTTTGAGCATATAAAAAATGTTATAATTTTTATTGAATTTAATATTGAACAATAAGAGGATCACAGTTTTGAACCCAAATAGGTTTTAAAAATTGACAGTACTATTATTTCTTAAATTTTACTTTAAAATATACATTCTACTAATATATATGTATCTTTTCGTATATACAAAAACCGCATAAATAATATTTTTTTAACAGCTTTGCGCTAAATACAAGCATATTAAAAATGCGACCCAATTGAGCGCTAAAGTGCCACAAATTGTTTTTAACAATAGTGAAAAATTTCTATTATTTACAATCAGAATGAATGATTTGAAAATTGGCAATTAACTGGGTCAACTCGTATTGGCGGTGAAAGTTTAAGTTGCCACAACAGTGACCACAACAGGCCTTGTGGGGCATGCATCAGGCAACGTTCAAGTTGTCAACGTTGACACCGTTGCTCAACATTCGTCACCGTTAACTTAACGGCGTCATTCGCCATTTCTTTTTCTACCCCTAGCTCAAGTCGTTCATCGTTCTTAGTCCTTAGCTCTTCAGTCCAAAGTCCTGAGTCCTGACTGTCGTTCATCGTCCGTTAACATTGTAGTCTATGGTTTGTTATACGTTGTCTGTCGTTCATCTATCTCTCTTTTTCTTTCTTGCTCTCTCTCTCTCTCTCTCTCTATCTATCTCGTCATATTTGTGCCTCAAGTGCAGCACTTTCTTATTTTTAGCATTGTCCTTGTTATTGTCCTGGTTATCGTTTAAGCTGCATTCTTGCATTGCGTTTATTGCCGCCGCTGTAACAAAAACTGATGTTGCAAATAAACTTATATATTTGTAACAAACGTTGAATTCCACAAGACAGTTGAACAAAGCACACATCAAAATGCAATCCCCAATCCTCAATTCTCAATCCACAATATACAACAGTCTGGAATCCTTTGCCCAAGTATTTTAGTTATTGCATTTCTGTACTGTTTATCTTTTGATGTTGGTGATTAACATTAAGCTTGAGGCTTTGATGCCATCGTCTGGTACTCGAGACATTCACAACATCAACCGCAACGACAGCAACATCAGCCGGCAGCAATTATGTTGTATAGTGTAGCTATTTCAACAGCTGCTTGCCATTTGTAAAAGCCAAGCTATTCTCATTTACAGTAAACTAACTAACCATCATCATAGCCAAAGGTTTTAAGATAACACTTGGAGTATAAACAGCTAATGAATTTAACTGGATTTAATTTTAATACGTATTTAGAATGACTTCAACACAATAATAAATGTCAAACTAAATCTTTATACTCAATAGTAACTAAAGAGTTTAATAAAACATGGAAAGATGGAATGGATTTTCAAGAGTTACTAAAGTTAACTGAACTTTATTTAATTTATTTTTATTTATGTAGTCTTTGAGCTAAAACGTATCGAAAAAATTATGAATTAAATACGTTTCAAATAGCATTAGATATTACTAAACAAAACAATCTAAAAGTTTAAGAGACGAGTTTTAATTAAAAATAGAATTTATAAACTGTTTGAACTATATTACACATTTCACGCTTATAATTCTCAAACGGTTTATGCAGACATTTGTATTTTTTGAAATAAAACTAACCGATTGATAGTCATTAAAATGATATATGTAGATAAACATAAACACATTGCAAAACTTATAGCACAAATTATACACATTACATTTCATTTTTTTTATTTATTTTTTTATTTTTTTATTTTTTTTTGTTGTTTTCAGTTGCGTTTTTGTAAATGCCAAAGCCAAATAATTTTACCCCCAAACAGTAGTATTTGCTATTTTAATTATAGCTCGAATGGGCAATTAATGCCGACCCATAAGACGTCACGTGTGCACATTTGTAGCGCCTTCAATCAATGCCCCAATCCCCATGCTCCACCCAACCGATTCCCTCAATACTTATGCCCATTAACATCATTATCATTATCATCATCATTATTCTTATTTTCATCAGATTTCATGCCACAGGCTGCAACGACAGCACTGTTACCCTTTGTTGCCCCCCCCCGCCAGCCTAACTAGCAATCATTTCCCATTGATTACTTACTTGAACCCATAGAATAATATCCCGACACACATACAAAATTCATCATCCATCATTCTAGCCACAATTCAAGCGATCTGTCTGCATTGTTTCGACTAAAAATAAAGCTCCCCGTGCGATCTTCAAGAGGTTGTAGCAACAATCGAAGCGCAACAGCCCCAGACATCATGGATGGCATGTTTCCCCATATTGTGTTGTTTATCTATCTGCCATTTACCAATCTGCCGGCTGCTTTTGTTTTATAAGTACGTATTATACTTATACGTACTTGTATCTGTATCCATATATATTTTGATCTGTACATATATTTCATCTTTCCATCTTCATCTAATCACGTCATGATTTAAACACCTGGCGGCATTTTGGCGACCGATTTTCACATATTGTTGCTTTAATTTTTATTTTTTTTTTTAGTTTGGATTTTATGGCCTGTGGTTCAAGTTCAATTTAAACAAAAGAAATAACGGCTAGTTTCGGCAGGCCGACGATATATACCCTAGCACTAAAAGTTGGTTTTTATGAAATAAAATAATTTATTGACGAATTGTTGTATATAAAATAGTAATTTGATTTTAATCCAATTTTTGTATAACAATTTTATATAGCGCATAATAAAATTGTAAATTGATAAGTTTGTTTTGGAAATATTTATTTATTTCGATATGACTTTATTATCTGATCCGGTTGCTTTTGATATATTTACTACCTGTAGCAGTGAGAAGCTGGCTCTCTCAGAGCAAAATTGCTGAAACTTGGAAAATAAAGTTATAGCGATTTTGCTCAAAGAGAGCCATCTTCTTGGGTTTTGATATTGATCAAGAACATATATACTCGTATATATTTTATCGAATCGGAGAAAACTTTTGGTAAGGGTATACAAAAGCTAAGACTTTATATGTTATGGTAATTGTTGTTATCGTCAGTTGTCTTGTTTGGACTTATTAATTTTTTGAAGCAATTTTTTTTTTTTTTTTTAATTTTTTGGCATTTTGTCGTCAGCAAAATTTTTTGCTATTTTTAGTGTATTAGAATAAAAATAATAAAAACAAAAAAAAATTAAAATATTTTGCTTGAACAAAAACATTCCAAAAATATCAAAATATCCATTTGAACATATACAGTATATTCACAAATATATATACATACATGTGTATATAAATCAATCGAATATGAAAAATATTGAGCAAAAATTTCTTTGCTAAAAATTTTTAATTATATTTGTCACTGAAGCGTTTTTCGTGTGAAAATCTCGATAAAGAGAGTGAAAACATATTTCACGAGCAGATTTATTAAGCGTGCGAAGATTAAAGGCATCTTAAAACCGAATCGCCACGTACCAAATGCCTTGACTACAAATTCACAAATCATATATAAGTACTTACATACATATATGAAAATCATTTCAAGCTATTTCATCTGCACCGAGGCATCATTAAAACTAATTACTAAGTGCATGTACTATAAGAGTGAGTGGGGGTGGGGGGGAGGTGCCTTACATAAGTATTACATACTTATGTCATTATATAAGTAGTATTATAGTAGGCAATGTTGGGCACGTGTTGATACAACATGAATGCAACAAGAGAACTACAAGCAAGTCATTTATTAAGTATTAACAATTTTAAGTTCATTAACTAAATAGAATAGATAGAAAAGTTTAAAATCCTTTGGATCTATGATGAAATATTTCAAAACAAATTACATTTTCTAATTACGGATTCCATATAATTGTTAGGAGTTCAAAAAAATTCAACCTGAAAATAATGTTCTAAATGATTTAAAAATTGTGAAAAAAACGTTATTTTTTAATTTTTATTCAAAATATTAAAATAATCATAATCTCAACTTTTAAAATACACTGCATGGTTCCGAAGATATTCAAAATCAAATCTTATTTAAATCAAGATTTTTCTCCCACATTATTCCTTGTAAAACATAATTTTTGTAAAAAAAAAAAAAAAAAAGTAATCAACTTATAAGAAAAAAAAAAAAGAAGCAATATCAGAAGCAATATCAAATATTTGAGTTGTAAAAAAAATCCTAAAATTTGTATAAATTGATAATAAATATAAACATATATAGCTTTACCTAATGTAACATAATAAGGGAAATAAAGCACAATGAAAATAATTAAAAATTAAATCTTATTATATTAAATTTAAATAAAAATTGAAAAATTACTATTTTTCTCAATTTTTAAATCATCTAGATCATTTTTTTCAGATTTGATTTTTTCTAACTCATAACACTTATTTGGGATCACTAACTTTTATATTCAACTTTAAATAAAAGTTGCCAAATAATGCTTATTATCAATTTTTATTTTCGGTTAAAAAAAAAAGTTTATTTCAATTTTTACGAAAAAATAAACATAAATAATCTTAACTCATTATTTGTATATTCCTACATCAATTAAAAAAGTTGCGATCTCTGATTCCAATGAATAATTATTTATTTACTTATAGTATAATTCTATTTTAGAATTAATCCTAAATTACAAATAGTGTTATAGCAGATGCAACAAAGGCCTGCGATTTCTAAGGATTGTTATGATGCATTTTCTATGGAAAACTTCATTAAAAATAAAAATAAAAAAATACTTATGCAGAAGATTTTTTTGAACATGATTTCACTTCCTCATTAAACTGATATTTAAATATAATTATTGTATCTATTTTTCAATAAAAAACTGAGAAAAATTGTGAAAGAGCATTTTCATGTTCATACTTAGTCATGTTGAGCCATGTCATATAATTATGTCCAACTCCATGTTTTTATTTTATCAAGAAACAAAGTTAAAAAGTAAAAAATTCTATTCCTAATTTATTTAGTTTTATATACACTTGAAATTGTAATTTACAAAAAGAGCAAGACCTTAACCAAGATCATATATATACGTAACCATAAATATTTATGACAACATAAGTGAAGCCATGACTGCCAGCATCTTTAAACTTTAGCACAAGAGTAGAAGTTATTTATTATCATGCATTTTTCGTATACAACTTACTTTTTTGTTCAAAACTAAACGAAACTGTGACGAAACTTATTTTCCTGTTTTGACAGTGCTAAAGTTATAACATATGTAAATCTATATATACAATAATAAACTAAACAAATTGCCGCCTGAGAAATATGAAATATTATAAAATTTTAATATGTAAGTATAGTAAACAATTTTGCCCTCCTCTGAATAGAAATACTAAGAAAAGTAGTGGTATTCTAACAAAAGTATAATGAAATTTTAGTGCACACTAAAGTTTAAGTTTTATTTGTATTGCCTAAAAGTTGGTTAAGCAAAAATATGTATTACGAACATTTAATTGCTAAACTTGCAAGTTAGATTGTCTGCAAGGCAAGAAGGCAAACTTAAGTTATTATTACATTTTGTCTCGACTTGGGCAACAGTTCAAAATTGTAATAACCCTTAATAAAGTGAAATAAAATGCACAAAATTTCATAAATTTAACTTTATCATAAGAGGTTCTTTGGCATTTATGTACTTAGAATGAATGCATTCACATCTATATGGTAGTATATTTTATTCAAATTTATATGTCTTTTCTATGAACTCTCATTAAATGGCAGAAAATCTGAATTTTGTTTGCGAAAAAAATACATTTATTCATTTGGATAACTTTTTTGTTTGCTGCAACATGTCGTATGAGCAATTTATTAGCCAAACAACTTTTTGGTCTGTAATGCGGTCATTGCACGCTGATCATAATGTTGATGCTGATGTTCATGCTCTTAATAATGATGATGATGATGATGATGACAATTGGGGGCTCTGATGGCGCCGCCAAATGTTACACACATTTAAATAAAAAACACATTTGTCATTATGCGTAGCCAGTTGGTTGATGTTCTAACTGTTGTTGTTATTGTTGCCTGACATTGACAATCAATGGTCTGGACATATTTGTGACGCCAGCTAAAAGCTGCTAGCCCGCTGTTAACAACAACAACAGCAACAACAACAAAAATCAAAAACAACAACACTATCAACAAAAGTTTACAACAATTTTTTTTTTTTTCTTTTATTTTTGAACCCATTACGGTCAACAGCCAGCGTGGCAAAAGACTTTCACCAGACATTGCCTGAAATTCTATATAATAAACAGGGTATACACGACTGCTGATAATAATAAGGAGCAACTGCATTATATGCAGGGCAAAAAGGAGAATTTCCGAACAGAGAATAAAAGAATAAGCAATTTTTGTGGGGAATAAAAATGCAACTAAGCTTAGGAGTTTAACATAATTAAATATAATACAAGTTTGAAAAATTTATTATTAAAAACCAAAATTTAGATAGGCTCTGCTCTTACCAAAGTTTTTAAAAAAAATAAATTTTTTTGTCCATTTTTTCCTAAAGCTGTGTTATGATATATTGATTCGATTACTATCAAATTTGTTTATATTATATTTTTATGTCAGCTAAATTATAAAGTAACCCAATCGGACTAGTTCTTATAGATGTTTTGAGTGTAGCAAAAATAATGTATTTGTGTCATGTTTTTTAACAAGAAAACTCAAAATCTAAGAAATTTAGGCAAAAAAACTTGACTATATCGATTCAGCTGGCTGATAAAGAATATATGATACTATTTTTTTTTTTTTGTGATTTTATCATTTAATCTTACTGTTATTTTTCACAACTTTTTTTGTGGTCGGAGACATTTAGTAAATAAAATATAATACCCCTTTTTGGATATAAAAATACAATTAAGTAAAAAAGTCAAAAATTTTGTCACTTACATAAATCTTACGCTCAACAATAATATGTAATTAAGTACCTTAACAATTACTTTAAATAGTTAATTAAAATGTAAAGCACATTAACATTACTAATACAAACATATGGAATGCAGAAAACGTCAAAATTCCAAGGTATCTTTAAGCTTATCAACACATTAAATCTAACAGCTACGCGTTGCTTTAGTTGTTTTTCTATTTATTCGCCTTGTACTAACTTTGATAAATTGCATTTGAGTTCATTTTTTAGTCATGCAATAACTGCGATACTATACCAAAAAAAAAAAAAACAAAATAAGGAAAAAATAAATAAACAAGCAAAAATGAAAGTACTTAAATCAGAGCACCATTTCGCCAAAAAGGATATCTCTCGCTCGCACAGTTCAACGTCTCGTAAATCTTTTCAAGTTTTACGAGTATAAGTATGGCAAGCCATCAAATAGTGTCAGATAAAACAAATACATACATCAGCCCGGGCACACACAAACACACACACCCATGCTCAAGTATAGTCAGGATCTAAATGTATGCCATAAAGCATAGAAAAGACAACTGAATAGGCTTAAAGAGTAAATGTCGATAATAAACAAGCCAAAGAAAATAATATATTTGATTAACCGCAATATAAATACTCTTTTTCGAATTTCCCCTGCTGAATAATATTGCCAAATTAGCTAAATGTGAAGTTAAAGATTTTTTTTTAAATTATTATTAATAAGTTTTTAAGTTGAGTTAGCTGTTAAGCTATTATAAAATTAATATTAGATTTTATTTTATTTGTAAAATTATTATTTTTTATTTGAAATAACAATAACAATTCCTCGTTCTTTATAGGAAAAGCTAGATATTAAGGCAAAGGCAAATATCTAGGAAAAAATTGCAGTTTGAAGTTATAATTGAGCAAATAATTTTTAAATATTTTTTTATAATTTTGATATATTTTTTATATAATATTATAACATACTTTAGTAGCTTTTTTATTGTTGACACAAAAATGCACCTTCATTTAACATCAATATCAATACATAAAGTTAGTTTTATATAAACATTTTATGTAGTTAACTTTAGTATAAAACCGAACTTAACTTGATTATTGTTGTGGTTATTTAACAAAGTTGAGAACTTGTTAAACATACGCACCTTTATGAGCTTATCAAGAAATTCTCGAAAATTGTGCTTAAAATACAGGACAGTCTAAATGTAATTTAATCTCGGACAAGATTTTCAACATTTTTGCCTGACTCTAAGCCCTTTTTTTTTTGCTGGCAACAACAGAACACTTAAGCTTTGCAATCAGCACTTTGCCAACCAATTTTTGGCCAAGTTTTTGCTGTAGTACAAGACCATTTTTGTTGGCCACAACAACAGAAGTGATGACAAAATTGAATTCTGCATCTTTTAGCAGATACTCAAGCCGAAACTGCAGCAAAAATTGGTATATAAATTGGCCAAAAATGCAACGAAAAATTAAATTAAACCAAGTTATGCCAAAAAGCAAATATCAGCTAAATGTGTGCTTAAGAAAATTACAAAAAAAAAGAATATCTAAAAATATGCCTCTTATATCTGTGACCTTTTTGACTCTTTGGTAATAAATATTGTAAGAGAATTTAATGGCAAGCTTAAGATAAATGACTAAATAGAACTAAATGTGAGCTAAATATATGTAAGTTAGCAAAAAAAAATCAACAAGAAAAAAGCAAACTAGAAATTGATTGGTAAAAAAAAAAATGTTTATAAATATATATCGCATATATTAAATGAAATTGTAGTGAAAAATCAAGATTTTGTCTTTTTTCTGTCTTTCTTTTGTCTATTTTTTGTGTGTTTTTTTGACCTTTTTTTGTCTTTTTTTTGTCTCTTTCTCAGCCATACAACAATTACAACAAATTCATAATTTTATGCTTATAAACGCATGTGTATCATTTAATATCATATCAAGCAAAGAAAGTGAATTTTATTATATTATTTTGAAACAAATTCAAATAAAATTCGATTGATGACATATCTCTATGCATTAAACAAATTTGATATTATTGTAATAGTTACATTTAATATGAATATTTTAAGAAATTCAGAAATACTAAAACTGAATTTTTTCTTATTACATTGTGTGGTATTTTATTTTAGATAAAATCTGAAACTGACCTGCATATAATTTTAATTAAACTGTTTGTGATTTTTTACCAAAAAAGTATTGCCTATGAAGTTCGATAAGAATTTAATTTGACATCAAAGTCTAATTTTATTTTTCTTAAGCATACTATTAAATATATTTATAATTAATTGTTAGAGAAATTTACTCAAATGTATAAACAAAAGTTAAATGTTTAGTGCACTTACAATGTCAATAAAGTTGCCAATAAATACGTATCCTGACTGACACTCAATGGACTATCAATAATCTAATTGATGACAATGAAAATGCTGTTTTAAGCCTATTATTTGAAAAGTCGAGCAACAATTGTGTTACAGATGTCTACATGGTATATAAACATGTGTGCAATTTGTTCTTTTTAGAAGGCTTTCAGGTAGGCCAACATGAATAGTTGGTTATATTGTGTGGGCAGTTGCTGTGTGTGTGTGGTTGTGTAAACAAAAACCAAATCCTGAATGGACCTCTATTGGCAGCCTGTTAACAATTTGCAATGTCCATGTCGATTTTTGCATATCTTCAACAAAGCAATTTATATGCACATGTCTCTCTCTCTGTTCTGGCTGTGTTCAACTTCATGCACTGTTCCTTAATTGCATAGTCTTAAACATACATACATACATCAACAATACATATATCAATGTATGTATTTATGTATACACGCACATACTTGACCTTTTTGCCTACGTCCAGCCCCTGGCTCCACCCTCCCCTCTACACATGAATAATTGAAGTAAAAGTGTTGAGCACGTAATGCCTACAAAGAGTCCGAGGCCACTTCCCAGGCTATCAGAGTCTACACATCTGGCTCTCTTAGTAAATACGTATGTGTAGGTGTAAATGTGTGTGTGTGTGTATGTGTGTGTGTGTGTGTATCTGACACACTCGTAAAGACCTGGCTTAAACATGAAACAAGCCATTGCAATGTTGGCAGCTCATCAAATTTGCATGTTGACTGCTTAAAAGCAGAAAGAAAAAAAATGAAATATAAAATAAAACAAGAAAGAAAGGAATATCTTCAACACGCCGAAGCTATATACCCTTGCAATGGCCTTCGAAGAAAATTTTAAACACTCGACCGATTTTTCCTATGGCAGCTATATGATATAGTTGCCCGATTTTATTCAAACTTTATCAGATAGTACAGAATAAATTTCTATATCGATATGGTAAATTTGGTTTTGATATCTTAAAAAACAAAAAAGTTTCTCATAGAAAAACTCATTTTTCATTTAAATTTTATCTTTTATTTTTTTTTCTGCCCTATGATTTTTTGCTGAAACTAGATCGAATTGTTCAGATCATAATACTACATCGAGTGGTATCTTCAAGTTCAAAATATACCCTAAAGCAAAAGAATTTTATAAGAAAAATATATTTCGTGACTAATCGGCAATTATATATAGTAATTTGATTTTAATACAAATTTGATCAATTCAAATTTAACTTTGAATTCGTAAGTTTAATTGAGATAACTTCTAGAACCAAAAAAAAATAAAGTTTTTATGCAAATACTAAAATTTCCACCGTTAATTTCTACGAAAACTATAAGTATAAAACAGCTAAATTTGATTACGATATCTTAAAAATAATAAAGTTTAAATACAAAAACTAATTTCTCAATAAATCATTTTAATGTTAACATCATAATATAATATATTTTTATTGTCAAGGTGCATTACGAGAGTGTGAGTTTAGTTGGCACCAAGAAATAATACAAGTGTATACGAATTATCAAAATGACTTAATCAATTTGTTACATATTTTGTGACAAAGTTATAATACCCTTTACAAAATAAAAAAAAATATATACAGCAAATAAACAACAGCAGCAGATCTTGCCTATGAAAAAACATAATGCAAATGACATTTAGTTGGACACGGCCTTGAAATATGCCAAAGGTAAAACTCTGAACAGTTTATTAATTAATTTATGCAACAATTTATGTTTAACATTCAACTAGCAGGCTACTTACTGTAAATGTTACAAATTTCAAAGAAAGAAATAAATCAAAAAAATACTTTTAAATTAATTTCAACAGAGATGAGACAAATTATTCATTTATTTGTTTATAAAAATATCAAAAAATTTAAAACCTAAATATGTTTTTTTCTGTATATATATTTGCATAAAAATATATAAAAGACAATTTAGAAAACATTAGAATTATTTAATTATAAGCATTTTATTAAAAACCTCTATTTTTAAAGTTTTCAAGACAAAATTGCATAAATTATATATTTCAAATATTATTTATGAACTCAATGTTCATAGCTAATGTAATTAAGTTTTGTGAAAAAGTTTCTCCACAAAACTTTAAACACCATTTATTTACATTTTTCTTTTGCGAACTGAAACTTTCTTGAAATACTTCAAGATAGACAGAAATGCATTTTAAATGATGTGTAAGTTGGCAGTTTGTCTTAGGTCAAGCCCAGTTGTCAGCAACAGAGTAACAAATACATGGCATGTCAATGGACTTTGTAAATAAACAAAAAAAAAAAAGAAATAAATAAAAAACACAAACAAAATAATATTAATAATTACCAATCATTTTATAGATAGGTTAGGGGTATTCAGTCAGACGGCGGCATTAAATATGTAACAGCCATAACAATGGAAAGGCAACGCGTACAATTCTCCAAGGACTTAGACCAAAAAACAAAAAAAATTCTATATACATATGAAAAAGCTCCCAACAAGGTTATACTCTGTTTCAAGTCTTTTTTGCTCACAAAAGAAATGTTTCGGTTTAACTTTCAAGTAGTTTGATAACTTAAGCTTTAATATAGATTTTTTAAATTTTTTTCTCATTTTTTGATGGTCGGGTAATTATTTTATTACACTAGCTATTCCCCTTAATTTAATTGTTTATAGAGTATAACAAGCATAACACTTGTTATCGCACATTTTGTATTTGTCATCGGCTTTGCCATATATTTATTTAATAAATGCGTTTTTGTGTATTTGACACAAGACAAACGAAATGGTATTCGATTAACGATTAGCGTTAATATTGCGTGACAATTGTACACTTAGTCGGTCAAGCAGTCAATCAGTCCATCAGTCAAACAGTCTGTCATTCAATCAGACAGCTTATTTGGCCTGCTAACCGATCAAATGCTAAAGACATGTCAAGGTTACAAGTCTTGTTAAATTGTAACTTTGATTTTGTCATACAGGTCGCATGCGTTATATTCCAAAACACTTTCTACCTATTTGCATCTATCATTGGCCAGCAGCCATAACGGCAACTGTTACAACACTCTCGCCTATAAATATATATGTATCTGAACATCAATTGCGTTAGTTACAATCCCACCCAATGGACCTTCCATTTCACTATGTCGTCAGTTGCAGTTGCAGACACATGTGGCACATTCTGCTGCCGGTTGCCGGTTGCCGGTTGCTGCTCCTTGCGTTGTCTCTTGCCGCACAGTAGTACATTCAAGCAAATAGCTAATGCAATTATTCAATCAAGCGTAAATAAACGCTGTCAACTAATTTTCATTGAAAAAATATCAAATGGAATTGACAATATAAAAATTTACTTAAATAATATTAGAATGTCTAGGGATAAGTAAGTTTGATAATTATAATAACCAAGCAGAATAAGCATATCCTGAATCGATAGGTTCGATTGAATATTCAATTGCTACGCAACGACTTTTAAAAACAATCAAAAACATATCTGCTTTTATCGATATTATCGATATTTTACATTATTGACTTTTTTCATATTTTGATATAGATATCTATACTTATAGTTAAGTTAATATAGATTATCATTTTAAAAATATTTCTAAAAATGTTATGAGAAAGCCATTTCCAAATATATATTTTGATTTTAATATCGATAGACATCTACTACATCGAAAAAGAAAATTCTCTTAGAATTGCTGTTCGATCTTATAACGATACTTTGGCTAGTTTCTCTGTCATCCCTAAGTATATACTAAAAGATTGCTTCTAGTCTCGAAAACTACTATTTCTCAATTAAAGCTTCATATGAAAAACATGAATATTTATAGAATGCCTCAATAAATCATTAAACAATACACCACAGCGTTTGGTGGCATAGAATACAAACCTGACTTAATTACAATAGCTATGATTTCGATTCAATTTTTTATCGATATACATATATCAATAAATTAGCCCACTGTCTGTGGCATAACTGAGAAATGAATACGGTACATTGAAGCATAAACCACACAAGTGCCAAATTGCTTAGGCAAACGACGTTAGTTATTATAGACAGCAGTTGGTACTACATAGAGGGGGGCAACGGGGCAAGTGATGTGGCAACTTGGTTACTTTGCTGTTGCTATGGCCTGTTAAAGACTCATAACTGGATAGTTGTTGCTGTTGTCACTTTAATGTTGCGCATATAAAGCATACGCCATGTGTACACCGGCATGAGCCCAGGCAAATGGTTTTGGTTTTTGTGCCTCAAAATGGGCAAAAAAAATTAATATATATATATATATTAAAATAAAAAAAAAACATGTTTTGCTTGTCGCGCCAGCGAAACGTTGCCCCAAATTCTCAGTGCCTATGGGAGCAACAACAACAACAAAAACAGCAATATTTGGCTATAGTAACAACAATATACAGGCGTATATAAACAAAGTCACCTATTGGCCATTGAGTCTTGGCAGTGGCCCCTTAACCAAAGCAAAACAACGTCAACTAAATAATAGCTAACCCCCAAAACAGCAATCACTTAACATTGCTTTGGCAGTTCAACCCAAAAAAAATATTAACAAAAAAAAAGAAACTGGAAAAACCAAAACAAACAAACAAACAGGATGAAAAAAAATAAAACACAACCTAACAACTCGGCTGTTTTGTCAAGTTCCGAATATTGGTTCAACACTTCACCTGATGGAGAAAACGAGTCAACAACAATGAAAAACACTTAAATTGAGATAAACTGATTGAAAATGAATTAAAAAATATATGAAGTTAAACTTCTATATTCTGGTGTACTAAGTATTATTTTATATCTTTGATAGAAGTAAGTAGAATCATCAGAAACTTAAATACAAAAGTTAATCAATATGCAAAATTAATCTTTTTATTACACATATACCCTTTACAAAGTAGCAAAAGAGAGAGTACAATAAACCCTTTTCCCTATCACCAAATTGGCGAAAAATTGAGAAAATCTTTTACAGTACTTTTTAAGAGTCATTGGAAAAGAAAAAGTTAATTAAAATGATAAATTAGAAAATCATTTATTAGACAACGAACTTCAACTCAAAGAAACTATTCATATAGAAAATGGATCACATTGAACGTCACAGGATTTTGCACGTTTAATTTGATTCATTTTATAAGATAAACAACTATTTAACAGTTAATATATTGAAATTTGATAATAATAATAATTGAAAGCCAGGAAACATTAATTTTCATATTCAATCAAGCGTAATTAAACTGTGTAAACAAAAACACAACTGTCAACTAATTTTCATTGAAAATTGTTCCAACTAATTTGCAACTACTAACTAACTAACTAATATATATTTCAAATCATAACACATTGCGTACCATTAATATGGCGTACAATAGAAAATCATTGCATATATTATCAGACTTACTTATTTTGATTGATTTGCATTCATAATGACAACAAACCAGAAGGTGTCAACGAATCTTGCGATACGTTGGCATAATAACATTTTGTTATGTCGGGCAATGTCAGCACGGTTAATAGCATTATCAGGGGGGAAAGTGTGATTTTGTTATCAAAACAACATTGTTTTCCACTTAAATTGGTTGACCGATCTGAGCTCTGTCATGATATGAGTCTAAATATTCTTTTTTTTGTTTTGATATCATTAAAACGAGGCCACATATACTTTATAATTGATTTATGTTTTTTAATTTTTGTATACAGCTGTCAAATTTATATATTACCTATTAAAAAACAATTTGATATAGATTGAGCAATCTAAGCAGCCTTAAAAACTTGGATTTATTAAGATAAATTTACACTGATTAATATTATTTATTTATTTAAAATAAGATAATATTTTGCTTGCCTTTTATTGAACAGCCGTTAGTTTATAGAAATGAAATTTTAAAATAGATTCTATGACTGTAAATCAACATTAAAAGCTTGAATTACATAACTATGGCTGTTAAGTCAATGTTATAGAGACTGCGACTGTTAATATCTCAGCTGCGACTGTTAATATCACTATTCTGATTACAAAACTCTTTTTTCTATTAATATTTTAATAGAATTTGTTAAACAGTTTATAGAAATTTTATATCAAAATATATCTTGTAAATGTTAATCAGCATCAAAAGCTAGTATTACAGTATCTATGACTGTTATGCCAATGTTATAGAGACTGTGACTGTTAATATCTGAGATTCGACTGTTAATATCACTGTTCTGATTACAAAGCTCTTTTTCCTATTAATATTTCAATAGAATTTGTAAAACAGTTCATAGAAATCAAATATCAAAATATATATAATGTGACTGTTACTCAACATTAAAAGCTGGATTAACATAACTATGACTGTTATGTCAATGTTATGGATACTATGACGACTGTTAATATCTCAGCTGCGACTGTTAATATCACTGTTCTAATTACAAAGCTTTTTTTTTTTTTTTTTAAATATTTTAATAGAATTTGTTAAACAGTTCAAAGAATTCAAATATCAAAATATATATTCTGTGACTGTTACTCAACATTAAAAACTAGTATTACAGTAACTATGACTGTTATGCCAATGTTATAGATACTGTGACTGTTAATATCTCAGCTGCGACTGTTAATATCACTATTCTGATAAAAAAAAAAACGCTTACTTTCCTATTATTAAATATTTCTTTTCACAGCAACTCGGTCACATTTATCACATAATATATAAAATATTTTTAGTGCCCAGCATATACACATGAATATTTAATATTTATCAAAATAACATTTATAGTTACTCTACCATTTGATTGATGTATTCGGGCATCAAAAAAATATAGAAGGAATTACCTAAAAATTTGTAATTATCTATGAAAATTGTGCGCTTTATAGATTCTAGGTTAATTTTAAATTTCAATTAATTGGAATATTTTATTTCTAGTTTTGTGTGCACACTTCTTAGTATAAGAAACTATTTTATATATTTTTATTTGCCCTTTCTAGTTGCTCTGGAACGTAAACTTTTCTGGCAACGATGCATGTTGCAGCAACGCACACATTTTCTACGAAATAGAATCTATCATCAAATGTGCTGCATGTGTTTTTACGCCTGGCTACGCAATCCCCGAAAATGTATTACCAACCTGAGAGTCCTACCTCGCCATCCTCACCCCCCTTATGTCTATACCTGCACTGGCATCTCCGTTCTAGCCCACGCATATGGTCATGGCAATGCCTCTGGGGGCGCCCCGCAGGACGCAACAAGCGAAAATTTTGTGTTTTGTTTTTGAATATTTCTGCGTTGTATTTTCTATGTGCTGGTGAATTTTTAGTGGATTTTTGATTTCTTTTATTTGTTTTTTAGAGGGAATGTTCAAATGGAAATTGAATATTTTATGTGCACTTTTCTTCTTTTTTTTGTGCAAAGGAAAATAAAAAAAGGAAAAGAAGGCAGCTCGGGTTAGGTATACATATAAATATATACATTTATATTTTTATATGACCTGCTGTAAAATGTTACGACCGATGTCATATTTAAGCTTGAATTGTGAAGCTGTTCGATTATCATAAGTACGAATGCAGTTTATACTCTGTATAAAATTATACTTGTTGACACAGGGTATACAGACGCAGTAGCAGTTTTTACTGATTTTCTTATTGAATTTGTTACAAAAAATAATTTTTAAATAAATTGTTTAAAGCCTAAACTATGTTTATCCTTGATATTAGAATACTTTAACTTGGGGTCGGGGCTTTTAGGGTTAAAAACGCCACCTCTGATTTATGAAATTTTAGAAAAAACCTGATAAAGAAATTAGCTTAAAACTTTAAGACAATTTTTTTTTTTAGTTCCCATTTTAAATTATCACAAATTGGTTCAATAAAACTCTGCATATTATATTTAATTCTAACATATATTTATTTATATATTAAAAAATTAAAATTCTCTGTAATAGAAAGCATTTTAAATCTGAATCTACATCTTAAAAATGGTTTATTTTTGGGCCGCAGTTTAAGGCAAATTTTTGTTACACTTAAGGCCATTGTCTAAATATAACTAATGTTGATTAAATGCCAGTTAAATGAGGTATTTTGTCATAATATGCTACCCATTAAAGGCTATACCCATTCCTTTTATGTGTTTGGTATTTGGGATATTGCAGCTTGAGATGTTGCCATGCCAAACTGTGATTCATCTGCAGAGGTCAGGACACAATTTGGACCATCTGTTTTTTTTGGGATTTTGGGGCACGCGTTCCAACCATTAAGCACACATGTTCATAATATTGATAATTTGTTAGTCCCGAGGCCCAACGCCGTGTCATTTGTAAAGTCTTGACAGTTGCCGGAAAATATTTTAACAAAAAGTAGATAAGCTTAGGCCATGACTTAAAAATTTAAATTAAATAACAAACATTTTAAGTGTGTGTTTTTCTAAAATACTAATTGGTGTAGTTTAAAGTGACACTTTAAATAAATGGTTTCAGATTGAAATGTGTTTTTCTTAGATAAATATACAATTTATAGAGTTCGCTTATAGTTGTAGTTGTGTATGAACATGTGTATATATATATTTTGAATTTAACATAAAGTTAACAGAGTTCCCAATGTTAATGTCTTTTTAGATCAGACTATGTTAGTTTTAACAGAGATATGTTAGCGCGCTGTTACTCTGTTAATAAGAAGATTTTATAATTTTAAAACATCCATCTTAGCCTGCATAAAGTATATATACTCCAGAACAATAACGAAAACGATCTTTCGATTTCTCAGCATAAGCTTTTGATCTGTATTAAGTATACGTTAATATAATTTGTTACTGACCGGATCAGATCACTATATAGTTTCAATTCATGCATTTAAATAAATCTTTGGCTTTTTTCTTTAAGATAACTCGAACAGAATTCAGCAATACTTTAAGCTCTGTTATGCCGTATACAAGTTAGACAATTTTAACCGCACTATAACATTATCTCAAATATAGAATATATACTATATAGGCGAATATCTGTAAGTTCCCGTATGCGAAGTTTCATCTTCGTCTTTCTATATTTTATTTTGTAGTTGAAAATTAAACTTTTAAGTTTATTTGGTTGAGTTTTTCTACATTTTGTTGCAATTTCGTATATTTTTATTGTGTTTGGCAAATGCTTTTGTGCTTTGAGTTGGCACATGCTGGTTATTTGGCATTTAACAAGTTGTCGCCCCAGGCAAGCAAACAAACAAAATTTCTTACATAGAAAGAAACTTTATCGAAAAGTGCATACAATCGCCAACAGAACTTAAATGCGCTATAGAAATTTTTGCTACGAAATTCAACATTTAAGTTACTACAAAAAAAAACAGTTTTACCAGTTGCCACAAATATCACGTATCATTTATATGAGGATTCACATTATGTACTTTAAGCTATTGATTCCGAATCAAAGATCGTTTGATTTTTCATTTCATGCGTATCTTGAAGGAAGCCATGCCAGGCAAGTGGGGGAAAAGGTTGCGGTCACGCGCGAAAAGAGCAACGACGCCTGCAGTTTTTTCCGTGTTGCACTTTGAACGCAGCGATTAGCAAAAGGACACGTACAGGATGCACGGACAAATGTCTATATATATATTTTTTTATATATATATATATACACAACTAACACACAGTTACACCCACGTACACACACGCAAACTTCGGTTAACGAGCGAAACCAGCGGCAAACCTGAGAAGCTGACAGTCAAGCTGATGACGCGACATCATTGCGAGAGTTGCTCAAAAAGATTCTGTTAATGCAGATGGGCTACAAAGCTCAAAAATATTGGCAATATATACATTTGCGAGAGTTGCTCAAAAATATTTCAATCGGCAATTAAAAGCTTGACAATAATTTTAACCTAAATTTGCGACTAAAATTAAATTATGATGGTAATGATTTTATTCTTTAGATTACCAATTTTTTGAACGAACTTTATATTTCCTTGCTCTGATGACTTATTCAGAGTTTATTGTTGGGCTATTTGACCAAATATCTTCTCAGATTTAAATTCGCCTATCTCAAAGCTTTTTATTTCTGTATAAATAGGCTTACTAGGCGCCAGCGCTGCTAAACTGGAAATAATGCAATTTTTTAACCTTCTGGATTGGATTAGAATAACTTAATTAGGCATAACGACATATTTCCGCTGAACTAAGAACGACATAGTTCCGCGAGAAGTTATATCGCTTAAAAATTACATAACTCCGTGCGGAAATATGTCGCTAGAAAATTACATAGCGCGGTGTTATGTCGTTCTTAGTTCGGCGGAGACTTCGCGCGGACTTATGTCGCTAACACCCCGATTATGACTAGATATTGACTTTTTTACACTGATTGCATGTGCTTCGATCTTCTTACGATTTGAAGCTACGCTTACACAGCATTTGAATTAATAGTGCGCTAATTTTTCTCATCACTATGCATTTAAATAAATTAATGTTATTGTTGAAATTAACAAAAAAAAACTTTTATCTTCTATCGTATTGAGAATAACATTATTATTAAGAAAAAAACATTTTTTTCTATAATATCTGAATTATCATTGCAAAATATCGTTGGTTAAACATTGCATACGCATAAAAAATCATGTCTTACGAATTAATATTGGTTAGGGTTTGTTTTAGATTATAATAAACTTCAAACTTCTTAATTTGGTTGTAATATCTTAAAAAACAAATATATCATCCGATTTTCTCTATGCGAGCTTTAAAATATAGTGATCTGGGCTGGCCGGTTCAAACATAAAGAAAGATCTATGCCAATTTTCACAATTTTAGTTCAAAAATTAAAAGTCTACAACTTCTCAGCTCAATGTCCTGATCAAGAATATACATACATATATATTTTTATGGAATCTAAAACGTCTTTTTCCATTTTTTATATTTATATATTATATTTTACACATTTCTAGAATTTCTGGAAATCGGTTCAATATGATAAATGCACCGTATTTGTAGAATCTTTGAAGATGGTTTAGGGAACTATCTCAAATAATTCTACGAAATTTTTCTCTCATTACCCAGAGACATTTTATGTGTATATAAATATAACAAAAAATATGTTTATTGATTAAATTATTGACCCTATCTGATTTATAATTAAATACTTACATTCAAACTTTGTGAACTGCCCTCTTTTTGTCTCTTGTGCCTTGACATTGTGAATTTTTGTTGTTTGTGCTTTGTGTATTTTAGCTATTGTTGCTATTGCATTTTCCTTGCAGTTTTTATTCAACTTACCAATTTGAGTGAGCTTGTACGATTTTATTTAATAGACCCATGCGGCGTATACGTGATGGCTGACTAACGAAATAGATTCCAAGAATCTCTAGCCAAACAACTGATAGAATTCGGTTCGAAAACTTAGTTACATTAATTGCTCAATAATTGGCGAAAGTTTAAATAGTTTAGAATGTCAGACAATAAACAATAAATGCATACAATTATGCCTAAGGCTTTCTATTCATTTAATTGCCGAGTTGAATCAATGCAGAAAGCCTTTTGTTCTCCAAACGATGGCAATAAAACCAAACGGAATGTTTTAATAAATTTTAAATTAATAAAATATTTCAAGCGTATTATATTGAAATTAAATGTTTGTGCAAATTTCAAAGGATTTTATATTACAAATATTGACAGGATATATGTAGAAATAATTACGAAACGCATTTATAGTCAACTTCAAATGTTTAAATAAACAAATAAATGCAACAATTCAATAGAAATCAAATTTACTAGTTCAGTCAGTTTAATTCCAGATATTTTAAATTTTTAATTACGTGTTCGGTAATTGAAACACAGGGCAATTTGGAATGCTTGAACAATTTGCGAATACCCTGTACTCAATTCTAAAATAACACACAACTCTGGACGCACTTGAATTTCGAATATAATCTAATTAAATCTTATACAAAACAGAAGACGTCTAAAACACCATAAACTATATATATTCTGGATCAGGACATATTTCAAATTTTGAGCTATCTTAATAAAAATATATTGTTTTAGGAAATTTTATGTTTTTTAAATTGTCTTTTGAGTTTAACTGAATGTTTTTTTATCTAGTATTATAAAATCACTTGAAAATGAGTTTCTTTTCATATTTTATAAGTAAACAAAGTTTTTTTATATGCATTTGTATATTTTTTTATACACTTTTATTTTGATAATTTTAATCATTTTGTGGGTACGGAAAAACACAAATTTGCCCAAAACTTTGACTTTAAAAATGATACCCAAAAAAAACTCAAGCCCATATTTAAATAAATACTTTAAAAAAAAACTAGCTAAACTTTCTTAAAAACGCACACAAACCAACACACACACACATGTTCTTTTTTTTTTAATATTTTCCACCCCAAATATTAATTTTTCAACACAAATAATTTTTTTTTTATATTTTACTATAATTTTATTTCATTTAATAAATATAGTATTTATGGTTTTATTGAGAACTTACCTTTGAAAAATTGTCCACGGAACGACGCACTTTTCAGTCGTTCGAATCCAATGAGAATTTTGTGCACATTTTGTGCGTAAACAATTAAAAAAAATTTACACCAAAAAAATAGAAGACAAGCACACAGAAATGTTGTTGTGCCAAAAAAAAAAGAACTTTTTATTTGAGCGCCAAGTATGAAAAATAGTGTATTTCTTATCAAAATTTGATGAATGTTTTTTTTATGGTATTGTTTATGTTTTAGTTATGGAAATTGTTAGATTTAATACACTTCACAGGACACAAACAATAAAAAAAACAGAATGTTTATAGCGAGTTTCTGATAAATATTTTTGTTTTTATAAATGATGATGGTGCGCAACATGAAGCGTTGAAGTTTTGGAGAGTTGATTGAGTTTTGAATGTTGTTGAGCGTTTTGCTTTAGCTTGTGGGCTCTGCTTTTTCGCTGCTGTACAACTTGATGTGTCGAGCGTTCAAATGAAACTGGTGATGATAGCACGACGGCGGCAGGAATATAAAGGCATCATCGCCCACGGAGAGAGAGAGCGTCATAATAACACAAATACACTATGCCGAAGAGAGCAAGCGAGAGAAAATAGCAGCAAGGCGACAAGGCAGCGAACGTGCGAGAAAGCAAGCGTGTGTGCGACACTTGAGTGTGTGAGTGAGCGGGCGAACAACAGTGACAGCGCTCAGAATGCAGGCAGAGCCAGCAGCAGCAGCAGCAGCAGCAGCCGCAGCAGTACACGAAGCAGTCGCATAAAAACACCTGTAAGCAATCGTTAGCATTCGGCATTTTTTGGACATCGTTCGCTATACCGTTTGTCGGCCGGCACATTCGCAATGTTTTGTTTTGTGTGCGAGAGCAAGAGCAGAAGTGAGTTACAGCGAAAGCTTGCTGAGAGCGACAGAGAGAGAGCAGGAGTATGGGGGAGTATAATGAGCATGAGAGCACTTTCGCTCGCGGAAGCGGAAGGAAACTCAACAGTTGGCACATTACAGCGGGCGGCTACTTGTTGTTGCTGTTAGTTTGATTATTTGCGCGCTTACTCGCAATATTGTTTGTATGATTGTTGCATGCTTGCTTGCTTACTCCTTTAATTGCAGCTGACTTATATGTGCATAATTGGTAATTTTTGTGTTTTTTTCGATATGCCCATATATGGCATTAACTGCATTTATGCTTATATATATATGTACTATATAAATATAAATATACATATATTTCTACTCTTCGTACATCAATAATTCTTATCAGTATTATCAAGCGCCGCTTGATGTTGCAGGTTGTCTAAGCGGCGCAGCTGCTCTACATTATTGCCAAGCGTATCAACAACAGTTTTGGCCAATGCTGATTTGTCCAACCCATGCTTCCGCAATACGGCCAGCACTGCATTTTCAAACTTTGGCTTTAGGGTTGGTGGTGCTTGTTTGTTGACTAGCGTGTCGCCTACAGACTTATTAATTTCCATAGAATTGCCGTCGGCCAGAAGGACACAGAAGCAGGATAATAGCAGCAATAGTGGGCAACGCATCTTTCAAACGAATAATACGACAAATGTTGTATTCTATACTGACTACTGCAAGCCAATGCCGTCGGCAATTTATAGTCAACATGCGAGCAGGCAGCAATCAGTCTAATTTACCACTTGACAATAAACAATAATGATTTATGTATGTGCAGCAATTTTAATTAACTAAATACTTTTTTTTTCCCCCGTATCAATGACTCAAGTGCCCCGCGTTCGTTTACAGACCCTTCTCCAGTGTCACTCGCATGGCGCTTAACAAATCTGGCAATATGGTCACATACTTATCCACACAGTCCAGTGAACAACTTTCCGAACGTCCCCCACAAGTCTCATCATTTGGCATCTTACAGTCACGTATACAATGCTCCAACTGTGTCTCAAACTTGGACAACTCCTGTTGCACATAGCAGCGGGCACGTGTCAATGGCAACTGGCAGCGATCGACACAACGCTGCACAACCTCGGCACTGGCATCCGCATCCGAGCAACAGCGTTTGGAACAATCATGCATTGTCAACTGCAATTTACGCAAATGTTCTCGATCCATCTCATCGACAGCGTTAATCAATGCATTATCAATGCGTTCGCGTTGTTCAATCAAAGTGGGAATCTCATCCATCTTTTGAGATTTTTTTTTTTAGTGTAAAGTATAATTTGTGTTTGGGAATGTTTTTTGAATGCCACAGTCTACTTTGTGGAACTGGAGCGCAAATTAACTGACAATAGTTGTTATACAACATTTGAAAATTATTTATCAATGCTAATGAGATTGAATATATATTAAAAATAATAATAGTCAAAAATGCAGTAAGACAGCTCAAATATCAAGTTGATCATCAAATCTTCTTTTATCTTAATTAATCCTTGACTCTTTGTACTCTAACAATATTTAAAAATAAAGAAAAAAACGGCTATCTATGGCATGCCGATAATAAAATAAAATATCAATATTCAACCGATTGTTCCAATGACAGCTATAAGTTAAATTAGTCCGATTTTTTAACAAACTTTGTCAAATTGTACAAATTATAATACTACACCGAGCTGCTTGAAAAGTAATAAAGTTTTCCATACAAGAACATTTTATGAAAATTATGTATCACCAATTGTTCCAATGGAAACTATATGATAGGTCGGATCGGCCTGAATCAAACATACAAACCAACTGCAACAACAACCCGCATCTGTACCAAATTTCATCAAGATAACTCAACTGAAAGGCCAAAAAGTTTGCATAGAAACAAACAGACAAACAGGACAGAAGGACATGACTCAGCTAGGCGTTCTGATCAAGAATATATATACTTTATAGGATCGCAGGTATATAAAAACAATTTTTCAAATAATAATAAGATATTATAATATCCTACTGAATGGGTATACAACGCGCTGCATACTTTTAGGCGCTGTTTGTTGCACACCTCTGACCTTGAAATTCCTAAATGGATTTATTAGGCAGCACAAAAGTCATTATATTTGTTTTAATAATTATTTTGTGTTTTGAAATAAAGTAAATGAAAATAATAAATTCCGATAAACAATAATCTCACGTGAAGCACAAATAAAATGGCCATTCAATTTTTTAATAAAAACAAACCGATAAATTTTAGGATCTTGAATTAACTAAGATTAATCGCTGATAATTTCATATAAAGTATATTTAAATAAAGAACAAATTATGCCCAACACGTTCTTAATAGCAGATTGGCGGTTTTAATACGATAATAACAACACTTTATTATCAAGAAAAAGCGTTCATATCAGACTTTTGTAATCAAATGTTCATGATTTAGGTAATTTTAGAATAAATATTTTTCTAAGTATTATTTATTAAAATATGATAATTATTCAAGAATGTGTTTGCTTTATGTGGTATATTTTTATATGTGCCAGGAGCTGTGATTTGATATGTTAAACTTTTTTTTTTTTATCGATTTTCATGACAATTCAATTGCCAAGTCGGCTTAAACAAGCACAAACACCTATCATTAATTAGTTGCCTATTTTTTGGAGTTGTCTATTAAACATTATCAAGAAATGACAACAACATGTAAATCAAACATATCAAAGGGACACAAATATACGTAATTATATTTATGCGGTATATGCAAACGTTTATCGATAATTTATTAAGATATAATCGATTATGCCCCACAAAACATGCTTTTCTCAATAAAGTAATAACTTATTTGTTTTGGTTTAACAGCTGCGCGACAAAATTTTTGGCCTCGGTTATGTACACGCCCCATGTTACAACTTATTCAAATATGCTCCCAATTGATTAACGACAATATAAAATATTCATATATACATATACCAACATATAGACATGCTACATACATACATTTAATACATACTTATAAGCACACTAAAATTGTGGCATACTCTTGGGTGTGATATTTTCCTTGGCTGAAGAAAAAACCTTTAATAAATGTAAACTTATCTTTTGAAAATTGTATTTTCAACTTTAAGAAAAAATACTTTGATAAAATGCAATATAAATTTTGATTTTACTTGAAAATGTTAATACTTTCCTATTATATTTTGAAAGTTTGTAAATTAAAATTTATAGAGATTTTTTTTTGGTTTTATTTATTTTCAAAGCTATTTAAATATTTCCCACAAAATATAGGATAAAAGTTAAACTAAAATTCAAAGCCATTAAAAATTATTTTTATAGCTTTCAAATATTCACATAATATATGTTTTTAATATTTTAAAGAATTTAACTACAAGAGAATTATATTTTATTGTAAATTTTCAAAAATACATTTAAAAATGCAGCAGCAAATAGAATTTATTATTAAAACTCTACTTATTATAAAACTGTACATATTCTTCAGTAAATAAGTAGTCCATACATATTATTAGGTTGACCTACATTTGGTAATTGATCCAACAAAAAAAAAAAATAAAAATAAAACAAAAAATAACAGATACAAGGCTGTTCAACTAATGGCACAATGACCAAATCATATCTATAGGTCTGTCAATTTGACTATCAATGAGCCATCAGTGCAATGGTAAGGTAAAAAAAAACAGATTGAGGGGTAATAAAAAAGAGATATTCCATATATATATATATATATAAATATATATAGGTATATTTAGTTCGAGAAGAAAACGAGGAACCAATGCATTCAACGTGTCAGTCGACGTCAGTTGAACAGTTTTAAAAATGTTGTTAGAGGCGGCAGTCGACACGTTCTCTAGCAAAAATGTTTTCATACTTATTATTCAAATAAAATGCTTTTTATTGTCTGCCCGCAACATACAGTAATAACAATAATAATAATAATAATAAAAACAACAACAACGAAGGTAAATCAAAACAAAACAAAAAAAAAAAAAAAAGTAGAACACTTCCCACAGAAACAGAAAAAATAACATATTACCTGCATTCATAGAGAACACAATGTGAATCATTTTGCTCTTTTGTTTATAAAATGTGTAGGATGGATTGTAGCCTTAAAATGGGGTTGTTTCAATTTTTTGTTATCTTTTTTACTTTGTTAGTTTAAAAATTATTGTTGTGTAAAGGCGACATTTAGCTGTTGCGAAATGGCATCGTTATACCTTGGGCAATCAGCGTTAAATGCAATTCAATTATCATTAATCTATTCAATTGAAAAGGTATGCAAACTAATAACAGCACACACGCACAACCAACACACACACTCACACACATATATATCCACAATTCCAGGCCGACAAACTCCCATCGGTAAATGTGTGCCGGAATAGTAAACGCCTAGAAATTGTAAAAAATTGTTTGAGTTGAAAGTTGTGCGCTTATCGGCAACTGTCAAAATGTGTGTGTAGTGTGTGTGTGTGTGTGTGCAGTGTGTGTGTGCGTGTGTTAGTAGACAAACAATAGGCATGAAAAATAGATACACTGAGAAAAAAAAAAACAAGGGAAAACCCGAAATGCGGCAAACCCTTTTATAAAAGTTTTTTTCATTAACTAATCAGAAACATAAAACATTTTATAATCTCATTTAGAGTTGGAATCGGGAATCAAAGTCGATCTCAAAAAGGCACGATCCCGAACATTTTTTTTTCGTCCCGCCCGATTTTTCCAGAATTCTTTCTTTATCTCGACCGATGCCGTCTTAAATTTTCCCGCCGGTCCCGAAAACCGCCCAAAATTTTCTTCAAAAAAAAAAAAAAAAAAAAATTCTAAAATTTAGATTTATTAATATTTTTAAAATAACAAATTATAAATTATTTAAATTATGTAAAAATCAATTTAATCTACAAATTAGAAAATTTTTTATAAACTGAGTATAGAACTTTGAATTTTTAATTATGCTCTTTTACATTTAGAGTTGGAATCGGGAAACAAAATCGATCACAAAGAGGTACGAAATTATATTTTTTTTAATCCCAATCCTAATCCGAGATTTTTTTTTTTGATCTCAACCAATTTCGATCAAAACTTTCCCGTCTGTTCCAAAACACTCACGAAATTTTCCTAAGCAAAAAAAAATTATAATTTCTTGTATATATGAGCTTAAATTTAACTTTATTATTTTTCTTTAAATAACAAATTATTAATTATTTTAATTCTTTTTCACACTCTATAACCATTGAAAAATTGTTTATTAACTGAATATAAAAGTTGCATTTTTAGAATATATAATTATGCTCTTTTTATGTTTCTTCTGAAGCTTCAACCTAATGATTATGATCTAGAATTTAACAACCTTTTAGCGACATTTTTTATTTTTGTATAAAAATACAATTTGTAATTATTACAAAGGAAAACGGTAGAAAAAACCCATTTTAAATGATTCAAATTGCATTTGAAATAGCCTTATCATTTGAATGCATTCATTTAATTTGTATTTGAAATATATATTTAATTGATTGATTATAACCGATTTAACGCTCTATTTCTAGTTGGATTATTCAGTGAACTGTTGCAGTAGATATGAAACACACAGATACTCGACTTTAAAAGCACTTGATGCTAAAACATGTTTCGTCTGTCATTCCAACAGATTCATAATAGATTCCATGGCATAAAAAAAACAGCAGCAAAAAAGTGATATAAGCCATGACGCTGATGCTGAAACGCTCAAAAATAAAAAAACTTGTTAGCTTGGAACGAGTCAATGGCCCAGAAGCCAAAAGCAGAAGTTGGTAAAGCCTATTTTGCCTAGGCTCTCTTGACTGCAAACATACACACATACATACATACATATATACCTATATATTTGGGTAGGCTTTTGCCTTGAAGTTACCTCAAAGTGACAAGTCAAGCAGAGCCAGAGCTAAGCTGTGCAGCCCAGGCAACAAGGACATGCCGGGCAAGGATTGGCCTCAGTGTTGCGATGATTGTGACTGCGAATGCGAATGCGGCTTGTGCGATATGTTAATTTGGCCTAAACTACTACTGCTACTACAAACTACTACTTACGAGTGTGTATACTTAATATGAAAATGCCGACGGATGCGACGACCTTCGCCTGCAAAATCCCCAAGCAGCCAAAACAACAACAAATGTGTTAGACTCTCGTCAGTTAGCGCAGGATTTCAATGTGCGACGTGTTTCACGTTGTTTTCTTTATATATATATATACACACATATATATGTATTTTATCTTTTTTTTTTTTTTTTTATATATATATATTTTTTCTTATAATGAAATTTGTGACCCAGTCTCATTGACACGTGCGAGGTACCGTATCGAGCCGCCCCGTTCCCCTTTTGACGCTTCTTACCGAATTTAATGCGGTTTGCTATTTATTAGATTTGCACAAATGGCATTTTGGGGCTTGTCAAGGGCCCGTAAGTCTTCACACTTCTGTCTCCTGTCTTCTGTCTCTTTATGCCAGCCAGGACAAGCGCTAAGTGCTTGAGCCAACTCTATCGCCTGCTGTGCTCAAAAAAAAAGAAGAAAAAAATAGAAGAAAAACGACAAGGAAAATTATTGAAAATTCATTTAAATGTCAGGCAGCGCAATGTATAAAACTGACGCAACATGTCGTATGCGTAATATTAAATATTTAAGGCGCTTACATTTTTAATGCCAACGTTCGCATGGTTTGGTTAAGATAAAACCAAACCCCACCAAAAGCCCCTTACACTCTTTCCCTCTCTCTTCGCCATTTAGCAGACTTTGAGAGATGGATATGTGTTGGAAAAATTTGAGGCACAAGTTCTAGTCTTGGATATAGGAATGCTAATTAATATTCAAGGAAATTAATATTTTAATCATGTCAATATTTTTTTGTATATTTTTTTTTACTAAAAACTCGCTCAACATGGAGTTTCTTTTAAATGGAGCAGCACATAAATATTATACTTTAATTTAATAAATAATACCTTGAAACCAATTGCAGCCAACTAAACATTTTTGCTTTTATTTGTTATAAACTAAAGTTTTTCGTCTTATAAATAAATTCAATTAATTTATCTAGACAAACAAATAATTGATTCAAAAACGGAATATAATACGATAACTAAAATCTACTTTTTAAATTGTAGCTCTAATGTTAAACAAATAGCCTTAAAATATTATTTCTAGTAAATAATAGCTTTATGCATTTTTGCCACATTTCTTCAATTTCTTTAATATATTTTTAACAATATTAAATTATCTCAAAATGTCTAAACGTAGCCGATTCACCAATTTAAACTAATCTAAATGCAAAAGTTTGTTCTGCATATTTAACACATAATTATAAATTCAATTAAATTACAATTTATCAGTCTGATAAAATCAAGTGTAGATGAGTTAAAACTTAAAAATTAAATGGGCCTAGTTAGCCACTTAGTCTAGCTTATTCTGGCTTAAAAAACATTAAGAATAAGCCTAAATATTTTGCTATTAATTAATAGGAAAGTGAATCTCAAGAAAGACATTTATTAAATAGACATTTATAATTAAGAAATTGTTAAAAAAAAAACACAAAAATTTATTAAAATTACAATGGCAACAAACAAAAAAAGTTAAACTAATTGAATTAATATATAACTTTAACAGAAATATTTTCAACACGCAAAATAACAAACATTAACTGTCCGGTAACATTAATATTCAGATTGCCATTCGTCAGATTTATTTTTTATTTTTTTGGTTGGTTGTGCAATTTAATTCCCATTGGCATCAACAACAACAGACAGAAATCGCTAACTATGTCAACAGAAAATACGGGAGCTATGGCAAAATTTTTTGAAATTGCGAAACGCAACATTTCGCACCGCCCCTGCCATCAGCAACATCAACACCTCTGCCACGATTTGTAGCATAAAATCTGCATATATATCCATAGCATTTGTATATATATATGGGTATATGTATGTATATATGCTATTGGGATTTCAGTTTTGGTTTACATTTGATTTGGGTTCTGAAGTTTCCAGTTCTATTGCGTATCATGTTTGTAGCTCATAAAACAAACGCTCAATGGTTAAATTTTCGTTACAATTTTTTTTTTTTTTTCGGTGCCTTTGCAACAATTTGTGGGTCACAGCAATATGACAACAACGATTATGCAACAATATCAATTTCACAATATATATTTTTATCTCACGTCCTTGGCTTTCACAACTTTATTGACATTGTCTGCCAAAAAACCAAAAAAAAAAAATCCCCAAAACAAAGCAAAAATTGTAATACACACTTTACTGGCTTCTAAGTCGATTTTGAGTCACGCGTTTTTTTTTTCTGTGCATTTGACAAATCCGTGGAAAGTTTCGTAAAATACAAACAAAAATCAAATACAAAACAAGCAGTCAATTTGAAATTCACTTTTAACAAAAAAAAAAAATGCTTGAATAATTGAAAACAAACTAGAGAAGTTCAACAATATGGAATTTATTAAAACTTGGACGGCAAAACTATCGTAAATGCATAATCATAAAGTTAAATTAAAAAAGTCAATTGAAAAATTAAAATATTTCACAACAAATTTTAAAAGGTTCATTCTTTAATTGGATTTACAGAGAGCTCTTTGATTTTATTTTTATTTGAACGAGATCGACCTATTGAAAAACTTTAAAAGCATTTGAAAATCTTCAGTATAATTGATTGCAATATGTTAATTTAATGTTATTAAGCTGAAATACTTACTATTTACGTTTAATTCATAAATTAATTAACGTAATATGTAAAATGTATTATAAAATTGTGTATAGGATTTTTATAAAAAAATAACACATGTTACAACTTTTTTTTAAATATAAAAATATTTGTAATATGCTTCTTTAATTTATGAATATAAAAATTACAATATTTATTAAAAGTTGTAAAATGCGATATATTTTTTTGTTATATGTACCTTAAATTTATGAATATAAAAGAAATTAAATATTTTTTATAACGTACTAGTGTACTCGTCGTGCGTTGCTACGCCCTTTCTTCAAAAAATAAAATAAAAACAAACTAATCATATTCTAGTTGATCTGGCTAACGTTGCTCTGCCATATAAATTATTTCTATTGGCGCTACATTCCCTACGTTTAAATATTTAAGCTTAATTCGAATTCTTTTAAAAAATAACGGCCTATTATGATTTTTGAATTTCATTTAAAAATACTGTGGCTACTGCGATTGTTGTAACAGTGCCGTATACGTTAACAGTGCTGTATATGTTAACAGTGCCATATACGTTTACAGTGCCGTATACATTAACAGTGCTGTATACGATAACAGTGCTTAATATGTTAACATCTGTTGCGACGATAGAACCTTTATCGGAAAGTTTTCACAAAATTTTCTATTTTTAAAGCCTTTTTCTGGCAATTACGAACAACTGAAAAAATGTTGGGTCAATTCAGCTCAGCCGTTCTCAATTGATAAATACGTATACATTTTTTCCACCATTTTCATATACATAAATAGCTTAGCGATAGCAAATTCCTAGTATACTCATTTTATCAAAATCTAAGAAATAACAAAACTCAAGCAATTTTTTCTTGAAATTTCTATAGACTTTTATAAGATGCAGAGGCGTGTAAGCTCTAATATATCAGCAAATTTTTTCTCAACTCTCCCTTCCATACAATTCAGACCCCATAATCCCAACAGATTTTTGGCTATAATCCCAGCTGCCCTTTTCCTCATTGTATTTTTGTATTTGTAGAGGGCAATATGATTACAATGGTTAACACAATGTCGTGCCAGGTGAAAAGGTTGTCTCAAAATTTGCCCATTGTATGGGCATGTTTCAATATATATGTGTACATATATATATATATAAAAATATATAGCTACAAGTTTAAACAAATAAATTGCTGCTCAATGTTACACATTTTAAAGCACAATAAAAAATGAAAAAAAATCAGCTTTAAGCTTTGCAGAGTGTATTATTATTTTGTCAGGATATAAAGAAATTTAAGAATACATTTTCAACACCATAAAAAATAAATATATTTTTAAACGATCTTAGTTTTATTTTGTTAATCCTAAATGCGTTCAAAAGTGCTAAAAACTAACTTATTTTTTTCTATAAATAAAACAAATTAGAATAAGCTTAGATTTATTTGTTGGAAAAAAATATAACTTATATATTTTATATACACTTACAGGTCCGATTAATTCAGCAATCTGAACTGCTAAATAAAACACAATTTAAGATTCTCCATAAAATCAGCTTACTTTATATAATGATACTTATTTATTTTTTCCGCAAGGGTATTAAGTATTCAACACACAGAATTACCACGAAATTTATAATTTTTTTTTATTTGTTTATTGGCTTTATGTTATGTTTTCCGTTGTTTATTTGTAAATATGTTGGATTAAATGCTTGCACTTTCATTAAAATTTCACAATGTTTAATTAATTACATTTGTAATTATTAACCTTGTTAAAAATTGGTTGGTAATTTTAAATGCACTTTCAAACTTACGCGAAAAGAAAGAAAAATATTTCGAATACATCAGATTTATAAAAACAAAACCGACAAAGCGGCTCTGATATTAAAAATTCATTTACAATTGTTATTGGTAAATACCTGTAATTATGTTTGCATTTTTGTAGAACATTTAATGCATAATATAATTTAATTATGTTTAAATACATGCATTGGGAAGTACTCACGTATCACTGCAACGAAAAACAAGAAATAAAAATAACAATGAAAATTAGAAAATAATTGTTAATTGAAAAAGAGTATTATACACTAAAAATTCAAACAATCAATATCAATTGTGAATACAAAACGTATGAAACCAAATAAAAAAAAATTATTTTAATTAATATTTGGCAACATTTTAGTTTAAACAGATTACAATGAACTTTTGCAAATATTAGGAATAAGTAATTGATTTTAAAAGAATATCTATTTTAGTAGGCTTGCCCAACCCCGCTCAACATTAATTTACATTAAATATTATAAAAATATAATTATAATTATAATATATTTTATTTTTATTTTAATTTAATTTCAAATTTATAATAAATTTAAAGAATTGCACTAGTTTAGAACAAAAAAGAGAACTGGGCTCTCATATACCTTTTTTGATGTATTTTCTGATGCTGATTTCAAAAATGCAAATCATTTTTTTTTCAAAGAATGGTTTTCGCGAAAACCGCAATTAGCTCATATTTTGGCAGTCATTTGACTAATTTGTTCATATCTACATCAGATCTTATTTGATCTAAAAAATGTTACGCATTCCAAAAGATAATTGTATCCCCTTTCTAACGGTATGCAGCTTATGTGGATCGAATAAGAAATAAAGCCATTACAAATCCTCAAAGTTAAAATATTTGAACTTTTTTTGCATTTTTGAAAAATTTCTGAATTTCAATTGCTCTTTTAAAAATTAAAAAAATTCGTTTAAATACTTCTTAAGATTTAATATACTAGATAATTCTTTTACAAATATTTTAAATATAATTTTGTCCAAATCGGACACTTAATGTGGTTGTTATTCAGCAATTAGTAAAAACACCCAAGAAATAAAATTGTTCAGCACATTTCCTGCTATATTTGAAGATAATCAAATAAGATCTGATAGAGATATGATCAGTCGAAATACTGCCAAAAAAAAACTAGCTATTTTCGGTTTTCGCGAAAGCCATTCTTTGAAAAAATTAAAAATAGTTTGCATTTTTTAAATCAGCATCAGAAAATACATTAAAAAAGGTCTATGAGAGCCCAATTGATTACATTAAGCTCCACTACTTTAAAAACTATGAGGAGTGTATCAAAAGCTTTAAATATCCTTGATCTGCGTATGGTTTATAGGAACATACAGATTAAAAAAAATATATATACATTATGAGGTCGGAACTGTCATCTTATGCCTGTTACATACAATGCGCAGATTTATGGCCTCTTTTTTACTCATATCTAATGGGTACAGGGTATAATCACATACTTATTTTAGCAGTACACACACACTGGCACATCTTTGTGATACCCTATAAAAAGCCAGCGAAATGTGCAAGGCATGTGTCTAAGAAAGATCTGTAAAAACACACTACATATTGTACATACATACAACTACACACTCCATACACACACAACCACACATACAGTGCACATTGGGCTGAAACAGCTTATTTTGGCAAAATACCCAAAAACAAAAATGTTCATATTTTTATGGTTACAATATTTTTTCCAGTGAAAAATTGTCCCTCCTCATCGAAAATATTTAATTTATAAATTTTAATATACAACCCTCGTCTTACGCCAGCCCTCCAAAGTTAGTTTTTTGTGCCAAGTGGTTTCTGTACGCAGTCTAATTGAAAAATTGACAATTATTAAAATAAAATGATATCTCAATTAAACATGCATTTTAATATTTAATGTGGTTCTTTTATGTGGGCGTGGGTGAAGGCGTGTTTGCAGCGTTAAAAAAAATAATTCAAAATTCACAAATAATATGAGCCGCAAATTCTTAAAAATTCAAGTTTTTAGCTTTAAATTACAGTTTTTGCCAAAAAAAAAAGACGTTTCCGCCCAATGTGCACTGGACAAATGCCCAAAATACAATAAAGAATTTGAAACTCATGACTTTGTTTAAGAACAATTTCAAAGCGCATAATTATTTAAAATTTTTGGCTAAACTAAAGTCTTAGTTGTTATTGTCCTTTTTTTGTGTTGTGAATAGTTTGCAAAAACGTTGAAAGTTTATACTTTTATACTCTGTTACCAGATTGGGAGAAACATGTTTTATTCAGTTTGCTAAAATCGCAAAAATATATCATATAGCTGCCTTAGAAAAAAACGATTTTTCAAATTCAATTAAAATATATATAAAAAAAAAAGTTTTTGCCTTTTTTAAAGTGTCAAATCAAAATTTATTTAGATTTAAGCCTTATTATGCTTTATAATACCATAACTTTTAGTGACTTTTAATAATAATCTAAATCTTCAACACTCGTATAGCTAGAGTTAGGAAATTTGATTCTATTGATAAACTCCTTGATAAATTTAATGAAAAACATTTTTTTGCTAACTCCAAATAATCAAACAAACTAAAAATAGAGCATATTGTTAACTTGTATTACAGCTCTTGATGGCATTTACTTCATATACTTATAAACCTCTTTGCCACTCTGCACCCACCACTCGCCTGGCTAATACCCAATTCATGCATTTTGCATATTAAAGTGCATATTCCATAAATTTTTGGTTACTGCAACTTTATGGCAAAGTAACGCCTTCATTTTATATGTAATTGTGAGCGTGGCAGCAACCTTGAGATGTGTGGCATGAGCCAAGAACTTTGCAACAGAGTTTTTAAGCACGAATGATGCAGAAAAGTTTTAACAGTTACCTTGACTTTGTTTGTGAAGAGGTTTTGGGGGCAGAGTCTTTAAGCACTTCAGTTCACAGTCAAAGTTCAACAGGTGACACTCGGATATTATTATTATACTGATGCAAAATTATAAGATATATAGTTTAACTGCTTCCGAAAGTTTCACAAGCAAACCCAACTTGCTTGTTGCAGTACCTAATTTATTAAGTTGACTTTAAAGCTTCTAGGCTCTACAATAATCTATTTTTTCTTAAATTTTATAAATTTTTTTTAAATTATTGTTTTTAGTTTTCATTATATAGAAATACCTATTAAGCTTCCCATGAAGTGTGGTTTTTATTTAATGTTTAAAATGTCATGTTATAGTCCTTTAAGAAGTCTTCTTCTTGACAATAATAAAATAAAAATTAAAAAAAAAAAATATCTATACTTTTTTATAAATTGACAATGAATTTTAAAGCTTTTCGAAGGATAATTTTTAGTGCAAATTTAAAAAACTTAACACAGTCTTCGAAAGCATCTACAAAAGGTTTGAAAGCTTATACATAAGCTGAAAAGTTAATCGATTTTTTTTTTAACAATTTTATTTTATATTAATATCGAAAATCGCAAAAATTAATCGATATTGATAGCCGAAAAACGTATTATTCTTACTATCAACTTTTCAAAGAAGTTTTCTTTCTATCTGAAAACTTCAATCAAAAATCTTACTACTTTAGGACTTTAAATTTACTTTCCCAATTTCTTTCCAGCACTCCTACGAACCTTAATTGGCCAAATGCGTATACATTTTTGAAATTCATTTTCATTTTTTTATCAGTGCGCAGTAATTTATCCCACACAACACGCGTATGCATATTTTATTAGCTGTGTGCATCTATTTATAAAATATATATATTATTTTTTTATTGAAAATGCAGCTTGCACACAATTTTGTGCAGATATGTCAAAGTCAAGGTCAAAAAATGCACTCAATTAGCAAAAAATAGAAACGACATAAAATAAATATGACATAAAATAAATATGACTCTGGACTATGATAAAAATTAAATACCCTGGATAAAAAAATGTTAACATCAAGATAGCGTTGTTATAACAGCTATAAAATATACTAAACACTAAATTAAAATTTTTGATAATTAATTAAAATATTAATTATGATAATTATCACTATAAAAATAAGAAAAACTAAAAAACCAAAAACCTAATTTTCGTCGAATCGTGTCTATAATACTATGATATGTGAAGAGTGTTCTAATTTCAATAATGTTTTGTCCAAACCATCAGAAATATTCCGAATTTCACATTCGAATCATTTTCACATATATTTTTATAGCATGCTTTTAGGCTTTAATTTTTATTTCATATTTTTTTAATTTAATTTGCATTTTTATTCAATTTTTCTTCTTTAACAAAATTAATATGATTTTTTTGTTTTTTTTTTTTTTTGTATTTAAACAAATATATTTTATTATATTTAATATTATTTTATTTATTATATATATTTAAATCTGCCCATGGGGCATTAAATTAAGTACCATAAAACAAGAGCAGGTAATATAATACATGGATATTAGCGGTGATCAATAATATGAATTGTGAAATGAAAAATATAGAACACTGAGATTTTTAATATTATTATGCTCTAAAAAGTATGCAGCAGATTTGTATGTGATATAAATTCGTAAGTGAAACTAAGAACAGGTCTGTCCGAAAAAAAAAAAAAAAATGATTTAACAATCTAAAGTAAAATTTTCAACTAGGCATCCTATTTAAAAAACTTTGTTGAGATGTGATACATATTTTGCGGCAGAATTGAAATACCCTCTGCACAGAAAAAGAAAACCAATTTAAATTGAATTTATGAATAATATGATTACAAATTTGAATTAAAAGTCGAATCAGCTAACATGCATTACAATTTACGTCAGTTGGCGTTATTTCTGCTGGATAATTGCATGCCTTTGCATTGGTCAGTCCTAATTAGGGTGCAACAATTGTGAATGGAAAAGCATTTCATTGGACAACTTGCAATCCCAAAACCCACACACAAAATGCGCTCTATTGAAACACACACACGCGCTTACAACAACCTACGCAAAATGCTGCTTGCTTCTCAATTAACAGACTTAAAATAAAGTCAAACGCAAATATTTACAGCGGTATTCGTTCTAGAGAATTGTGTTGCACGTTTTAGATAGGTGGGATAGAGGATTAGAGGACTGAGTTGGATGGGACTGGGCTCCTGCCAAAAGGATAAAAAGCCGACGTACTTCATTAATTTTAATTAACCGCCCACAGCATGACAAAATGCGAGCCCCAAAAATTTTAACCAAGATGTTGGCCATAAAAATCCACCTTATGTACGGGAACCGGCTTGGTTACTTTGGCAAGAATCCTAGAGATGAGCATGCAAACGAAGTTTTATCGATAAATATTAAAATCGATTCATATATGAGCCATCCTGTTGCTTTGAAATCAAAATTTTAGCGATTTTAGCGAATTATAAAAGTAAATTGCAATTTTTAAATAAATAAAATTTTATAATAAACTTAAAAATAATTCTTCTCTATTTTAAAATCATATTTTCATACTTAATATTACTTCAAATTATATTGCTACAGTATGCTGCATTTTTGATGAAAACGTTAAAAAACGTTAAAAAGCATTTTTAGTGATGGGAAATAAGTTTAACCACAAAATGGAAACAATAAAAATATCGATAACAAAATGTATAAATGTTTTGTAATATAAAACAAATTTAAAACGAAATCTCAAGACATAAGAGCAAATAATTAAAAACGGGAGCTAATTAAATAATACACAAATTTTATAGAATAGATTTCAGAAATAAAAAATTACATATATGTGTAAATTTTTTAAAATTTATTTTTTAATTTTTATAAAAAAAAAAAAACAAATTTCAGTATGCGTAGAAATAAGGCAAAATACTTAGAAAACTTTCTCTACGCATATTCTATTTTCAGAGTATAATATTAGTTGATTAGTGCACAAGTAACACATTAAAAAATACATTACATTATATTACTAATTAGTGTATTTAATATTCGGCACTCTGAAGCGAGCTAATTCTGTTTTGTGTTATAATGAAACCATTTTATTAATTTAGCTTGCTTAAAGGATATTTAGTTGCATGTTTTATTTTATAATACCACATTAATCAGTGTTTTCAAATTTCATCTGCACATTTATCTTAGTTTAGGTAATTTTTTTTTTTTTTGTGTTTTGTTAATTTAAAACAATTTTTCCTATTTTATGCAATCTTATTATTTTGCGCGACCTTTATAATTAATTTCATTTTCCTTTCAGCCTAATGACATTTTATTGTTTCATTTACGTCTTTATAAAGTATTTACATTCATTTATCTCTAAACGTAAACTCGTTAGTCAAGTGCTGCCAAAATCTTTGTTACCACCATAATTATTTATGCATTTTTATTATTTATTTCAAACAATTTAAAATCTAATAGATATTACAAATTCTCAAACATTTTGATTAACTTATGAGCACATCTCTAAGCTGTTCTTTAAAGTATACAACAAAAGTGACAAATTAATCGGACACTTTTTTTACTTTTTTGACATTCACCATTTTCCATCTTTGCTAACCTTGAGATATTCTATGGAATAATAAATTAAGTTTCTTGCGTTAACTTTCTCACTTTGCCACCATCGCAGTCATCCCCCCCCTAATTGGAGAACAGAGCACAAATTTTTAGTTTCAGGCATTTTCGCCTTATAAATATACATGTACAGGCAGGCAAACATAGCATAAATATACATCTACATGTAAATCTCATGTCATTCATTTAACTTTTTTGGCGCAACGCAAACCGCAAGGACTTGGAAGCATTTTCATTTGGGAAGGAAACGGTTAAAGTTATTTACAGAATTGTTGGCATATAGTTTGAATACCCTGTACTCACTGAAATGGGTTAAAAAGGAGTATAATAAATTACTTTTTACCTTACATAAGTTAAACCATAAGTTAACACTTAAATCTCTTTAAGAGCAACATGAATAAAAATTATTTTATTTAAAAAAAAAAATTTCAATATTTAAATTGCATTTTGTGGATTTAAAAAAGTGTAGAAAATCGCATTTTTAAAAACTTCATTCAGAGGTCCTGTCTTTGCACTTCAAATTGCCGCTAAAATATTATAATAAATATTTGAGCTTGTAGAGTTCTTAAATTCTTAGCAAATACACTCTAAAATCTCAAAATTTTTATGGGATGACAAGCAATTTAAATTACAAAAATAAAATACGTCTTTGGATATAAATAGATTACAGGATATCTTGTAGTTTGTGCTCCCGCATATAGAACTTGTTCATTAAAAATTTGTATGGACAGCTTCAGTTGCCTTAGGAAAGGCAAAAAGATTAAACGTAAATGTGAATTCTTGAATAGAAAACGAATAAAGTGACAATCACATTTAAAGTGACAATGGAGGACATTTTTTTGTATTATTGAATTTGACAATTAAAGAGCAATCTAATTTTAAAAATGAAAATAAAATCTATAATTTATAGAACTTATTTTATTTATAAGGATTGCATAAGATAAAATCTTTAAAAAATTAAATGGAATAGAAATTCCAAAAATATTCTAAAAATATTATAATATTCAAAAATATATTAAATATCCCAACAACAACAAGCGAAACAAAAAAAATTTCTTAAAATTAAGAAAATTCAGGCACAAATTTTGAACAATTTAGTACTTTGTAATTTCAGGGTTATTAAATTTAAAAAAAATAAAATTTAAAAAAAAAAGAATCAAACGAACTTTATATTAAATGTTAAACAAATATTTGTGGCTAAACTAAGCCAAACTAGAATAACAAAACTATGCATATAAAAAAAACAAAGAATAAAACCTTTGCGCGTTTGGAATTAAGAAAATCCATTTAAGAAAAATTTTTAATTGAAATGCGCGCGCGGTGCAGACAAAAAAAAAAGAAAAAACCATGAAAATTCCGTGCAGAAGGTCACATAGTGGAGAGGAGGTTAATATAATAGAAAAAAAGAGAATAGAAAAAGATAATAAACTAGCGAGAAAATAAAATGGAGCTGCAGTAGTATAAGAAGGAAATGAAGCACCAGACAACAACAACAAAGGCAATAATATTAAAGAAGAAAGAACAGAAAGAAAATCTACAAGATTGAAAATATATTTTTAAATCCTTGAAAAGGAGAACTTTAACAACCAAAAGGATATAGCATTATATACATAAATGAAAGAAAGCTTTCTATTATAAGTTACCTTTCTCAAGAATATACACAAATTTTCATAGTTTAATTAAAATTTCTAAAAAAAAAAAAAAAAAGTTAAAGAAAAAAATTACAAAAAAAAATTTTAAAAAAAGTTTTCAAATCGATCGTTCCAATGGAATAAATAAAATATGATTATGGTCTGATTTTAATAAAACTTAATAGCATTTTAGCGTAATTATAATAATTTATAATTAATTATAATATATATTTAGTTTGCTTCAGCAAAAAGTTAGATAAAAACCTAATATTTTGATAGATAATTCCTATGACAGCTATATGATAATTTCAATGATAGATTGATAACTTTTTAAAAATTTCAACAAATCATATAAAGCATACAAAAAACGAATTTATTTACCTAACACTTGGTTTAACTGGCACATAAAATGTTAAAATTTAAATATAATTTCTTAAAGCCATATAAAGTACTAGCTCAGCCCGGCGTGCGTTGCTACGTGCCGCTCCAGATCCAAAAAAAATTAGAAAATAAAAAAAAAAAAACAAAAAATAAACGGCTATCTTCGGCACGCCGAAACTTTATACCCTTTTGAGGGCCAACTTTGGTTTTGATATTTTAAAAACAAAGTTTTTCAAACGAGCACTTTTCGAATGATTGTTCCTATAGAAGCTATAAGATATAGTGGTCCGATTTGGTTCAAACTTGGTCAGAATGTTCAAATCGTAAGTATGCATCGATATGCTAAGTTTGATATCTTGTAAAAAATAAAAGTCTTTCATACAAACACTTTTCATGAAAATGAATTGTCTTCGATTGTTCCTATGGTAGCTATATGATATAGTGGTTCGATCGGGCTGATTTTGGCACACAAACTACATATATTATCAAGCTTCATCTGTGCCGAGTTTCATCAAGATAGCTCAAAGTTAAAGCCAAAAAGTTTGCATAGAAACAGATAGACAGACGGACATGGCTATATCGACACAGCGCTTCGTCCTGACTAAGAATATATATACTTTATGGGGTCGGAGACGTCTCCTTGTATGCGTTACACATTTCGAGACAAAATTATAATACCCTTTTGCAAGGGTATAAAAACAAACTAATCACATTTTACAATATATTTATTATTGTAGCCTACTGCGCAACCTGAATGCTCCAGTTAAGTTTTTCAAATAATTTAAAAAACAATCTTTTTCCACCCACTTTCCGATATATTTTTGACAACATTTTTTTAGATAATATATATTTAGTTAACATGGAAAAAGTTGGACAAATGAGCATTACTGTAAAGACTTCCATGTTGACTTTAATCAATAATTTATATATATCTTTCTTACAAAATAACAAGTGTTTACAAAATGTTGGTCAAAATGGTTGCCAAAGCCAATAGAATTATGATGCTTATGGACACAGGCACACACAGACATATACATACATAGTACAGCGGGACTAAGTAAATTAAAAAACATGTATTAAACATGATGTCAGGCCACTCACTAATCCAACATTTCAATGTCATCCTCATCGTCGCTGTCATCATAGTCGCTATCTCGACGCTCATTGTCATCATCATTATCATCATAAAATTTTGCCTCCTGGGCGGCATTGTTGCTGCCAAAACGTTCACGTTCCCGACTCCGTTCCCGGCCATTTGGCCCATTGATTTGCCGTCGGGATTTATTCTCCGGCGAATGATTGCTGCTGCTGCCACTAGCACCACCACCACCGCCGCTGCCACCACCGCCTCCGCCGCCGCGTCTACGTGTCGATTGTACGGGCAAACCAACACCCTGTTCCAGCTCATCATCCTCCTCATCGCTTTCGATTTCAATCTCATCGAGATCACGTTGACTAATACTCCGCTCCGGCATAATCAAACTCTAGCTTTTCTCTTTTGTTTTTCACACTCTCTTCTCTCTCGCTCGTTCTTTGCACTCTCTTTCTCCACTTGATCGTTCACAAGAACAAAAAATTAGCACGTCTCACAATCCCGGAATCTTGCCACGCTTTTGCCGCCGCTCCACACACACACACACACACGTGTCTCAAACGTTATACTCGCACACCTGCTGCCACTTGAAGACTTGCACCGAACGCATCCAAAACTGCAATTGGCAATAGAAGCGCGTTCCCAGTTGCCACAAAGCGGCCAAAGCAGTCAGTTGGACTTGGTGGGGCTTCGAAAAGGCCGCCAGGTGATTTTTGTTTTTGCTATTGCTGTTGCCGTTGCAGCTAATTCAATTAGCATGCCACATGAATCGCAAGACAACAGAAAGCACACACGCTTTACAAAAATTTAAATGGGGTCAGCGATTTTTGGGGGCAACATTGTAGCAGCTTCTGGGAAGCCCCAGTTTTACCAAAATAAAAAAACATAAAAAAATAAATAAATGAAACCAAAACTCAAAACGAAATGACTAAAACTAAGGTCAAAGCTGCACATTTAAATGTTCTAAAATAAATACATAATTCTTAGTTAATTTCCCTGAACAGGCACAGCTTACACCAAGGACATGCATTAGAAAAGCAAAATTTTGAGTATTAAATGGAGGATAAGCTTAAGAAATCTTAAGAAAGATTTTCATCATATATGTATATAGTTTGCAAAATTTTATGAATAATATTTGTATATAGAATTTAAAATTTGGGCTATTTTTGGCGTGTTATTCTATATAATAAAGTGATTCTAATTTTTTTAAATATATTTATGTTATAGATCGCATAATAAAGTTGCGAGCTTGTGAATTTGGTTTAAATATTAAAAAAAAAAAAAATTAAAATAAACTTTTTTTTGTTCAACTGTTCCTATCATATATGTATAGTTGTTCGATTTCGATAAGATTACATTTTTTTTTTTTTGGGATTTTATTATTTATTTTTCAACAAATTAAATTAAACTTGCATAATTAAACTTAGATGTAAGTAAATTTAAAATATCTTCGAGCACAACAAAATTGTTCACACAACACCATTTTCGATTGATTTTATAAAACAAACTTATTTTTCGACCAATCTTTAGTCTGACAGCTAGTATATGATAAAGTAGTCCGATCCAACATATAAATACAATGCCACAAAAGAAAAAAAAAAACTTTGAGACACCTTATTTTATGCGACAAAATTTAAATACCCTTATTTCAAGGGTATACAAAATGTGTTTTTATTATTTAATTGGTTTGGATTTTTAACATTTTTATAGCGATACTATCGATTGTGTAAGTCAAAAACTATCGAAACTTATCAATATTTTTGCAACTCTGGCGTAAATATATATTTTCAATTCAATACATGGATTTATAATTCTCATCATTTGTTAAAACTAAAAAGAAAGAAATTCCTCTAGTACACACTTTTCCAGATTTTTAACTCTCCTAATTTGGTTTCAAAACACCGAATTATTCTTGCTCATTAAAAATATGATATATTATCATAACATTCACTAAAGGGCAATTTGTTCAGGTGAACGCAACAATTAAAACGATCGTTGTATGACAATTTAAATTGGATTAAAAAATAAAAAACTTAAAATATTAAAAAAAAAAACATAAGTTCTAAAATATTCTTTAAGTTTTTTCCAATTATTTATTATATATTATATTATATTATTATACATGGAAACTTTTCAACTTTAAGCAAGTAATCCAATAAATTACCCAAATATTTTCCAACATAAAGTTTATATAAGATTACAAAAGAAATTGTGCTGCAAGGGTATTTAAACTTCGGCACCGCAATGTCAAGTTGTACTTTCTTATTACTTTTTTACACCCTGTACCGTTTAAAAATGTGTAAAAGGGAGTAATGAAATTGAGAAAATGTGTATGACAGACAAAAGCCAGGCATAAAGTATATATATTCTTGATCAGTAGAGTCAAATAAGCCCCGTAAAAAAGTCTATAAAAATACTGAGAATATAAATAAAATAAAAAATTTATGTATAGCGGGATAAGGTAATGTTTTTTTTTAATATCCAAGTTGGCAAACACAACTTTCAGTTAGATAATTTTATTTTCAACTTTCGGATGCTTTTTTTTAAAAGCATTTGCAATCAGATATATATATATATATATATAGAAGATATATCGTCTTGATATTTGACAGCCAATGGGTTGAAGCAAATATTCTTATTTTAACAACAGAATAAACGAATAACAAACATGAAAATAAAAAAGCGTAGAAAACAGAGCGAAGCAGTAACAGACAAAAGTACACTGCTTGCTTGCTCTATCTATAAACTGCTTGAAGTGCACTGCTTGAAAAATGTTTATGTGTTTTTTCAGGTGTTAACCTGAGCACAGACTGTCTGTAAGTCGCGTACGCCTCGGGTGCAACATTCCAACTTGTATTTTATTGATTTTTGAAGCTGACTTGAAGCATATTGGCCAGTAGCTTATTAGCTGGTCATTTGCAAGCAACGGCAACAAACTATTAACATTTTTTGTTGTTTTTTTTTTGTTTTTGTTTTTTTGGCTGGCCAACGCTTCCGGTAGCCGGCAAAAGCCAAAAGAACCATAAAATCGCAAAAATCACAAAATGAGCTGAGCCAAGACACAAAGGCAAAAACGCGCACATTTAATGAGCCATTTCAATGCCAAGGCGTTGAGTGTTCAGCCGATGAGATTGTTTTTAGTTTTTGTTGTTATTGTTATTATAATTATTGTGGTTGTTGTTGTTGCCAGTCCATAGATGAAAATTGCATGGTGCTTATAAACTAACGAGTAATAATATTATAGTCATTTATTCAAGCTTGTTCCCATTTTCGAATAAATATGATTTTGGTTTTGTTAGCAAGCTTTTGAAACATTTTGGTAAATTCAATAAAGAAATTAAATAATTATTATTATTTGGCTTAAAATTAAAAATTTTATAATAATATTATTAATTTTCAGTTCATAATGAACAATTTTGTTATAAGTCAGTACAGTCGACGCTCACAAATTAGAACCTTCAGTAATTAATTTTTTTAGTAATTAAAATTGGAGTGCTGTCACAAATTTATTCGGTTTTTAAATGAATATATATCGAATGTTAATTTTTAACTGGAAAAATATTTTATAATATAAAATATAAATATATAATATAATGTAATTGGAGTAAATCTTTATATTTTGTTTTGTTGCATCTTATATTTGATTTAATGTATATATATATTTTTAATTAAAAAAAGAACTTATAATGTACATTGCACTAAATTGTTTGTTTTACTTGTCAATAATTATTGATTATATATTATTAAAATATATTATAAAAATGATATAATTATAATAATCTATTATAATAGAACTAACTAAAGAAAGAGTTTTATTGTAGCTTTTTTTTAATTTAACTGCCTTTTTTTTATTTATATACAAAAACAAAACGTTTAAAAATTAGAATATTTCAGATATTAGAATTATCTTAAACACAATGTCGATCTTATTTCTGAGCGTCGACTGTACATAATTTTTGGAGTATAATAACGCTGTTTTATTCCCTTCATAACAAAATCATAATTCAATTACAATTAAGCTAACTTTGCAAATATATTTTTAATAATTCAAAATGTAAAAGTAAATAAAAATTTTTTTTTTTATCAAAAAATCATTTACCTATAATAACTTATGTCTTTATGGGTTTTTTTTTTTGCCGTAAATTTTTTCCCCGCTCTGAAATGTTGCATTGCAGTATTAATTATAAATTATAAAATCTTAAGTTGTGTTATTAAGTATAAAAAACCTAAGTCGCCTGTACTTTTAATAGAAACTATATTATTTCCACACTGTTAAATCAAAATTTCAACATTTAAGTGAATAAAAATAGAAATTGAAATTGAATAATAACTTTTGCTGAGAGCGATACATATGGGCATTTCCAGTGTGGCGTTACGTGACAGTTGTACGCCTAAATGTGAAAAAAGCTAGAAAATAGTCAAAATTAAAAAAAAAAAAATTGTTTTGCCATAAGTCAGAATATTAAATTGGATTCGGTACTGTTCTCATTTGCACGTTGCCAACTTTAAAGCCGAAAGATAAAAATTTGAAAATAATATAAGAAATTATATTCAAGTAAATAAATGACAGTCGTTCGCCTAAATGTGAAAAAAAGCTTAAAAAAAAGTCAAATTTTTTAAAATTCAGCTGAACTATATTCAGTAAAAAAGTTAAAAACATTCGTACTTTCCAATTAAAAGATATAAACATATATATGTATATATACATATAACACTTTTTTTAACCTTTTATAGTTTTTAATAGTTTTCATTAATAACAATTAATTTTTGAGTTTTATTAAAAAGTTATTTCATAAATTTTAGTTAAAGAATTTTTTTCAATAAAAAAATTAACGTTTCTTTTTGTGGTTTCCGATAAACTTAAAATAATTCGATAATAATATTATGAATTATAAATTATAATCATCATTTTTCTATTAAAAAAATTAACACTTCTTTTTGAGCTCTTTGACAAACTTAAAATAATTCGATATTTCATAAATAGTTTAAAAAAATCAAAATATTATAAATTATAAATTATAATGATTATGGAGCCTGATTTTTAAATCTTTACTTAATTTCTGTCAATTTATGAATTTCATAAGGTTTGTCGATGCGTTTCTATCAAATATTTATTCCAATTTTACAATATTCATGGTCTTTATTAAACTTGCATAAGGGCCAACATTGAATTTACAACTAAGAATTTAAATGCAATTTGCATGTAATTTGATCAAACGCAGCGTAGGCAACTGTGTAACAAGAATTTTGAAACATTATTAAACCAGTTCCCTGTAATTTCTATAAGTAGTCCTTAACGAGTGTTCGAATAATAGATTAAACTGTTGTATTACATATATTGAATGTTGTCAATGTGCAGGCAATGCAAGAATTTCTTAGTAATGTGTTAGGATAATATGTTCAATGTAATTTGCAAGTGCAATTTGATACGAGTATTTTCAACAAAGATTCAGACGGAAAATATATTGTGGGAGTTTTGTGGATTAAGGTTTGGACTATTGTGTGGCTCTTTGGGATATGAAGTGTGGGGTTTTGGCTTTTGTAAAGGTCACATTGCCAATTATTAATGCAATCGTCTCGAATGGCAAACAGAGACTATTTAAACCGACATTAATTAGAGTTGTTGCACTTCCATCAACTGACACAACGTTCATTGCCAAGGGCACTAACTTTTAACAGTCAGTGTGACAGGCAGCTTAACTGTTGCAATAAAATCCAAAAACATTACTAATGACTAAGACAAATAAAATACAAATAATAAATAAAAAAAAACAGAAAAAATTCCAACTAAAGGTGTTAAATAAAACAACCTTCAGACAGCAAAAGCGCAAAAATTCGGAAGAAAAACGCATAAAACACAAAAGCGCACAAAAACTCAAAGTAATAAAACAAAAAAAAAAACACCTAAATTTACTATTATTTACAAATAATTGTATAACTTATTTTATATCTGATTTTTTACTATTCATTCCGGGTTGAAAAAAAAAAACACTTTAAAAAAAAACTATATATATATATGTGCTCCCAAAGCTAGTCCTAGCAATAAATAATAAAAATCAATAAAATATAAAAATAAAAAAAAAATATGATCATTCCAAAAATATAAATTCCTTACAACAATCGTTCCTATGAGCTATATAATGTAGTGCTCCGATCCGGCCGGTTTCGACATATGTACTATATTTAATAAAAAATATTATTTTATGTCAAATTTCATTGAAATAGCTCAAAAAATTAGAGACAAATGGTTATATCAACTCGGTTCGTCGTCTTGATCAGAAATATATATATAGTGCATTTTCTAATGTTGAATACATATTCTTTAATGCATTTAAAAATTTATGACGTCTTTATTATAATACACAACCCAATTAAAATAAAATTAAAATCAATTTTCTAAACTGAAAAATGAATTTTATATGCTACTTTCAAATTACTCAAGTACAGGGTATTTAAAACTAATCAAACCAAACTAACTAACTTTGATTTCCATTGAATAGTTGCATTTATTTATTTATTGGTAATTTTGACGTGTTCAATAAATGAGTTTCGTATTTATTTCTAGAAATTTCCTGGCAAATATTTGCCAATTAAACCAATATTGATTCCTTTGAAATAGACACAAATATATTTAATTTCAAAATAATAACTGCGCAATATTTTATTAATTTAGCTTTCATTAGAAGCTTTAAATGATTTTAATGGATTTTAATTAAATGAAACAGAGATAAAGTTATACATTTTGCATAGATATAACAATCAATATTTATTGAAAAACTAATTAATTACAATGCGAAACAAAATTATTAAATTATAATCTAAAAAAAAATATACATTTTCTTAAAATTTTCGTAAGCTATGAACATTTAGTTTATTATGTGTATACAGCACAAATAACACTAGGTAACACACAAATTGTATATTTTACCAAACTTAATTTTTCTGATACATATGGTGCCCCAGATGACGAAAAACCACTTTAAAAATTTTCTAAAAATTTTTTTTACAAATTTTTCTAAAAATTTTTTTTACAAATTTTTAAAATCTGATATTTATCTTTTAGCTTTTTTTCCAAGGCGAGCCTGCAAATTTTAGCATTACTCAAGAATATTACAGCCAATTTTCATATGCTTTACGTTTTCTAAAAGCTAATAAATATATCTATTAATCATACATATATATTATTAAGTTGAAATTACTACTTTTGCAACTATTTAATTTTGAATTAAGAAAATGATGATATTTTGTGCGGTATTTTTTACGATTTTTTGACTTTAAAATTCGAGGAAAAGTCGAAAAATATTTTTTTGCATTAATTGGGCGTCATTTAAGATATGAATCTTAGAAATCGATGAGCTATTTTGTAGCTATTTTATCTTATTTCTAGGACGAATTTTGATTATATTACCTGATATTTTTATTTTTCCTGCTCAACTAATTGCTGGCTGATTCCCATCAATAAGAACACTTTTTAATATAATTAGTTTGCTTTGTTGACATATATATATATTTTAGCTGACTCAAGTTTAATATATAGTATTGATTTTATAGACAACGCAAACATTTAATCTTAAGTTAAATTTTTCAAATTGCACAGCTTAACTGAACGATTCATAACAATTCTTTGGAACAATTGAGAATTCAAATTCAATATACAGAAAAATATTTAATAGAAATATCTTTTATTGACCGATTTAGTAATGTAAGTTATGCTTAGATATCATATAAAAACAAATATGTTTTTCATTTAGATAAAAACACGATTTTCAAATATATATTTCTATCACAACTATATGATATAGTAATCAGGTACGTCCAGAGCAGATATATACCTATATATCTATAGTTTCATAAAGATTAACTGGCAGACTAGTGTGCATTAAGACAAACCGACAATTGTGTAATTTTTCAATTTAAACGCAAAACTAAAGTACAAGTTTGCTAGGTTTATGGACTCAAAAATCAAACAAATTGAAACTATTTGTATGATTAAGTATATAAGGAAGATAGGGCATCTTGTAGACACTTATAACTACTTATAACTATAGGGTAAAAGAAATAATAAACAAACACTTGCAAATGCAAACAAAAAAAAAAAAAATGAAAAAAACGAAAACGCATTATAATTTGATAAGCAGCCCACGTTGCAAAACTTTGATTAATTTTTTAAGATAATAAAACACGGAAAACACTTAAGAATCCATATATAAAATGTATATATATATGTATGTAAAAATAAAAATAAAGTTCATTAGCTACTTTCCTACCGCCCAACCAACCGTGTGAAGCTTAAAAAATAATGAGAAATATTATACACATAGAAAATAAATTAATTAATTATGATGACATCAAATCATTAGTGGCGATATTATCATAATAATGATAATGTTGATGATGATGATGATAAAAGCGATGGCAACGCATCTTTAGCGACATCTCTTATCAGTTTGAAATAGTTCTTATCTAGAATAACAGACAACGCTTAAACGGTCGTTAAACATGACTAATTAGTTCTAGGTAACAAGTTAACAAATTCAGAGAAATACTAAGGTGATATTAAAATCAAACGGGTTTTTTTTTTGTAATTTTTTAACCAAAATCGCCTAAGGGTTATTTAAATTTTCGAATTTTCGTTATTTTTTATTTAAAAAATGTTAAAAATTAGTTTTTAGAGTTAAGGAATATTATTTAAAATAAGATTTAAGGTATTTTCTTTAAAATTTATCATAAATTTACAGCACATACACTTTTATATTAAAATCGGAATCAGTTAATATCAGTTATATATTTAAAAAATCATCAAAACTTGACACGCTGAAGCTATATACCCTTGCAATGGTCTTCTAAAAAATCGAAATATTTGACCAATCGTTCCTATGGCAACTATATATTATATAGCAGTCGAATTTTAATTAAACTTGATCAGATTGTTCGAAACAATTTTCTATATAGATCCTGTGTTTGGTTTTGATATTTAAAAAAAAAAAAAAGAAAGAGTTATTGTATAGAAGAATTAATTTTTATACCTGATTGTTCCTATGGTAACTATATGATATAGTCGCCCGATTTTGATCAAACTTGGACATAGTCTACAAATCATAATTCTTAATCGAATTGGTGTGTTTGGTTTTGCTATTTTAAAAAACAAAAAAGTTTTGTACATAAGCATATTTTTCGGCCGATTGTTCATATGGGAGCTATAAGATATAGTGGTTTGATGTTAATGAAAATTGGCAAATTATCTAGATCATAAAACTACATAGATCTGCCAAGGTTGGTTCTTGGAAAAAAAAACTATTTTTTTAATCGATCGTTTCTATGGCAGCTATATAGTGGTCCGATCCGACTGATTGACATTTGTACTGTCCGCAACGGAAACATGCATCTGTACGAAGTTAAAAGTATAATACCCTATTGTAAGTGTATAAAAAATAAAATAAAATAAAATGAAAAAATACCCAACGTATTTAAATTGCATTATTTAAATATTCAATTAATTATGAATCACATTAAAATGCTTAGGTTAATAAACTGCAACCAAATTGAGTCAAAAAATAATAAAATCGTGCAAATAATGAAATTAAATGAATGGGATGGGATTTCAGTATGATCAAGTGACCAAAAAAACGGGATTACGTTTTTGAATTTTTGATTAGGATGAGAATTCTAACAAACTGTGTTATTTTATTTAATTATTAATAAATATTTATATTTATAAAACTTACTAATTTAAAAGCTCGATAAATTTATTTTTTTAATCATACAGTATTTACAATAAAAAAAGAAATAAAAATCACAAAATTATAAATTAATTTATTTGTGATTTAACTAAATAATTAAAATTTAATTTTCTCTCATGTATTTGAATATATTTGTATTACTCATTTATGATATCTTAATATTAAGCAATAGGAATACAAAAAATTTTATAATTTTGAAAAAAAAAAATGTGTAAAAATAAAAATCGATAATTATCTATAATTATAAAAATTACTTTCAATTATTACACATATTCTAAGTTCTAATTTCACTGTAAAGTCTGAATATTATATTTAACGAGCATGCACTGTATGATTTATATACTTCAAGCAAATATTATTTAAAAAAAAAAACAATTTTTCAAGCTGTTTCTTTATAAATCGAAAAATCACAATTTTGTTGATATTATTTTTATTTTGTTTTTAAATATAAACTTTCTTTGATTTCCAAATTGTTTTATACTTCAAATATTGTAAGTTAAGCTATTTTATTTAAAAATCGAATCTGGCTTAAATTTAAGCCTAGTTATAGCAGTACGTTGTACATATATAGGATAAATTATTTCATTACACTAACGGTTTTTAGCTGTTCAATTAATAAATAAATACGCCGCAGCTGTCAAACTAATTGAACTGGAAAATAAATGCGTGGGAGAGTGAGCAAAAGTGAGAGAATGAGAGAGGGATAGCATATGTATGTATGTATGTATATATAATCAAGTTCAAGGCCAGGCACACTCACCTGCTCTCAGCTGCTGCAGTCGTCGTCAGCGCTGGCGTCAACGTCGACGTCAGCGTTGTTGTCTCTGCAAGAACGGGCCTGTAAATGAGCGGCTTGACATTGCGTTCGATATCGTCCAGGAAGACGACATCGTGCACGGGAATAAGTCGATGATCGGACACATTGAAATGTAGATCGCGAAATGGACCATTTAGGAGACATCGCAGTGTGGATGTTGCGGCCGCGTCCGCATCATGTGGCGGTAACTAGAACAACAATGACAATGCAATATATTAAACCGTTTTCAAGAGAGCGAGAGAGAGGGAGGAAATTGAAATTGGATAAAAGGCAGCACCTTGATTTTTCCATTCGTCGCGGAGAACATTTAGCAGAACAGTGCACAGCAACAATAAAAAATAATAAGCAATATATGCACATACATATGTATGTATTTACAAATAAATATCACACACACACATAGGTAACACAATACAAATAAAAATAATATAAAAAAAAATAAATACAACAAAAACTTTCAACACGCGTGCGTACGTCGCGTTGGGCAGCGCGCAGCGGCAACAGAAGCAGAGGCCGAAACGAAAGAAAAAAAAATCGAAGTTTGCAAGAAACACACAAAACAAAAACATACGCGCCACACAATTAAATGGGGCTTACGATTTTATTTAACTTAATTAAAATGTTTTGTGCCACATGCACAACTCATTTGGCTGCGGCTGCGCCTTCACTTTGCATTTCACTTGCCCATTGCGGCAAATATTGCGACAGCCAGTAATAACAAAAACAACGCAAACACAAAAAATCACACACAACGGCAATTTAATTTTCTTATATGACGCTCGCTGCTCAGCCCCCAACTGCCGCCGCACTCCAATTGGTCCATTTGTCGATCAGTTCAAATCAGCTGTCTAACTGGCTGTCTGTTTACGACAGGCTGGCAGCACTTCTAAGGCTGCCAGATGACCAATTGTCGCACATTATTTAATACTGACACAACACAGCATTTTGCAACACTATTCACACAGCAGAAAAAGAAGAAGCAGCGCACCGCAGCCACCAAACTACGAAAAATGTGTTTTAATAACATTTGAAAATCAAAAACAATTGTAAAATTCCAGTATTTCAAAGCCAAGCAGGTAAGAGTCTAACATATTGTGCAAATGCACACAAATGCTATGCGCTATGCCAAGTACATTAACGTACATTTTTCTTTTGGTAGTATGTACGTATGTACATATGTGTGTGCGTAGGCTAGCGGCAAAAACAATGGCAGCAAAGTGGAAACAAAAATTGATGCAGCATGAAAATTTTACCGCAAATTTTATATTTTAAGGATTTTTTTGCATCTGCCTTAATTATTGTGTATGCATTTACAGCGTTTGTCTCGGAGTCTACAACAACAACAACATTTTAATAATTTGGTAAGTGCCGAACAAAAATATAATAATGCCGACTATTTGCAGAAGATTTAAACACACACACACACACACACGGATACATGTGCAGAGAGAGGATCAGCATAATTTTATAGTTTCGCGAATTGAACGCATAACTGTATGCCTAACAGTGTTGTCGTTTCTTTAAAAAAGCTACCAAAGTCTTAAAAAAAAAAAACACTAAAAGATTCACAAAAATGGCTTTACTAGCTAAATTTAATATGATGCATTTAAAATCGAGGAAATTTAAAATATAGTCAAATTTTTTATCATTAGATTTTTGCCCATTGTATCATGAGCTGCTTAAAATTGTTAATTTAAAGTTAAAGAATTAAAAAGAATACAATGTATATATTTAAATTGTGATTTTACCAAATTTACTTGTCTAAAATCTACCTTTATGTGCAATTGGAGATCCAACCAATTTTCCTATTGCTTGCCACAGATTTATATTTATAACACAGAGTTAAATATATTTTCATTTATATTTACTACTTATTTATTGAAAAAGTGATTTCCAAAGTTCATACGAAATAAAAACCACCAATTCTATTGAAAAAACCACCAAAACAACAACACTGCAGAACGTCAACGAAATTTTATATAGAGCGAAGCTGGATCATTATTTTTTGTTGTATTGTAAATTCACCGCATAACTGTAAACTAATTTTTGCTTTCATTATTTTCTTCCATTAGACAACGACGTCGAGAGACCGAGGATAGACATGTCGCATACGATCTTGCTGGTGCAACCTGGTGCACGTCCAGAGACGCGCACATATTGCGATTATGAGAGCGTCAATGAATGCATGGAGGGCGTGTGCAAGATCTATGAGGAGCATCTGAAGCGTCGCAATCCGAACACGCCCACAATAACCTATGACATCAGTCAGCTGTTTGATTTCATAGATACGCTTATTGATATTAGCTGTTTGGTTTATCAGAAGAGCACAAACACTTATGCGCCCTACAACAAGGATTGGATCAAGGAGAAAATTTATGTCCTGTTGCGACAGGCTGCATTCAGTCCGAATGCTTAAATAGGAACAACATCGTTGCCAATCAAATAACCAAAAAATCAACTATAACAACAACAACAGCGGCAACTTTTGTCATTTGATAAAAAGATATGTGAAGAGTTTATCAAATTGTTAACAATTTTGTGCATCCGCCAGAATATCAAGCCCACAATCACAAAATGGCAAAAACACCACAAATTGACTAAATTTAAACTTAATTTTATTGTTGGTTAAACATCTGCGGACTTCAGTTGCTACAGACAAACGCGTGAATGGTCTGAGTTCAATCCGGAGACACTATAACTCGAAACATAACATATATGTATCTATAATTTCTTTCTTACATATAGGACGTAGTAGTGAGCGACTGTATTTTATCATATTGTACGCATATTTGGAAACTACAATATGATAAATGAGAACATTAAATTTTTTGTATTAAATATAATATAATATATGTATATATACGAATATACAAATAATTGTGTGGCGTTTATTACATTTACCTTGATGGGGGGCGGGTCTAAAAATTTATATTGAAGTTTAGCAAATTTTATTGTATTTTTTGTATTTTTAAAGCCTTGCGGAATGGGCTTTATGTTTATACTAGATCATCCTGGCGTGCGTTGCTACGTCTCGTTCCCAATGAAATAAAATAGGAGAAGAAAACAAAGTTATTATATTCTACAATGTCATTATTATTGTAGCCTTCTGCTTTACCTAAATGCTCCAGATTTTCCTATAATTTTAAAATGCATTTTTCACCAACTTCCCGATATATTTTTAGTAAAATTTTTCTAGTGTGCCAACCTACGATATAATAGAAAGCTAATGCCACAAATTTGTGGTTTTAAGCTTCTACCGTATGGCCTGATCGTGAGTTGCCAATCAGTAAGTCTGGCTAAACAGTTTTATATATATAAATTATAAAAAATATGTGTTTCTAATCGGAAACTCTCTTGTTCAAAGTGTTATTATGATATACTCAATTTAACCAGTTTACACAAGATCAGACAATCGATCTAAAGCGCGTTACTATGTGAAAAAGATATATGAATAAAGAAGAATATTCTTAAATATCAGTCATAGGAACAATCGGTTCAAAATGACTTTTTTTTTAATTATTGCAAAAGTATATTATTTTTTTTTAGTTTTTCGCCCACTATTTCATATTTCAAATAATACAATAACTTTGGTATTCACTATCCGATCGTTATTAAAATAAATTTGCATATTAAGATCAGCATTAGAATAGAGTATGTCAAACTAATACATTTAAAATTGTGCCACGTTTTAATTGATTTGTTTTAGTAAGTGAGGTGTATCGGAAATTAAAAATAAACTTGTTCCGTGTATAGTACACAGTGATCTATGTATACATATAATAAATTTAATTACTCTTGATCTTATAGTTTCCGTGATCTGTGTGCTTAACATTTAAATAAAATCCCGTTTTATTTTTACAGCTAGGGTAAGGTAAAAGCTTAAAAAAATCAATTTGCAGCCTTCAAGAAATTATATTATAGATAAAAATATATTATTCTTATTAAGCACTTTATCCCAAACAGTTTACAACAATTTAATATGATAACATATTAAATACTATATCAAAATTGCAGTTAATGTTGATTAAAAAATTTTAGGTGATACGGTTGACCTTCCAGATTTGCAGTTTGAACCTTCCCAACAATAAAAAACACCAGTAGGAAGAGCCATAAAATCAGCTAATTGGCTATTTTCTGGCGACTTAACGACTCGAGAGTTTTTACTTCTATATTTATATAAGTAATACTAGTATATAATTATATTTATGCGTGTGTTGAGATAAATAGAACCTTTGGTCAATTTGGCGATATTACTTGAAAACCAGTAGCCCGTAACGAAAATAAATAGCAAATATTAAAAAATATATATATATTATTGGCTTTGATGTGCCGAAGATTCAATACTCTACATTGATCATATGGTTATCTTTATTTATTTATATTCAATAAATAAATATAAGGTAACTATAGATTCAAAGCAATACCAAAAAAGTATACTAATTAGATTTTTGCTGTTGTGCAGACAGTAAAACGTGTAAGGATGCTGAATAATGAAGAATTCAAAAAATTACAAAAAACTTGCAAGTGAACCCATATGTTTTGATCTTAAGATTTTATTTATTTAGCCTAATCTAGCATTATAGATTAGGCGTGGCTTGTAAATTAAATTAAGTTACCTGCTCTGTACAATAAATAATTAAAAAAAAAAAGATTTTATTTAAAAGTCTTTCACACAACTTAATTTTCGACGGTTAGGTCTTTTGATTTTTATTGATCGAGTTATGCTATATCTAACATACTATATATTTTCCTATAATAAAGATATATTTACACTAAATGCCATCAATTTAACTATAAAATTTGCTTGTACTGATTGGTATTTATAAAAAAAAGTAGTATAAAATTGAAATTAAAATTTTTTTTTCAAGATTTTCTATTTATTTAAAACTGGTTTTTACCCTGTCCACATTAAAAATGGGTTAAAGTGTATAATAAAACAGTGTTAATATATATAAATCAAAGATATTCTTGATCAGCATTAATACGCGAGTCGATCTAGTCATGTCCATATCTCTGTCGTCATAAATGCTAAGATCTCGGAGGCTACAAGAGCTAGAGTACATACACAAATTAATAAAAATCTTAAGGTTAGGGTTTTAATTTCTTCAAGATCTTTTTAACTTGCTGTACAAATTTCAATACGATAGGGAATAAAATTCAAAAAGTTATTCAAGAAAACTAAAGTAATCTATATGGACGATTCTTAAGCTCATAATACTGAAATGTTTGATTTGAATATTAATGTATGTTTTTGTGATTCCGGATTTTCGACTACTCGTACAAGTATTACTTGTTATACCCTTGCAAAAGGGTATTATAATTTTGTCTCGAAATGTGTAATGCATAGAAGGAGACGTTTCCGACGCCATAAAGTATATATATTCTTAATCAGGACGACGAGTTGAGTCGATATAGCAATGTCCGTCTGTTTCTATGCTTACTTTTGGACTTTATCTTTGATCTATTTTGATTAAACTTAGCACAGATAAAGCTTAATATTGTATGTAGTTCGTATGTCAAAATCAGCCCGATCGGGATCACTATATCATATAGCTGCCGTAGGAATAATCGGAGACACTTAATTTTCCTGAAAGGTGTTTAAATGAAAAACTGTTTTAAGATATTTGTTTTTTAAGATATCAAAGCCAAACTTGGCACATCGATAAATATTTACGATCTGCACAATCTGACAAAGTTTGAACAAAATCTATATCACTACATCTGATAGCTCCCATAGGAACTATCGGTCAAAATGTGCTAGCTTCTTTGTTTTTTAAGTTATCAAAACCAAACTTGGCATATCGATATATATTTACAATTTGTACAATCAGACTAAGTTAAAATAAAATCAGACCACTAAATCTTATAGCTGCCCTATGCACAATTTTATCAAAAATGAATTATTCTATACAAAAGTATTGAAAATTTTCTTAAAAGACCATTGCAAGGATATAAAGCCGTTTCTTTCTTGTTTTGTGTATTAGAATCAAAGATAAATCAAGTTGTTCGATCTGATTGAAAAAGAGTAAAAATCTTTTAATATTTGATAAATTCGAATATGTCACATATTTGGTGATGAAATGAAATCACACCAGACAAAGAGTAAAACAATCGCAATGTTGAAGCTGGCTCAGCATCGGCCTTGACAAACGTCTGCGTCGTGGCTTTAACGTCGACGGCAACTTCAGCGTCGACGTCAACGTCAGCGTCAGCGTTGCCGTCACTGCATTGAACTTGGCGTGCATTTAATACAATTATTTGTTTATATGTATATGTATGTAACAATTATTTTTAATTAGCCGCTCAGCTTTTATGTAATAAAAAACACAAAATGTGGCAATTTGATTTAGGTGTGAATACTTGAAACTGGTTTTTGCAGCTGTTTCGACTCCGGTAACAACAATAACAAACACACACACACACGCACACACACACACACTCAATGTCAAGTTCAAATCCATATTTGGGACCATAATACCAGACACATAAATGAACTGAAATGCATAGATATTGCCATCACGCTCTGTTTGAAGTAAATGTTTCTTTTTTAAATTTCTTGTTTTTTGTATTGTTTTTTTTTGTTTGCAAATTCTTTTTACATTTAATTAGTTGCTATACATTAATAAACATATGTTTTCTCTTCTTTCTCTCTTTTTTTCTTTTGCTCTAACTACCTCACATATAACGCATTTTCCGTGCCGGTGCAGCAGCCTCAGTTTCATATTCCATTTCATATTCCAACTGTAATTTTGGTTTGCTGCGTCGCGGTGTTGCTGTTGATGTTGCTGTCTTCTTCTTTTGCTGCTGCTGCTGCTTCTTGCTTGTTGGTTTCGCTGGCACTTTAGTATCCTGCATAAATTTGAATTATTAGCAACGTTAGACAGCACTGTGTATTATTTTAAGTTTTTTATTTTTTTTGGCAATTTGTCATTTGCTGAATAGGCCCAACGGCTCACTTATATATATATATAAAAATATATTTTTATTTATTTTATTTTCGAGTCAAGAGGTGCGCGCGCGCGTTCGCTGACTGCCGCTTAAAATGTTGAACGGCTTTAGAACCCCAAAACCATGTAGAGGCGGCTGTAGCGCAGCGAAGTTAACAGCGCTGCGACTGCGAAAACTGGCGCTGCCGCTGCTAAATTCTGCGCCGGCCGGCAAATGCGGGCATTACAAAGTGCATAAATATAAAAGCTTTTAGGCAGCGGTTAAGCTTCAACAGCGACTTGAACTTGTCTCCTTATACCCTGTAGTTATTAGCCAAAGCTTAAAAGGTTTTTTTATTAATACGAGCAGCAGGAGGTAGCTACGATGCGATAAAGTAGATATCTAGTAGAACAATCGATAATATCGATATATTTCACCACTATCTATTTGTTTTAAAACTATCGCATTGCTATTAAGTTTTTGAAAATATTCCTAGACAAATATATTTCTATAATTTGCTATTAATTATTTTGAAATATTATATTCATTTTTTCTATCTCATATTATCACTATACTAACGATGCTGTAAGCAAAAACAATCGAAACTATCGATTGCAGGCGCTGACGATATTTTGAAAGGTGAAATATTTAATACAATGCGATCTCTTGATCTCATAAAATAATAAGACCTATAGAGGTTATTTCTCTATTCTAAACACAAATCATGTTGATTTTAAACTTCTAAGCTATATTTTGGCAATTTTAAAGCTATTTACAGGGTATCTAGTAGTCGTACAAGCACACATACACACACTCAAATAAAGCATACTTGTTTTCATTGCAAATTATGGTAATTGCTTAAAAATATGCCTTATGCAATGATGTTGCATAAAAAACGTGCCAAATGTGTATGCACGACTGCTCAATACTCTATAGAACAAGAGCTATGTGGCAAATGCCACACAATAAAATATAGTATTTAAGTTAAATTATATTTGTATAAAATATTAAGGTTATTCAAATGGGTTCTATACATCGCGAATAAGATCACTTAAAAATCGATTATTTTGTCTAAAAAAGATTCTAAATCGATTATTTTATACAGCGCTGTCCTTAGATGAAACGTGGTTATTATTTATTATTCATATGTTAAGTCACCTGACATGTCAGAGTCTAATATAAAGGCTTATTCAAGGCAATAAAAAATAGAATGATGGAAAAATAAAAAAATAAATCGATTATTTAGATTTTTATAATAAAAAGGTAAAGAAAAAAATATGCTATTGTGATTATAGGGACTTACTTTATATAAAAAATCTAAAAAATGTTATTAAACAATAATATTAACTGCCTGCCTCGTCATTCTAGGAAATAGGATAAAAAAAAAACTTTTGCCTGCTTTGCCTTGCTGTTGGATTATCACAACTTTATCGTAAACCTTAAACTTGGCACATTGATAAATATTTACTACCTCACTTTCAATTCTCTTACAGGGTATAAACATGTAATGAAGCGACCTGACATGCAAATGCCAATAAAATGTAAGTCAAGATAGAGAGAGAGAGCTCTTCGCCTTCTTCAACAGACAAATTGCCAATTTGCGTATAATAATAATAATAATAATTTGTTGCATCATTTGTACCTCAATATCATCAGCATCTTGATCATTATCATCATCGGACTGTGCGAAATCGCTGTCCATTTCGACCTCCTCACGCTGACCCGAATCGCTTTCATAGTTATCCTCATCTTCATCCTCATCCTCGTCGTCTTCGTCGTCAGTGTCCGCCTCAACATATTCTTCGGGATCGTTGAGAGCTTGACGCAGTTCAACCGCTTCACGTTCATCTTCTGGCATTTCATCCTCACGCTCCACTTCATACTCCTGCTCATCCTCCTCCTCCTGTTCATCCTCCTCATCCACATGCTCCGCTTCCAGGGCCTTATTAAACGCTGTCTGCGAAAAGTTATAGATATCCCGATACGTGCCAATTTTGAGACGTGTCAGCAGCTCCTTCTCAATATGATTGTCAATCTTTGCCGCTATTAGAGCCTTCTGTTCACGTCGTGTTTCACGGCGCTCAATCTTTGTCGATAGCGGCACAATAAGCTTCTGACGACGCAATTTCAATTTACGCATACGCATCAAATATTGTGTTATCTTGAGGAAACGCTGCTTATTCTTGGCTATCATATATTTTGGCCAAAATACAAGATTCTCATTGATCTGACCGATGGCCTTCTCAAAGTTTCGTGATAATTTAATGCGTTCCCATAATTTACTGGGCATATGAGCCCGTTCCGCCGTCTTCATAAACAAATAAATGATGCCCTTCTCCTCACGTACCGTGGCATATTGTGAGTTGGCCAACGGGCAGGTGCGACGCGTGCAAAGACCCGTCAGATTGTACTCATGGCGGCAAAAGGTGCGTGTGTCGGTTCTAGAACAAAATGAATTAGTTTATTAATATATTTTGTTGAAAAGGAAGAAAGAAATGCTGTTTTAGAGCTGCCAACGGACGTTACCGATTTAATTAATGGGCTCACAAGTGTTATATACATACTTAAATACCCTCAGCATGGATAAACAAATGCAACTTACTTGACTTTGTGTGAACAGAAGGATTTGTTGATAATGCTCCAAACAACCTGTGTACGACATTGTTTTATATATTAAATTGCAATTCAATTGCATGCACTCTACTTACATCGTCATGCTGCATTTTGTGACTGTTTTAATTTAAAATATTTGCCGCAGTTAAAATGTTGCAAAGCAATATGTTTAAATAAAAAAAATCTAAAATTTGTTATAAACACGTGCAACGTGCAAGCGGCTTCAAAATACAACAACACAAAACACACAATTCTGTGTTTGCCATTCGCATGTATACGTTAAAATGATAAATGAAATATCGATAACAATAAATGCTTAGGGGTAGTACTTTGATTACAAATTTGTCATTTTCGCACTAAATTAAATCTCGAGGTTAATATAATATTAGGTTACGCCGTTATGTATCCGAAAAGTGAATATTTAACAAATATTATAGAAAATATAAAAAAAACCAATCACAGTACAACAAAAAAACCTTAACGCACAGCATGTTGCAAAAATTGTTATCACTATCGATAAATCTCAAACAAACTCAAAGAAAAAAAAACGAGGTCGGCGGTTCTCACCATGGTGGTAATATTATTATAACATCGTGGTTGTGGTTGCCCCGGCACAAAATTAAAAGAAAAGTGCATTTATTCGTTTGGCATAGTTAATTGGCATAAACAATTGAATCTAAACTAACTTAAAACAGAAGAAAACAAGTAAAAAACAAAACAAAAACTATGCAACGATTACTTTTAACGCTTGCCGCCCAAACATTGCCAATTTTGGCGCTCATTTTTGTGATCGCATTGTTCCTTCACAAGCTATATATAAATGTGCGGTGCGTAATCTTAACCCTACAAAATCAGTCCATCACAAACTGAATGTCAAATTTTATTTCATTGTTTTTATTTACATTAGCTCACGCTACGATATCAATGTAAATTGTTGGTTTTGCAATGAAAATACGCGCGTTAAATACGCCGAACGGAACAGCTGGACCTGCCCCAAATGCGAACAATACAATGGCTTCAACAAGGATGGTGACTACAATAGGGATATTATATCGCAACGCGACTGTAGCACACGCTCCGATCCCAACTCCTCACATGGCAGCAGAACCAGCACCGGCACCCACTGTGCCAATGCCTACTATACAAATGAGCTGGGTGCCACAACCATGTTGACGCCGCCGCCAAGCACCAATGGTCTCTGCAATCAGTGCAATGAGGCACAGCGTTTAAAGGTCGAGAAACTGGCTCAATTTGAGCCCAAGCATGAGTCACGCTACGAGCAGGAGCTAAAGATTTATCAGTAAGTTCTATTGGGATTACAATTGTACCAGGGACTCTTCAGGGACTACAGCACTGTGATGTTTCATAATTTGTTTTAAGGCTATCTATATATCCTTTCACACAAAGCCTAATTCTGATTTTAGGCATGGCAGAAGAGTCTGTCAGAATGTGAAATGAGAATTGCTTTTTTAGATTACAGAATCCTGCTGCATTTGGTAGAGATATTAAGAAAATCGTGTGACTTGATTCGATCTTCAAGATGCACTTTTTATTCCTTTCAAATTTATATGTTGAGAGCAATAATATAATAGAGTTGTATGTAGACCGCGATATTCGATTATGTTATTTTATGCAGTATGGGATGTTCAGTTAGAACTATAAACAAAAATACAAAGGAATTATATTACAATAATATTATCGACTTCTCAGTTAATCTGTAGTTAAGCTGAGTGAATTAATTTTCATATTGATATAATTTTCTTAAATCCCTTTAGAACAGTGATAGGCACAACAAGTCTTTTTTTTTTGGGTCACCCATCAATGTATTTGGTTTTTGTGAGCTCGCTCGAGATGAGGAGTTGTGCGCCCGACTCCGAGTTTGTGTGTATTTTGTTGTTGCGAAATTTTAGATTATAAAAAATTAAAAAAAAAAAAAAAAATGTAAAGGCAGCTGCAAAGCAATCGATCAAGAACAGTAGAGCTACAGTCAAACTTCAAGACTGCAGTTGGGAAGTTACAAAAAAATCCATGGATGAAGCCTCCTACAGCTAACCGAAGCACACTGGTCCCAAATTCAAGTTTTTTGGCATAAATTCAAGTAACAAATTGGCAAGTTTGATAATAATCGAATGTAGAAGAACTAGATATGATTTAAATTCAACTGTTTAATTCTGCAACATTTCTAATAATTTATATTCTCCCTTTTTTTTTTATATATAGATCTCAGCTGGAGCAACAGTTTCGTCTATGTGGCAGCTGTGAGCTGCATGTCAACAAGGTGCTGCACGAGAAGAAGAAAATGGTGCTTGGTTCAAAGTTTCTTAATTTTATAATGAAAGGCGCTGCATTGTTGAAGCAACCGCATTTTAATCGCCTCGCACGCGTGCAACAGCAGCAGCGCCTGCAACGTCTTCAGCTGTTGATGATGCTTCTAACGCTGTTGAATGTGCTGTGCCTGCTATGCAATTTGCCGGCTGCAACTCGTCCACAATTTAACTATATTTTGGGCGAAACACTGGCAAAACCTTTGTATTTTATCTATTCGCATGCTCTGACCATGTTACGCATGCTGGCGGATTCTATTGGTGGCATTGTGGCAGAGACGACCATAATGAAGAAATTGCTGCTCTTTGGAAGCACCTTTGGCAAGCTGCTGCTCTATTCGATCGGTCTCAACCAGCTGCAGGCACAGCAGGCCACATTTAGCAGCTGTTACAGCAGCCTCTATCCATATGCCATGCTGGCGCTCAGTTTTGCGCACAACATCAGCGATGGCTTGAAATTTACACGCTTCACACTGCTCCTGGTGCTATGGAGCGTCTATGCGCAGGGCTCATTGCTGCTGACCATTGATGGTGTTACCTATATTGTGAGTACTACTTAAGTTATGAAGGACAATAGAAAATGTATTGGCATATTACGAGAATCGTTTTATAAGTCTTGGCAAAAACGTAAGAAATTTATATTCAGGCATGTTCCCATTCTCACTTTCGGCACGATTTTGCGGAAACGAATTTCCCTCTAAAACTCGCGTATTTGAATTCGCTTCAGTTTTTTTTTTCAATTCGGTAGCGTATAAATCAATTAAATTCCAACACTTGAAACCACTTTGACTTATATAAAAATTATTAATAAATTTTCTGTTGTTTTGACAATGACATTACATCTCCATTTTAATAATTCAAGCTTAAAAAAATAATTAAATACGCAAAGTTCCACCGAAAATGGGAACAGGCCTGATTATATTTTTAAAAACTCGATTATTTTTCATATCAGCAATTTTAAAGACTCATGGAACGATCCTTGTAATAATCAATCGGTTTTCTGTCTGGTTTCACCGCTTAAACTAATTTTATCTATCCTTACAGCTGCTGGGCAGTTTGGTGACACTTATCCTTTTGGCCACAAATCGTTCGAATCGTTTGCTGCAAATGTCGCGTAATGAATCCGTTGGCGACAGCTTCCATCGGCTGTGCGCCGATGAGTGCATCAGCGATGATGAGACAATCAGCATGCTTAGCCAGCAGTTGAACTGCAGTGGCAATAATACCAACAATAGCATGTCCAATTGCAGTAACGTCACACAGTTGCGTCATCGTCAAGCACATGGCTATGGCAGCGAACATGTGGCGCCCTCGGTGCTATCATTGGAATCGCTGCGTTTGTCAACGCCTGCGAATCCAATGGCCACATCAGCATCCACATATCGCGGCCAGTCGCCTCTTTATGCCGCAAGTAACGCCGGTTTGGATCAGCAGCAGGCCTATCGATCAAACTATGATATGCGCTCATCTGCCATGTTGGGCGCCAACTATCAGGGATTGCGACGTGCCGGCAGCGGTATGCCGTCGCCATTTGATCAATCCGCATTAGGATTGCAACAGCGTCCGTTGACACGCGCCAGCAATACAAATTTTCTGTTTCCCTCGCGCCTGCACATGCAACAGCAGCAGCGCAACGGAGACATTTGCGCCTGGGTGGATGCCACCAGTGGCAGTCAACATCCAGATATATATCAGGAAGCAAACACTGCCAATTTATTGAGTTGCTGCAATGATAAACAGCTATCACGCACCTCCTCACAATCCTCCGGCTTTGAGTCGCAGCTGGGCCATAATAATGTCAGATATGAGGCATCCTCTGCTTTTTGGGTTCTACCAACTGCACCGCCAGCATCAACAACCACACATCAGCAGCAGCAACCTCAACCGCATCTGGCCAATGGAGCCATCAGTGATTACGGCTGGCCGGAAACCTTACAGCGCAAGGCTCAGGTGCCTGCACCGCTGCTCTCGCCTTATTCAACACAAAGTGATTTTCAATCTGTTTGGTCTACGCCCGTTGGACAACAAACTGGACTTACCAATGGCGATATCCGTCCGGGAGATTTGCTGCGCAAATGGGTGGATCGTAATGGTAGTACCACCAAGCAGAAGACCAACTGATAATTCTTTAAAATATAATCATTTTGTAATTTAATTTAATTTAATTTATTTTTTTTGATTATTTTTTTCTTAGTTTCATCTTTTAGGACCTTTTTTTTTGGGTATTAATAAATTTTACTATAACTCGACTAAGCTGAACAAATATATGTTGATTAATCTATAGGGCGCGAGATTATTAGGATTAGGTTTATTTAGATATAACAAAATCTTAAGCAATAATTAATTATGGATAAAGGGATCGACTTTCAACTCATTGAAGTTTCAAATTGTTGAATTTGCGCAATGTTTTTTTTTTTTCATCAAACTAATAATTTTATTTATATAATTTTTGTAAATGCTCTTATTTATTTGAATAAAATACTTTTTATAGTAAAATCTATAGGAAAAACCTTTAACTTTTTATTTTATTTTTAAACAACTTAAAAATTTTCAAGGAATTCAATTTAAGCCAGGTTTCATCTAATGTTCGAAAATTTAATTATTTACATATTTAAATCAAACAAACTCAATTCTCAACAATTAAGGAAAATGATTAAAACAGATTTAAGTTCAATATTGATTTTTTTTAAATTAATGTGTTTTAAAATTTGACTTTTGGTAAACATTTAAAAATTTGGTTATATAAACAACAAAAAATCCTCGCTTGACATATTTGTGAGCTTACGTCCCACTGTGCAATTGCAGAGAGCGTTGCCACCTTAGCTAACAAACAGGTGGCAGCTCTGCGCCCGGCCGGTGAACAGCTGTTCAAGAAAGTGCAGTTGCTGCAGCAACAACAAATAAAAAAAGTTTGGGCACTGGCCCAAGGCGGCAGTAAACGTTGCAGTTGCATTAAAAGCGAATGCAAAATTATATCTAAATCTATATCAATAGCCGATCGATCGAGGGATAGAGGAGCAGCGATAACAATTTGGCAATTGACAATTGGCAACAAGATGAGCAGTCGGCAGCGTACGGTGATTATTTTCAAATCAGAATCGGAGAGCACAGATGTGTACGCGGAGACCTTGTTGGGCCACAATTTTCAGCCATTGTTTGTGCCGACACTGAGTTTCGGCTATAAGAACCTTGACCAGCTGGCGGCCAAGCTTCAGACGCCGGACAAATATGCGGGCATTATATTTACCAGTCCACGGTGCGTTGAGGCCGTTGCTGAGGCACTGCAGCTGGCTGAATTACCGGGCGGTTGGAAGTTATTGCATAACTATGCCGTTGGCGAGGTTACGCACAATCTGGCCATGAGCACACTGCAGCAGCTCTTTACCCATGGCAAGCAAACGGGCAATGCCCGCAATTTGGGCGATTTTATTGTGGACACTTTCGATGGTTCAAGGAATTTGCCGCTTTTATTGCCATGCGGTAATCTGGCCACGGATACGCTGCTCTCGAAACTGGTGGAGCATGGTTTCTGTGTGGATGCCTGCGAGGTATATGAGACCAAGTGTAATCCTCAGCTAGCCGAGTGTATGGAACGGGCACTGAAGGCGGAAAATATTGAGTTTTTGGCATTCTTCTCGCCGTCTGGTGTTAATTGTGCGTATGAATATTTTAAGGCGCATAACATATCGCTGGATCAATGGAAATTGGTGGCCATTGGACCAAGCACGCGGCGTGCATTGGAATCTCTGGGATTGAAGGTCCTTTGCACTGCTGAGCGTCCCACCGTTGAGCATTTGGTGAAGGTGCTCCTAAATCCGCAGGATAGTCGGGAACGTTTATTGCGGGAGCGAGCAGCGGCCATGGATATGGCATAATTCATGGATATGTGCAATTGTAAAATATACGTGTGTGCGTGTGTGTTTAATTATTTAAAATTTACTTGGATTTGTATTTAGTGTTTCTATCTCTTTCTATGTGACCTCCATGAGTACAAAATTAGTGAGCCCAGCATTAAATGTTGCGCATTGTAAGTTATTTTTGATGCCAGATACTCACCTCGATCGAAGCTAAATAAATTTGTTTTGTTTTTTTTTTCTATTTGTATCTAAATTTATATTTGGCCGACATTATTTAAATACCAGCAGCGGGCGCCATTTATGCTGGCGAGTGGCAACGCCAGAGCAAATATCGATTAGTTATGGAGGTCGGACGATTAAATCCACTTGCGCGTAGAAATACTAAAATGGCATTTTAAAAACTACTGCATCTGCGATTGTTTTATATGTTGATATGAACATCATTAAGAATGGTTATACACATTCTGCGTCTTTTGTGTCAGTTAAAGCAAACAAATTTTTTGCGTATTGAGATATTAAAATTGTTTTGAATTTTCGATAAGTAACTTAATCGCCACATCGAGTTCATATTGTTGATGCTCTCGGCATATCGATATTGTTAACCATCTCTAAAACAAACGATCGCTAATGCGTATTGCACACTTTTAATTTGCGCATTTTTAATACAAATAATATATTAACAGCGGTACATAGCGATAAATTGGAACAGTTTGCTGAAAGCCGTAAAAGCAAATCAATAGTAAGTTTTAAATACCACAATTAGCAGACGTTGCTGTCATATAAAAGCGCAACAAGCCGCCGCTACGCACACGTACATATTTGTATGTGTTTGTAAATATATAGAGCAGCCGCCGGTAAAATTTCAGTTTCTCATCTTTTCGTGACTTGTGTGCTTTGGGTGATGAAGCTATCGATACTATCGATTGTGGTGCAGCTCTAGCGACAGCAACAGCAAAGTAATTTTTGTGCTTTTGTGCCCGCCGCGCCACTAAAGCAGTTTTTATTATATTATTTTTTTTTCGTTCAACTTTTGTGTGATTTTTTGCGCATTTATAGCCAATAATAACAAACAGCGACAGTATTTTTTGGTGCTTGTGTGTGCGTTGCTTGCGTTGTACATAAAACAAAAGGGAAAACAACTCCACGCAAACAGTTTGTGCCGGTGTCAGCCAAAATTGCAGGTGAGTTTAGCCAAGTTAATTGGTTTTCATGCCTTACACCTATTCCTGCTTATATATTAATATATATGTATATATATATATATTTGTATATGCAATTGTATATGTGTACATACTGTATGTACATATATTTTGTGTGATCAAGGCAATAAAAATGAAGTGGGATGGCAAGAAAGCAAGCAAGAATCGAGCAAACGAAATGAGTGTGTAACGCAATGTTGAAATACCGGTGTGCGCGTCAGTGTCTGTATGTGCATACATGCATACATACATATATACATGCATGTGCTTATGTTTGTGTGAGAGAGAGCGCGACTTGAGTTAAGTTGGTTTGAGTGAGTCATTAACCGGCCTGCGCGCCGCTGTGTCAACGTTTTTTTTTTTTTTTTTTTTTTGGCATTGCAAATTGGCAAATTTGCCGCTGACACTTTTTTATTGGCTGTTTTTACTAGTTAAAACATGCAACTAACACAATTTTGCTGTCAGACGACAACAACAACAACAACAAAAACTCTGTGGAGAGTGAGAGTGAGTGAGAGAGTTTTGCATGCCGCCGCGGTTATGGGCTCTCTTCGCCGCCGCTTAAAATCAAATTCGCCAAAATGTCTGTTAAATTTTTGAATTCCAGTCCAAAGCTCGAGTTCGCCTTAAAGCTGGCAGCGCGCGCGCTGTGCGCTAGAGCGAGACAATGTAATATAATGTGAGAATTAATACATTTCATTATATGTATATACATATATATTTTTTTTGTTATTTTTTTTTGTGAAATTGCCAGCTGCCATAAATCACGACAGCTTCGCTGTCGCGCTGCCCGTCGGCTACCTTTTTTTTATTTTTTTAGTTTTGTTGTTATTTATTGTTGTTGTTGTTAGGCAAAGCGTGTGAAAATTGCAGTCAATGCCGACGCGCAACCACCGTTTTTCCAGCGTCGTCGTCGTTGTTGTCGCAAAGTTTTCCACACGCATACAACCAAGACGCTGCTGCTCGACGTCGCCGTCGACGTCGCGTCGTCTTGTATTGTGTTACTGTCTTTCTTTGTGTCTGCAGGTCGCTCACTTCCGTCTTTATCATATGTCGCCGCATACAGCCATAGTTATGTATATGTATATGTTTAGTGTGCTTGTATGTATTTTTACATATGTACATAATTCACAAGCCAAGTTAGTCCAACAACAGCGGCATATTATCTCATTAGCATAAAGGCGCATTTTCCAGTTAGAAGTCGACATCGTCCCATTGTTGAATTCTCATATGAGTTTTATGCCTCGCTGGTCCGCTTTAACATACATACATACATGCGAGCACACACACATGCAAGCATAGTTATGTATCAGAGTTGCTTTGCACATAGTTCACAAATACGTTCGATCGATTGACTCACTAAACTGAACGAAGGAACTTAGTATTTGAACCATAATTGTATTATTAGTTTAATAACTTTTTGCATATTAAATTTGCTATTTTACTATACTGTATTTAACTAAAAATATGCTATAAATCACTTCAAATCGAAGTAGAGTTGAAAATTAAAGCCATAACCAAAATAGTTAAATGTTTACAGTCGGAAAAGTAGCTAAATGGCCTGCCTTTTTTTTCTTGAGCTAAAATATTAAAAAAAAAAAAAAACATCAATATAATACTAACGAAAAAAACAATATGGCATCGATGCTATAATCCTGAAAGTCGTTGTCTTGACACTACACTATGATGCAAAAGTTTAGTTTTATGCTTTAGAAAGACAGAGAAAGACATATACCCTAATAACGAACATAATTTTCTAAAGGAAAACAATTTTTAAGCCAGTTCAAGCGATTTTTTTTTCTTCTAATTTATCTACTTGACCATAACTTACATAAAGTTTAGCCCATTAAAAAATTAATCCAAGAAAAACATATAAAATGTTGTAGTTTGAAAGCAATTGAATTTGTTGTTACAAAAAACTTAAAATTTTTTTCCAACATTTTTTACTCTTTTTTGATTAAAATCAACTTGTGACATTTTTTTTTTAAATAACAAAAAAGTGTTAAAATTGCCTCAATATTTTACAATATATGTATATTTTATTATTTATTTTGTGCTTTATTTCCCTTTTTATGTTACATTAATTAAAGCTTTATATATTATCAATTTATATAGAGTTTAGGATTTTCTTTACAACTGAAATATTTGATATTGTTTGCTTTATTTTAAGTTGATAACGTTTATTTACAAGAAAACAATGTGGGAGAAAAACCTTGATTTGATTAAGTATCTAACTAACTTACTAATTAACTTATTGATTTTTATTGAATTGCGATATATGTATATATAATTTTTTAACAAGATAGTATAAATAACATAATTTAATTTTCTTTAATTTTATACCAGTATTTTAAACATTTTTTTTGGGTGATCTGTACTGCTTTGCTAATTAATAGTTCACAGCACTGGAACTGGACAAAGCTTCAGATTGTCTTTCAATCGGAATAAGAGAATCACAACAAATGAACGATTCATTTGTTCATCGAAAAATTGAACGACTAAACTTTCGTTAAATGAACTAAAGTCGGTCACTCATAAGATGTACATGCATACATACATTTATCATCTTCGTATGTATGTATGTGTGTGTGTGTGTTAGTTTTTGTAGATTTTTATTGAACCGGGACATTAGTCAAGCGCTTCTATTTGCTGTTCTGGTTCTTTGTGATTTGTCCAGCACCTCTCGTCGGCTTGACATTCCCAAGCCATTTGTAACGGTTTGTTTTGTGGTAACAAGAAAATGGCCACAAAGAGCAATAGAGCAAAGCAAAAGTATGAAATAAAATAAAAAATAAAAACCACAAAAGCCTATGGCACCAAAGTTCTAAGCTTAGCAGTAGCAGCGCGGTAGCAGCCGAAGACTTCGACGCTTTTGCTCTCTTCTCTGCCGCGCTGCGCTTGGCCCATTTTCAACAAAAGCAGCATCCTACCTGTGTCCCCCCCTTGTCCCACATGATCATTCACTGAGTGACGCGGCGAGAGAAAGAGAGAGACAGGCAAATGATTTAACAGCGGATGCTGCGTCGTTGTTGTTTACACTCGCTCACAGAGTCGCAACGCCAACGCTCTCTCTGAAACGCTGTATTTATGGGCATGTATGTGTGTGTGTGTTTGTATGTTCATTCATTATTTGATTTATCGGCCAAAAGTAGAACGATTTGTAATTAGCTTTTTGAACATGCCCAAAACTGGAAGGCGTCACAATCAGAAACCCCCCTCTCTCTCTCTTGTCAATTAGCACCTTATATTCTATGATTTATATACATATTTGTACCTTACTGCTCATCCAGCTAACTGAGACAAAACCAGTTTATGAGCCAGCGTTGCCATTTTGTGCAAAATTTGCGTAGTTCCACACAGCAGCAAAATTTTTGTTTTTGTTTTTATTGTGCGCAAAAACAAAGCGTTGAGAAGAAGCAGCAGCAGCAGCTACAGGTAAGCACCCAACGTTGACGTCGCTGCCGCTAATTTAAGTGCGAAAGAGCGGAGCTCGTGAGCGTAAAAATAATTGAATTGAGCGTTTGTGAATATTGTTCTCCTTGAGAACTCAATAAAAAGAAAAGCTAGAAATATTATGGCAATTTTAAAGTGCATTTAATGAATTTTCCAATTTCATTTTCTTTTGAGACTCACGCGCTCATCTCTAGTTCGCGCCTACAACGACTGCGGCGCGTCACCTTTTTGTTAAGGGAACGACCGCTGCTCCTCTGCTGCGCCTGTTTTGTCTCTGTTTTGTATATTTGGCATTGAATTCACCGAATTTTTTTTTGCAAAAACAGCAGAAGCAGAAGACGCGCTGACGTCATCGACATCGACAGCCGCCTGTTGAATTTATTTTTGAGGCGAATATTTTTAGGCAAGGAAAATAAAACAGAATTTTGAAATTTGCATTTTGGCGCAGACAGGGATGCGACAGCGGCAGCGTCGTCGACGTCACATGAGATTTTTCGAACTTGGTTTTCGAACTTGAAATTTATTCGCTCTCTCTCGGTTTTTCTCACGTGCGCTGGCCATGAAGCGCAACCGCCGGCTGCGCAGTCGTCACTGTCTTGGCACTCTCACTCGTTTGTTTGCTCATGCGTCGACTGCGCTGCGTTTGCTAGCTTTTAATTTTTTTGTGGGGAGGTGGCTAGAGGCTATGCAACAAGTGTGCAGCAGCGGCTTGTTATTATTGTTGTAGTACCGTATTTTATGTAAATTAACCAAAACGAGTTGTTGTCGTTATGCTTGACTAGTTAAGCGGGCGCAGAGGCAGCGGCGCGTAGAGCAATAGCAGTAGCAGCGACGGAGGTGGCTGCGTTACGTAACAAAACAATCTAAAACGAAACGGAAAAACGTTAAAAGCGGGCGCCTGCTTTCAAATTTCGATGCGCCAGCGTTGCCACCTGGCAGCGGCAGCCTAACTGACACTTGTTACGCTCAGCGATCTCTCACTCTCCCCTTAACTGTATATGTATTTGTGTGCGAGATTCCAAGTCAGCCGCGTGACTTGCTTTTTGGGCTGCTGGCCGGCCATTAAAAATTTCATGGAGCATCTCGCGAGAACCAAAAAACCGCAAAGCCGCCCCACGTTCGTTGCACACAGATAAAAAGGAAAAAAAAAAAGAAACGCTCTGCGCTCCGCTCGCATTCGCTGCGCTGCTGCGACGTCGCGCCAGCTCATTTCGCATTTGACTTTCGGTACGTGCAGTCAACGGACAGCGCAGAAAGCAAACTGTCAAAAAACAAGCAACAGTTATTGTTGTTGCATTCCTTGTGACTGTGCTTCGGTTTTTTTTTTTGCACGTGTGCAAGTGAGAGTGCAAAAACGCGAGTGCAGCTGAGAGCGTAAAGCTTTTTTTTTTTTATATCCAACTTGGCGCGCGCTTTTACATTTTATTGCTGTTGTGGACAATTTGTATTGTATTTGCATGTAAGTAAAAATGATTTGTAAACTGCTGAAATTTTGTGTTGATAAATTGAATGCAGTAGTTAAGATCGTGGCTGTGGCAACGCCTTAAAACTGCTGCGCTATCACCAACAGCCAGCGGCCAATCAGAATTGCCCTTCACCCACTTAGCCAGTGCCGCAGTGTGTGTGTGTGTGTGTGTGTGTGTGTGTGTGCGTGAGAGAAATTAATCAACACCAAAAGCAAAAGCCTTCGCACTTGTAGAGTGCGGCAGAGAAGCTGCTTGTTTAGTGGGTCAACTGGCGGACGACCTCTGGCGTCGCCCTAAAACCGAACCACAACTATACCAGCCAACACCCTCCTACGCCAACCACACCTCCCTGCTGCTGCTGCTATCTGCATTTTCCCTATCTTATCTGCAGCGTTCGACAAAAGTCTTTAAGCATTGCGTGCAGCACGACGACGACGTCAGCGTCAACGTCGACGTCAACGTTTACCTCGATCTTTGTCTCTTGCTCAATTCTCCATTAATATTGCGTGGGAGAGCTTTTACTTTTCCTCCATATGCTTTTGAAAGTAAAACGAGCTGCGACTGCGACGCCGACTGAAAAGTCAAGCAGCTGACCTCACATTGAGTGCATGCGTAAGAAAAGAAATGTCTGATAAAGATGTTGACAAAGCGGCATATGCAAAGTTTGCAATGCAGAGTTGTGTTGAAACGTTCAGAACGATTCACTAAAACTGAACTATGGTTCATCTAGTTCTAACGTTTGTTCGTTCTTTTTAATTTGATTATTAGATTTTTTTTTAGGTGCAATTAATTAATATAAAAGTTATGTTCTTTTATGAGTACTTTGTGTGTTCAAATGAACGAGTTTGAGAAAACTATCAAAAAGTTCACGAGCTCCTTTACATGAACTACAATGTGCAGCTCTATAGCAAAAGTTATATTCAAGGCAAACACTACAAGAACTTTGAGAACGATCCATTCTTATTGCCTCTTTGTGAGCTGTAGATTCTGAATTGAATTTCATTGTAGATTTTTATTTTCATGAGTGCCCTCTAGAGGGGGTAACATAACATATGTTGGGCATAAATAATGAGGCATGTTTCCGTTTTCAAATCAGATAGATTGAATGTCATCGAAATTGTTTGGTCTGCATTACAAAAAAAAAAACGATCAATTTGATTAAAGTTATAGGCTCCATATTATTAGGTAAGTTAGTTTCAGTAGTTGCATAATATATATCGGTATAAATATATTTCAAATATTTAGCTGCCGCAACTTTTAGGTTGAAGTTCAAGTGGAAGTCCACCTCTTGCCACTAACCTCAAAACCCAAAACCTCAATTCTCATTACTATTTGCTCAAAAATGTTACTTTTATTGATTGTGGCAATTTTTTTATATATTTTTTTTATCAAATTAAAAAACGAAAAAACAAGGCGAAAGAACAAAAACTGATAAACTATTTTAAAAGTGGATGGCAACGTAATGTTCTAATTTAGGGTTGTGATCGCGACGCGCCTATCTTATAGAGTTGTACATTGTAGTTCATTTGAGGGAATAACTTTTTTTGTAGTTCACTTGTTAGTCTGTAGTTTATATATAATATTAAAATAGAATTGATAGTGATATTATTTTTAAATGTGTTTATCTTAATTATAGGGTGTTCTAATTTTAAAATGGCATTAAAGCTACAAGTATTTGAAATTCCATATGATAATTGGTTCCAAAGTCTGAACTAAAAATTGTTTATCTAAGCTTTTAAAAGTATTTTTAACTCTACAATTGACAAAGCGCTAATATGTATATTTCTCTTGCTGTGTATGTGTGTGTGTTTTGTATAAATTTTTTTTTGGATTTACTTGCCACACAACCTTGCACCTGCAACTGCAACTGCAGCTGCAGCTTCGTTTGTTGTTGTGTTAGGCTTAAAGTGAACTTTCAATTGATTGCAGCTGTTGCTTGGGTGAATCAGCTTAAGCCCCTCCCTGGTAAAGCTCACTCACCACCCTCTCTGTCTCACTCTCTATCCCCCTAGCTACTCTATTCACTGTTATTGATATGCTTAGGCGCTCATATCACACGAAAAGCCGCATGGCCTCTCTATTGTGTGTGCGAGTGTGTGTGTGTGAGATATTATTTCCTGTGATATCTTGAAACCGCGCAACAACAATGCTATTGCGGCTGTTAACTGTCTTTGCTTGCTCTCTCTCTGCTTGCTGTGCTCTCTTGCAATCACTCTCTCTCTCTCTTCTATCTGCATCTCTCCACTTTGTGCCAGGGCATAACTTGCGCTATTATAAAATTTGCCATTTAGTCCGCAGCAAACTTGCTAACGCGCCTGTACAGAGCCACCGCACGCAGCGCAACAGAGAGTCAAAGTTAGCGGTTAGTAGTAGCAGCAGCTTAAACACCGCCCGCCCACCCGCACACAGACAATCACTCATACGCCTCTCGCGCTTGAAACTCTCTATTTCCTTTTTTTTGCTCTCTCTCCCATTCGATTGAGAGTTGAATCGAATCGCAGCAGCAGCAGCAGCGGCAGCACTCACAGCAACAAGCTTAGTTAGACAGTCGCGACGGCGCGCTCGTTTCAATCAGACGCAAAGTTTTTGTTGTGACTTTCGACTATTTTATATTGCACGTTTCGTTTTCGTTTTTTACAGTGCAAATTGCGAATTTGAATTAAATGCCGCTTTTTTTTGGTGTGTTGTGTTTAAGTGCAATTTTGTAAAATAAAACAAAAGAAAAAATAAAAAAACCAACAATAATAAAAAATACAAACATCTTGTAGGTTGGTATAGCATTAAATTGAACTTAATAGTACATATAAAAAACATCCAAGTGTGTGGCAGCTTTTTTGTGTTGTCCAGTCAACGGCTTTTCTAAATTGACATACTTTCTAAAAGCGCTAGACAAGCAGCAGAGGCAGCAGCAACAACAAGCAAATCTGACCAACAACAAGTAATAGCAATGGCTAAGTGCCACAGCAAAAGGCCGCTGCTTGCAGCAGGCAGCAGGGGCAGCAAGGCAGGTTTACAACGGAGCCACCACCAGCCTCATAAACAAGTTGATAGAGAGACACACACATATAGGCAAAGACGCAGACGGAGGAGAGAGGCTAAATCAGGCGGGCTACGACGCACTTCAAATGCCTGAACATCGTCGTCAAGCTTTTACTCAGGTGGCTGCGACGAGACTCGTTTGGTCAGCCGATTAACAGTAAAAATATGCAATCATGCCTATTTCAGCTTGAGCCTGTACACATAGAAAATATATATTGGCAAAAATCTTGACTCTGCCAATTTCGTATAATCTATGAAATGTTGAAAGAAACTGTTCAAAAACCGAACTAACGCAACAATTCTACTTCAATTGAACCTAAATAACTTGTATCGAAACCTCTAGAAAGCTTCTAATATAACAAAACAGCTAAAAGTCCTAAAAATATAGTCAAAAAACTAACTTAAAGGACTTGGTGATTACAGGAATTGCCAGAAATTTAATTTAAAAAATTCAATACAACAATTCTAATCACTTAAAAGAGATTGAAGTTAAAATGATATAAACAAATTCAACATGCTTAAAAATAGCTTTGAATTATCCTAAAAACGTTCCAAAAATTATGAGACTTTGGCGGGAACAAGTTCTAATAATGACGAAAATGCTGTGAATTTTTAAATTTTAATTTTTACAACTCATTTTCAAGAATCAAAAAAAGCTTAAAATGTCAAAATTAAATTAAAATGCTTGAAAATAAAGTCGAGAAGCGAACAAGGTAGAATAGGCGATAAGAATGCTTTGAATCCCATGTTTAAAGCGATAAATTAAAAATAAATATATCCAGTAAATTCTGGATGAATTCTGTTAAATATCATTATTATAAAAAGATTCATTGAAGGATCATCTATTAGAACTGGCAATTATAGGGATACAATATATAAATATGAATATTTATCCATTCATTATGTTTTATTTCCTTTTTCAATATTCCTGAAAAAAATAAACAATTTGTCGGATTTTTATTCAAATTTTCTGATTTTATTGAATTAGCCAACAAGATATCTGAAGCTCAGTCATAATTATAAAAAGATTCATTAAAAAATCATCTATTAGAACTGAAAATTATACAAGCGTCTAATAGATCAATAATATATAAACTTATCCCGATAAATGTTGTAATTGTGAATTGGATAAGTTAAAAAAAAAAAAAAAAACAAATTGCAATGAAGCCATAACTAACTAGAAATTAATATCAACATACATGCGGATTATACTTATTTATGGAAAATAATAAAACTACAAGTTCAAATGTATAAAGTGTTATCTCAAGATCATTTTATCTACGATCACATAACATTGCTAAAATGTTTGCAAAATGTTTAAAGATTGAGTTTTTGCCAATCGCATAACGAAAGTTATGAATTGGGTGTTCCCCCACCCCCCCCCCCCCCCCCACCACCAGTCAAGGCTATACATATATAAATACATATATGAATGTTGATGTTTGCATGTGATGTGCGCGTGTTTAAATGCATTTAAATTGGCTTTTTAATTTATAATATTAGTTTAAAAAAAAAAAAACAAAAACGTTAACGTTAACGTACATACATATTAACCAAACAACATTTTCAACATTTGTTTTATGGCAAATGCATTTTATCAAGTTCGCTAAACAGGGGAGGAGAAGAGAGGGGCTTAGTTACTAGTTGACCACTATCTTTCTCTTTCTTTCGCAGACTTGTCTGGCTGTAGAAGGGGGACAGGGAAGTACGGGGGAAGGCCTTGAGTTGGCTTTGTGGGGAGGCCATTGGCCATCATTGGCCGCATTGCTAAAATTCCGCAGCTTTCTTTTGTCTTGCAGCGCTTTCTTCTTCAGCGCGCGTCTCTATGTAAATTTTTTGTGATCTTCCAAATGAATGTTTTTTTAACGTTTTATATGAGACGCGCCCAAAAAATCCAAAAAAAAATCGTCATATGAAGGTCACGAAGATCAGAATTTTAATGGCAATACACGATGAGTTAATCTTTAAAAAAAAAAAAGTTTTGTTACCTACGTTGAGATGCTTCATTGATTTTCAGTACAAAACTCATTTACATAGTTGGGGTTTTTATTTTTTTTTTTACACCCCTTTTCTACCTTTTATTCCCGTTGATTCATTATGTATTGTCATTAGCACACGGTATCAATGCGAAAATGTCAAAAGCAAAAACAGAAAAACAAGGTAAAGCAAGCATGCTCGACTATATTTATATTCTGTATTAAATTTTGTAATGCCAAATCATTTAGAATGCATATATATGAAAAAGTAGCTTCTTCTTGAATTGAAATAACTTTAAATTTAAAAATAAGCATGACATGAGACTGACTAAATACATACCAAATTCGGTATCTCTAGCACTTATAGTATTTAAGATCGCAAATAGATAAAACAAAAAAACATTTTTGTTGTCATATTCTCATATATCTAGTGTATGTGTGTGCAGGGTATTAAAAATAGCAAACAGGTTCGGGTTTATTGTTTTTTGTTTGTTTCTTCCATTTACTGTGATGCCCAAATATGTTTGAGCCTTGTTATTGCAGGTGTAACGTGTGAATGTATACAAATGCTCGTTGATATGTCACTCACCATTTCGAGCTTGTATGCTGTGAATGCATATCAAATGCTCATTGTTATAGCACTCTCAGCAGCCATTGTAAGGTCGTGCTCTCTTCGCTCTCACACAACTGCTTCTCTCTTTCGTATAATGTTTATAACGAGCTTTGGGTGTTGCGTCAAAGTTCAAGGTGTAAAAAATACGATAAATCTTTGAACATGCTTGTTAATAAGTGTATGTAGCTCTCTCTTTCTCTATATATCTATATAAATATCTCTCTCTCTTTTTATCTTGCATTGTCGTTAGAAATTGCTCAAACCTGAGCTCATCATTATCATTATCATTATTATCATAAAAGGCAGCAGCACCAATGAATTAGACAGCAGTTCAGCACACAGGTTTAAAAATAGTTAATTATTAATTGATGAAATGACTAATTGTGCAATTGTGCGATTGGTTGTGTGTGATTTTCTTTTTATTAAGTAATTTTTTTTTTTTTTTTTGCATTTGTCAAGGTAAATTGTCAGTAAAGACAATTTAATTTAACGGCGCTTGACGCTGATGAATCAGCAAACTCAATGACAGCAATACTCGTTTATAGAGGTACCTTAGTCAGATCTGACATTGTGATAATTGTAACAAGGCAAAATACCTGTACATACCTGTAGGTATGTCTCTGATTCAGAAAAATGTTATTTTAACCCACATTAAGTGGCTTGTTTGCTTTTAAATTCCCAAGCTTTCTTTCTACCTAACTATTTATATATTGTAATAGAATTTAAATATTGTTTTCTTTTGTTTATTGAAATGAAATTGAACTGCAATACTTGCAAGGTTTTCCATTGAACTTTTATTAAGTTTAAAATTGTGCAATTGTTATTTGAATTAAGAATTCTCAATTAAAATAGTTCTTAATTACTAAAAGTTTCTGACATAACGATAACTATTTTATTTTAAAATGGGAATACCAAGAACTTGTAGTAAAGACGAACTGTTTTTTAAAGTTATTTTTTAAATAGTTTAAATACTTTGCTTAATAATCAAAAAAATTCGATTCGAAATTGTAGGATTGGAGTGGGAAACTGCTTAGAGATAGAATTACAATTTATATTCTCAGCAGTTATATCTTGTTGAAAACTTAACTAAATTTTCTTAGAAAATCGATAAAATGTTACTCAATTGAATATCGTTTATCGGTTTAGTCAATTTTTAATATTTATTACTAGTCTCCTCTTAATTAAAAATTAATAAATTTGCAGCTGGCAGAAAAACTTGTGTCATAATTTTGTTTAAAAATATATTGAAAATTGAATTGACAGCAACTCTAAAATAATTTAAAAACACTGATTGCCTGTCAATTTCTAAAATCTTTAACCTTTTACAACACTGACAAAACTGTATGTGTTTTTTTTATATCTTTGTCATTTAGCTTTTTATCGTTTGAGAATGTTTTTTTTTACCTCTCCTGATGATGATGATATTGTGTGTGAGTTTTAATTTGTAGCCGTTGTTTGTTTTAGTTTTAATGTTGTTTTAATGGCAGCTGTGACGCGAACAAAGTCGTCGTCATCGACACTGCTCATTTTTAATTTATTTCATTTTATATAGGTTTTTTTTGTATTGTTTTTTTCTTTTTTTTTCGGTGCATAAATCAATCGAATAGCCAAAACAACGTTGAAATCCGCAGCATGATTAGTGGACTAGTTAGGATTGCCCAAAAAATTTGAGTGGATTGTCAATTAAATATCGACTGATAAGCAAAAGCTAATTCTATTCAGGTGTGCAAACACACACACACACACAACACACACACATAGAACGGAAACTTGAGGCAGCGCACAACAATTGAAGCGACTGCGGCTGCATATCGTATGCATAACCTCAAAACTCAATGTCACGCATATTATTTACTCATATTTAATGTATGAGTGTGTGAGTTGTCTATTGTCTATGAATTTGCCATACCCTGTATTAATTTTGAAATGTGTAAAAAGGTTGTATCTAAATCATTTCTAATCAGTTCTATTCATCTCTATGTCTGTCTCAGTATGATAAACAAAATTTATCGATATTTTAGTGTCGAGTTATCGGCCTAGATTTTACATTGTTTTTTGATCTAAAATGTTTGCCTTTAATATCAAAATTATTTTAATGCATTTGTTGTTTCATACGAAATTAAAAATATGCTAATACTAGAATATAAAGTTGAAATTTTTGGGGTATTCTTTGGTTTAAAAATATGTAAAGAATTGCATTTTATAGTCTAAATAAAGAAATTTTGTATTTTAAGAGAAAACTAAAATTTAATGAAATAATTTTATAAATTACATTCCGAATGTTTGAATAAAAACATTCACGATATATAATATCTAACTGGCAATATATGAAGTATATATTGTTATAACTATATGATATTGTAAATTTTTATAAAATTGCAGACTTGACAACCCTAAATTTGTACGTTTGTCATCGTTTGGTTGAAGATCTATCAGAGCTAGTTTTATTAAATTCGTTTTATCATAAAAAATCGATCTAATTATAGGAAAAAATAAAGTCATAATTATTGCTATATTTTAGTTAGGGTATCTTCAAGTCTTGCATTGTCTTTTCGATTAATATCTGTTGTTGTGTTGGAGGTAAAATAAAATTAGCTAACGAGTTGCGGGCTGTGGCTGTCATAAAATAAGTTGCAAATAATAAAAATAATAACAGCAAATGCCAGATGATGCGACGTTGACGTTGTCATTGTCGTTGTCTCTATCTCTATCTCTCTCTCTCTTTTTTTATTGTTATATCTATCTTTGTTGCTCCTAAGCTTGCTGCTGCTGCGTTGTTGCATCATTGAATTGCCCGGCGTACAGTTTTGCATGCACAAATTGTCGTTTCATAACCGCAAAAAAAAAGCTTTATAACATACATATAAACAAACATATATGTGTATAAATATATATATATATTTATAACTGTGCAGATAATAATTATTTTCCGCAAAAGCAAACTGAAAGTTAAAACGGACAACAATTATGCTTTATTAGGCCTAACAAAAATACAAAAAAAAAAAAAAACAAACATTACGAAGAACAATAAGAAAGTGAAGCTAAATTGTGGCTGCCATAGATTTATAATTCTTTGTTAAAAATGTTAATTATATAATTACCATATAGAGCATAATTTAAAAGTGATTCGGATTTTCTATTGCAGCTATAAATTATATTCCTTTGATTACTACTAATTAATTAATAGTAATGAAACAAGAAATTGATCGATATATTGAAAAACCAAAAAAAATTTTTTTTTTTTGGTGGAGATGAGTTTAGTCGGCTCGAGGTCAAATTAGGTTTTTTTTTAAATAAAATCACTAGTTTTTTCTTTTTTCTGTTTTCTTTAATCCGATATATTTCGAACTCTTTCGGAATTCGTCATTAGGGATTTTTCACAACGTCCTGTTCGTCAGCTGTGGAGTTTTAAAAAAAAACTAAGTTCTTAAGCAATACTTGTGGCAAATATATTTTTTTCCCGATTTAAATAGAATTAAATTTAATTGAGTTTTAACTGATCTTCGGCGTCTATAATATTTATTAGGCCAATTTTGATAAAAAAAAAAAATAAATGTATAAACTGTAATGTATAAATATAATTATTAGTATATATATATATTTTTTTTTTTTTGTGGTATTTTTATCTATATTTACATAAACTAAAATTGACCTACAGTTATTAAATCTGTTAGGAAAGGAGAAAATTAGTTTTTCTTATAACAATTAAAATTTTGAACTAAATTTTCTTAACAATATTAAAAGCCAGAGAATCTGATGCAATAGAGTATCTGAGGCAGTCGAAGGCATCAGTCATAGAGAGAGAGTAGAGCAAAGTCGGAGAGTCGTTGAATTGTTTCAAGTTTTTGTTGTTTAAATCGGGAAATTTCGAGAAGTTATCGAAGCTCAATAAATATACTCTGTATTGTTATAATATTTATAAGCAGACTTATTATGGTTTGTTAAGTTTAATTTACTAAACTTTATTAATTTATTAAATAAAAAAAAAATAAATAAATGAATAAATAAATATATATATATATATTATTAATAAACGGGACATAGCCCCAGTTCTAAATATGAGGAATCAAGCGGTATAGTGTTCTTGAATATTGTCTTAAAATCAGCAAAAGCTAAAGCATTTAAAAGCGAAACTTACACCTAAAATAAAACGAATATAATCTGAAACTATTTATCTGCTTTTCCCCACTCGTACACCTAAAATGATCATCATTATGATTGTCGTGAATGGGCAGCATAAAGCATACATTGTTGCAATTTATTATTGCGACTTTTGTTTTTCAATGCAAATTCTAAGCTCTTCAGTTGGAGAAACCCAAATGGGGGTGTAAGTCAAGGGGGGGCACAAGTATTAAGTTTGCATTTTGTGCTTTTGCTAAAATGGAAGTAGAAGAAAGAGGTGAAGACAATTAGCACAAAGAGCAATGTGCGTGAGTGCGTTTTCTTTCTTGTTCTTTTTTTTTTTTTATATTCTGTTTATCGATAACGCAAAAACATGCGACCCAATTGTTTGTCAACGTTATGTTGTTATATTTTTTTTTTTTTATTATTTTTTTCTGTTTGCCAAATCGTAATTGTTTCTTTTTGTTTTTGGAGCTCTACAGTTTTGCTTGCTTTTCGGGTGGGACACAAAAAATACAAAAAAAAAAAACGAAAATGCTGATATAAATTATTTTTGGAGCAATTGCTACAAGCACGCACAAAAAAAAAAAAAAAAAAAAAAAACTGAATCGTGTGTGTATGATAGATAAGATATGCACATGATTTCATTGTACAAATACAGAAGAATAGTTGCCAACGGAAGTGACGATGACAACAATTGAAAAAAAAGCTAAAACAAAATTTTTAAAATTTTTCTTTTATTTTATTACAATTTTTTGAACATATCTCGCGAGAATTACAGACAAAAACCAAGAAAAATGAATAAAAAAAATATAAAAAATAAGAAATAAATATGCCTTTATTTTTTTTTTCGCACAGCAAGAAAACTACAAAAATTTAAAAATAAAAATATTGTTAACTATTTTAATTTCAGTTTGCACGTAAAGCGAGCGACGTGGCCAGCGCTGATAAGCGACACGTCTAATATTGTTATGTAATTTGACCCAATTGAGATTATCATTTTGACTCAACATTTCGATAAAAACAAAAAACATTAGAAAACAACAACACGTAGCGAAACTATTGAAACTCTAATATAAGCCGGGCCACTGTTTTATAAAAACTTTCCATTGATTGGACTGGCAAACAAAAAAAAAAGCAGCAAAAATATTGTCAGCTGCTTTTAAAAAAAAAAAAAAAAAAAATTGTGAAAAATATCACACAATGTTCGCTTTGTGTGTTTACTATTTGCATTTTTTTTTATTTTATTTTTTTGTCAAATTGACCAAAACTATTAACAAACGAAGCAGCATGACATGATACTAGAAGCGAATGGAGAAGCAGAAGAAAGAAGCGTGTGGATAAGTTCGTGATTAGTGACAAAATGTCGGAATCAATTGACAAATGACAAATGACAATTGACAGACAAACAACAGCACGAGCTTACGTTATCGTACACTCTCTGCTTTATGTCGCATTCGTAAATGTTTTACAGGCAGTACAGCTTGTAAGTGTAGAATAAGCGATTAACAAAAATACTGTAATAAGTACTCTATAAGCAGTGTTGATAAATGCTGAGAAAATGAGATAAATGAGAAAATATTATTTATTTTAATTAAAATGAATTCAAACCTCCGTAAATTTACGCATCTAGAAAATTTAATAAAACAATTACACTAGTTTACAAATTATTTTTTGATCGAGGGAGCTGGGCTCTCATATACTTTTTTTGATGTATTTTTGGGCGCTGATTTCAAAAATGCAAACCATTTATTTTTTCAAAGAATGGTTTTCGAGAAAACCGCGAATAGCTAGTTTTCTGGCAGTCTTTCTACTTATTTGTTCATATCTACATCAGATCTTATTTAATCTTAAATAATATTACACAATTCAACAGGTAATTGTATCCCCTTTCTAACGGTATGCCGTTTATGCGGATTGAATGCAAATTGAAGCCACTATAAATCCTCAAAGTTGAAAAATGTGAACTTTTTTTTGCATTTTTGAAAAATTGCTGAATTTCAATTGGTCTTTTAAAAATTTAAAAAATTCGTTTAAATACTTTTTAAGATTTATTATGTTAGATAATTCTTTTACGAATATTTTAAGTATACATTTGTCCAAATCGGTCAGTAAATGTAATAGTTATTCAGCAATTAGTAAAAACACCCAAGAAAAAATTCACCTTGTTCATCACTTTTGCAGTCATATTTGGAGATGAGAAGTTTCAACTGACTAGAAACTTTAGCTATTGCGGCGATTTGAATGGATTGTTTGCTTTATTTAGAGAGAATAATGATCCTGAGGATTGGTGTATCTTTATCGAATATTTCCGCTTTAATTTTTCCGTAGACAATACGCAACATTTTTTCTTTTAATATGCTAACGCATCACTGTTTTCTCTCTTAAATTGTAAATATTCGACAAATATGACTAGAAAAGTGATGAACAAGGTGAATTTTTTCTTGGGTGTTTTTACTAATTGCTGAATAACTATTACATTTACTGACCGATTTGGACAAATGTATACTTAAAATATTCGTAAAAGAATTATCTAACATAATAAATCTTAAAAAGTATTTAAACGAATTTTTTAAATTTTTAAAAGACCAATTGAAATTCAGCAATTTTTCAAAAATGCAAAAAAAGTTCACATTTTTCAACTTTGAGGATTTATAGTGGCTTCAATTCGCATTCAATCCGCACAAACGACATATCGTTAGAAAGGTGATACAATTATCTATTGAAATGCGAAATGTTCTTAAAGATCAAATAATATCTGATGTAGATATAAATAAATTAGTCCAAGGACCTCCAAAAAACTAGCTATTCGCGGTTTTCTCGAAAACCATTCTTTGAAAAAATAAATGGTTTGCATTTTTGAAATCAGCGCTCAAAAATACATCAAGAAAGGTCTATGAGAGCCCAGCTCCTTTTTGGCTGTAAACTAGTGTTATAGAACTGCTTTTCTTTGAATTGTATTTCTGTGATAAACAATATTTTAAAAAGAATTCAAATAAAAACTGTTGACAGTGTTGGCAAACGCCTTTCAATCACATTGTCATTAACTCAGTGTTGATAAATGCTAAGAAAATGTTAAAGAGTCTTGAATATTATTTATTTTAATTAAAAATGAATCTAATTGAATCTAGAAAATTTTATAAAACAAATAAAGAACTGCTTTTCTTTGGATTGTATTTCTATCATGAACAATGTTTTATTAAAGAATTCAAATAAAAACTGTTGACAGTGTTGGCAAACGCCTTATAGTCATATTGCCATTAATTAAATTTTAACGTGTTTTCTAGAAGACAAAAATGCTTTTTTTTCGCCTAATTTATATAGTATTTATATAGTAAAAAATGCTTTTTCAATTTGTAATATATTTTTAAAATCAATTCACATAAAAATTGTAAAAACTACTGGCAGTGTTGGTTAACGCATTTCCCATCAGTGTTTTGTGAACTTTAAATAATAACAAATTGTTGCAAAGAGTTGACAATTTAAATAAACACCAAGAACACTTTTTATTATAAAATTTATCATAAAATAACTCAAACAATTTACATAAAAATTGTAAAAACTACTGACAGTGTTGGTTAACGCAGTTTCTTTTGGTTTTATTTGTACTTTAAATAATAACAAATTGTTGCAAAGTGTTGACAATTTAAGGAATCACCAAGAACACTTAAAAGGCAAAGAATTATAAAATATATCATAAAATGACTCAAATACTCTTCTCTCTCTACATTTTTTTTTTTTTTATATATTTTGCGTGTTGTGTTAATTATGTGCTCGCGTTGATGTTTTTATATATTCTCAAACCCCCCTCTATAAGCACCCACCCATCAAGTATTCTGTCTTCTTTTTTTTTTCTTTATTTTTTTCCACATTCACATGTCGTGTGGATAAGAACGGAAAGCCCCCGACTTTTGACAGTTTTGTCTGTTTTATTGTTGCTGTTGTTGTTGCCACGGTCGATGTTATTTTCTTTACGTGCTCGCTCGCTTGGCCATTTGTTTGCTATCAAGAACATTTAAGCCTAATTTGCTTCATTAAATTGTCACATTTGTATTTTAAATTGTGTGTGTGTGTGTGTGTGTGTGTATATCTTATAGAAATGTTGTTTAAAAAACAAAAAAAAAAAAAATAAGAAGAAAAATTGTTATTTTACAGTTTGTTTTTGGTTTTTTGAAAATAATTAACAGCTGCACTTAAAAATATATGTATTTTTAAGACCGTAATTAGCATTTGTTACTAAACCGAGAGAAAAATTGTTTAAACTGTTCTCATTCAAAAGCAAACAAAACAGTTATTTTTTTGCTCGATTGTTAGATATGCTGTAAATATATTTATATATCTAACATATAAATGTTATTTATATTACAAGCTTGTTATGTCTGCTTGCTCCTAGTATAATAAACAAGTATCAATTGTCTTTGCCTATAATACTTTTGTGGTTTAAATACAATTATATCCATTTCTAGCGGTTCGGTGAAAATAAATCTTGATATGCATATTATATGTACGACATAATTATGATATACATAATTATATAAATATGTATTTGATTATATCTTTATCTTTAGATAAAAGTTGTCTTTCTTCAAGTTGTATCGATTCGTTCGATTTTTACTGAACGAATGAACTAAATTCCTGATTCTCGTTCATTCTAGTCATTTGCCTCCCATTCTCGTTCAATGGAATAATTCTTCGAATCGTTTGTTCACATCGTTTTGTCGCACATTCAACAAAGTTCTTTGAAGAATGGTATAACTTTTTGAATTAAATTGATAACTAAATTTTTTCAAATGCAACAATTGCCTTGTCTGTTTGTTTTCGGCACTTTAAGAACTAAATACACTAAAATTTGCTATGTTGATTACTCTAAAGCGGAAGCAGTTCAAGTTATTTCCATCCCTCAAATCCGTCTTTTGACGCTCTTAAAATGCTGTACAAATTTCATAAAGATTGAAATAAAAAACTATTTCAATTTTTCAAGGATCAACTATTCTACAGAGCACTGCTTGCTGCATAGAAGTTGAACTGCTTGCTTGCATAGTCATTAAACTGCTTGCTTATATAGCCGTTAAACTAATCATGAAAATTTAATTAAAAAAATATTTAAATTTTTAAAGGAGAAACTATTCTACAGATCACTGCTTGCTGCATAGATGTTAAACTGCTTCAAGTGCTGCACTGCTTGACTTGAGTATGTTCGTATGATTACAGAACGTCACCTAGTCGGGTATACTCGACTAAAGCACACTTAATTGTTTTTTTTTTTTTTTTTCAAAATTTTAATGAGTACAGCATAGAAAAAAAGCAAAAAAAAAACAGTTTACTTGGTCAGTGATTCGTACGCTTGATTGCCCCATTTTAATTATTGACCACAGCACACGGCATACAAAAGAGAGTACAAGAGAAAGACAGAGAGAGAGAGAGAGAGAGAGAGATACAAAGACGAGCATGAAAAAGATAAATAATTGTTGAAATTAAAAGTTTAGCGCAGAAAAATGTTTTTTTGCTATTTATTTGATGTTTATTACTATTATAATTATTATTATGCCTGTTTAATGACTTTAAATTAAAAAGAAAAGTAAAAGCGAATGGCAAAAGCAAAAGAAACACGTTGTTGTTGTTGTTGTTTTTGTTGTTTGTTGTCTTTTCGCTTTTATGTAGTTATTTGGCTTCATTGCCGCGTCGCGTCGCGTTGCGCATACGCAATGGCGAGCACCGCAGCAGCAGCAGCAGACACGCTCTCTCCTCTCGCTTTCTTGCTCTCTCTCTGTTGTCTGCTCTCTCAAAAAGCTTATTAGTTGAGTTTGTGCTTTGTGCTTTTTTTTTTTTTTTGTTTTTTTGTTGTAGTTCCGGTGGTCAAGCAGGGCAGCGGGATTTTAGCCCCGCTGTCTGCCTTTTAGCTTGAACTCATTAAATGCAGTTAATGGATATTAAATATAAACAAAACAATGAGCAAATGTTGCGCGTGGTTTACCCACAGAGATTATGTAAACGCTATGTTAATATACCACATAACAGTTTCTCTCTTCTCTATCTCTATCTCTATATCTCTATCTGTATAACAGGTGTGTGGAGCAATTGTTATCGACGATAAACTTGCACTCTTATATTATGTATGTGTCATGCATAACTGTGTCTCTACGCAATATTGCCAAATCATTTCCATTTCCGTTCTTTGTCGGTAAAAATTAAAAGCAACTAACACAAGGCCCGCCCTTCCTTCCTCTTCAAGTCGCAGATTAATGCAAACATATTCAAAATTGAAATTGAAAATGATATAAAAATCAAATAAAGTTGTAATCAACTGTTATAGGAAATGACGCATTTTGTTGATTGACAGCTAGTTGATTTGATGCATTGTGTGAACTGTTTGTCGTTTCAATGATTCATCTGCTTTTTGGGCACTCTCTCTCAACAATTTTTTGATTCAAACTTGTGGAATTTGTCGCTGATTAGCGACGCCATCACACTTCATTTACAGCTGGTGGCGCAAATGAAATAAATATGAGCTCATTTCAAAATTTACTACTGCTATATGCCCCCCCCCCCCACTCGATGAGTCCAAGGCAAATAAATAATATTTAACAAAAAAAAATATAAAAATTATATTAATAATAATGAAGCAATAAGAAGTCGAACACTTTTTGTGACATCACACCAATATTGATATACTCTTAAAATTAGTAGAAAAGGATACTTGGCAAATACAATTATTTCAGACTAGAATTCTTACTTACTTTATTCTTTATTTAGTTGTGGCTACAGACTGTACTTGCAATATTTATTAATTTCTGCCCCTTTTTTCCCCTAAGTATGACACAAAAAATAATTATTTACATGTAAAAATTATAAAAAATATAAATAACATCTCTGTTTACGCAAATATTTGAGATATTTTTAATTCTTACATATTTCCAGTTATCGATAATTTGTTTTCTTGCAATATTAATCAATTCCCGCCCTTTTTTCTTTACATATGTCACAAAAAATAATTATTTACATCTAAAAAATATTAAAGAAATTTTATTATATTTTTGTTTACGCAAATATTTGAAATATTTATAATTCTTACATAGTTTTTGTTATCGATAATTTATTTAGGCTTAACTACAGACTGTACTTGCAATATATTTGTCAATTTCTGTCCCTTTTTTCTCTAAATATATCACAAAAAATAATTATTTACATCTAAGAAATATTAAATAATATTAATTTACAAAAATATATGAGATATTTATAATTCTTACATAGTTTCTGTTATCGATAATTTATTTTCCTGCAATATTTATCAATTTATGTCCTCTTTTTTTTTTATTTATATCACAAAAAATAATTATTTTCATCAAAAAAATTTAATAAATATTTATTACATTTAGTTTTTGTTGCATAGTTTGTGTTATCGATAATTTATTTAGTTTAATCTGCAGACTGTACTTGCAATATTTATTAATTTCTGTCCCCTTTTCTCTCTCTAAATATGATACAAAAAATAATTATTTACATCTAAAAAATATTAAAGAAAATTAATTATATTTTTGCTTATGCAAATATTTGGAATATTTATAATTCTTACATAGTTTTCGATAATTTATTTAGGCTTAGCTACAGACGGTACTTGGAATATTTACCAATTTCTGCCCTTTTTCTCTATAAATAAATTAAAAAAAAAAATAAAATGATGGAGTATATTAATTACATCTTTGTTTACACAAATTGAGTTGTTTATAATTATTACATAGTTTCGGTTATCGATATTTTTTTTATTTATTTAGTTTTGTCTGCATGACTGTACTTTCAATATTTACAAATATCTGACGATTTTTTTTGCTTCTTAAAAATGTCACATAATATAATGATATGTCATTGTTTTTATCGCTTAAATAAATATATGAAATTGTTTATAAAACAAAATGCGAAATTCCTTAAATATTTTGTGGTATTACAAACAACTTGACCAGGTTAATGTAAAAAGCATTTAGAGTGGGTAAGATAATTTATTTGTATATATTGCATATGTGTGTTTAAATATATATTGTATATTGTATATAGTAATATATACTCTCGAAGTTCACGCAGAAGCGATAATAAAGTTGGCATGATGTCATAATTTGTGCAAACCGAACAACAACAATGAAAGCCGAAACTTTGGAATGTCTTTTGAAACTAATGATTATTAATTTGCATTTCGACGGAAAACGTTTTGTTTTTGCTTTATTTTTATTTATTTTTTTTTTTGCTCTCCAGGCTCGTTTCAAAATCGTATATGCATATGAATGTCATATCATACATATATATTTATATATATATTTATTTGCAAGTTGACAGTTATAGCCAGTAGTTAAAAGATTTAAACAAATATGGCGTCAAATGTGTGACGTCATAAAATGTGTCAAAATGTCAATTGGATTTCATTATGATGACAGTTTACCTTCATAGTAGAAATAAACAAACAATTTTTAATTGAATATACAAGTGAAGCCAAATGTGGAAACAAACATTTAAACAAAGTTTATTTTAAAATTTTTTTTTTTGAAGTTTGGATGGGTCCAAATTACTTGAACGCTGATCTGAGCTGAGCTCATTAATTTTAAAGTACTTTGGAATCATAAATGATAAATTAATGCTTTCAAAAACTTTATACAACACTTGACACAATCTATTCGCGACATAAACACAATTTTGGTTTTTGCATTTCCGCTGAATAATTAAAGGAAATACATTTGTTTTTTCTTCTCTTCATACTATCAACATTTGTGCTTAGCAACAATAATGTTAAATATTTGTTTTAATTTTCATATACACGATTTCTTAATTAGGAATCAAAAGGTTATATATATATATATTTTTGGGGTTTGTTTGTCAAAGTGCCAGGTGAAAACAGAAATAAACTTATACCAGATAAAACCACATGGTCTATGTGATATATACAAATATGTACTATGTTGTTTGTTCCTATATATAGGAATTATGATCGTGAGCTTTCTATTTGCAGTTTGACTGGCGTGTGTGCAGAAAGAAAAACTAAAGACAAACTAGTTTGTCCAAATCTCTATTGCCTAATACAAACATGATCTCTTAACTAATTGCACTTGTCATTTCTCTCTCTTTTTATTTGCAGTCTGACCAGTATAGTTACAACAATAGCAACAAAAACAAAGACGTCCAAAACAACAACTTTGTGCCACCCAACAAAAATAAAAATATCTTAAAATTCCACTAATTGCGGCGTATTGACAAGCATCAAAATGTCGCCCAAATCGGTAAGTAAAATTTAATAATATAAAGTAAGATATTTAATAAAATAATTTACATTATTTAGATTTTAATATTACTATTGATTTAAATGTTTGGGGTTTGATTAGTTGAATTAAATTAAAATAAGCGAAAAAATGCAGCACAGTGTTGCTGTTTATAAAAGAGTAAAATTTTATAATGAATTTTTATTTAAAAAAAGTTTAGTTAAATTACACTATGCAACAGCACCAAAATTCGAGTCTTGCAGAAAAAATTGCTGAAAAAATGTCGTTTTTTTCAATGAAATATTTTCAATTTTTTAACAAATATTTTCCTTTAAAAATGTTGTATGACAAGTTGTTTGGCTATTTTATTGAATTGTCTTTAATATCATTAAATCAAGTTTGGAAATATATGCACTTAACTAAAGATACCTTTTTTAAAAATTCGAAAATCAATTTTTTTTTATAGTAATTCCGAAATCAACAACCGATTTCTCATATAGATTGACTCTCAGATGTTTAGAATACAAGAATTTTTAAAAAAATCAAAAATATAATCAATTTTTATGTTTCCTTAACAGCACTGTAATTTAACATGTTAAGAAATGTTAATGCTTATTCGAACAGCTGTTAAACTCGACAAGTAAACTGTTTTATATAAAAAGCAAGTTATAGAAGTATTGAATGTCTTCACTTGGAATTATCTTATAAACACTAGACTTTTTGATCTAGAAAACTGAAAACTTATCAAATTGCTTATTTATTTGTACTAAATTAAATGTTTACAGAATACTTCAATTAAATAACAAAGAAATAAATAACTTGCTGTACCTTGTGTAAATAAAAAATGATATCTTGTTAACATTATATAAGATTGCTTTTATAGTTAAATGGAATGTTACGATGTGGCGCCCCAGATAAGAGGCAAAATAAAAAAAATTAGATAGAAAAATCACAAATGTATATGTTTAAAATATTTGATATCAATATAAATTGAATATCTCAATCGTTATGCAATCAATCACAGCAGCAATCAAATTAATGAAAAACTCATTTGATGTTTGAAACTGATAAGAAACCGAAATAGCCAAAGAAAATAAATTGGAATGCAATAAGATGATAGCAAGCTTGTAAATTATAAACGATTATCAAGTTCTCAGAAAAAAAAAGAAAAGAAAGCAATTTCTTATCGATAATGATTGACAGTACCAGTAGCTAGCAGTAGGCTGATGAAAATGAAAATAAAAATCAAATTAAATCAAAATAAAAGACGTCATCTATAACGTCATTACGCTATGCGACATTTTCAATTTAAAACTGCGTCAAAATAGAAAAAATCTAAAAGAAATTCTTATGACGTACATTAAATATATACGTCAAAGATTTTTTTTATTATTAATTTTTTTTTTGGGAATACGACGCGCGACTCGTCGTCGTTCCACTTAAAGAGCCCCGCACTTGACCCTGATATGGCAAAACCTCAAAACACAATGTTTTCTTGTGATGTCTATCTCTTGGCTGTCTATCAGTTGACAGTTTGGATGACTAGAGAGCTAAATTAGTTATAATTTGATTGACAGCGATCAGGTCAGGACAGACACCTATCAATAAATCAGTTGATATCACGAGAAAAAAAATATTTATATATATATATGTTGTCTTGTAGTATTAATCGCAGTCATAAACTAAAAATAATTGACCCAAAAATTCGGTTTCAATATCTCTTAAAGTATTTACAGTTTCTTGCTTTAAATTTGAACGTTATTCTAAGGAAATTTATTTTATTTTTTATAGTTTTAGAAGCAGATTTGCTTACTTATTTAACTATCTAATATTTTCGTATATTTTAATTTTTATTGAAAAAACTCTAGTAAAGAATTTAAGTAAAGAAAATTTACAACTAATATTAATTCCAACGCTCTATTAAAAGGTTTTCTTTGTACCAACATCAATGTAATTATTTCAAACTGGTTTCTAATATAATTATAAATTTTTATAGACTATTTATTCATAGCTATAAAGCAGTAAACAAATAAATATTAATAATGCTTTAAATATAATTCAAATATCATCCTGCGCATTTTGTTGATTTTTTGTAGTAGTACATATTTACATTTGTGGGCTTGGCTAATTGCAGCTCTAATAGAACTGACAGCCAACGCGTCGTATGATTGACGTTGATTTGTTTTTACAGGCCAGGCCCCTGTACAGCGGAAGAACTGCCCACTGGTCACTAAAGATATAGAAAAAGAGAGACAGAGTAGAGATGAGCAAAATATTTTTATGATTATTTTCAAATATTGTGTGAGCATATAATCACAGTTTTTAACGTAAAAATATTTCATATATTTGATCATATTTTGCATGATTTTTGATAAAAACTTGTTAAAATTGTATAATTTATGCTAGGACTTTATTAGATCATATACTTTTTCATAAGCCATGACTGTTTAGTGGCTTTAAATATTTAAATAAATATTATAATATGTTGATATTTTTATAAATAAATTAACTAGGCCAATTTGATTCATTTTTGTGATGTAATATTTTTTGTTTATTAAAATTATCCTTCCTTCCTTGCTTATTAAAATTATCCTAATAAAATTACATTAATAAATATTTATTATTTAAGCTGTAATTTTCGATATACTATGTTATCATAGTCTGTTTTCTATTTCCTAAAATTTTGGAAAAACAATTTAAACGTTATTCATTGATGTTGTATATCCAAACAGGCCTAGCGACTGTTAATATCGATGTTATAATGTTAATGTTAATTCATGTTAACAGCTTATTGTGGCTGTTATCGAAACTGTTACTGTTTATATGTAAACTGTGACTGCTAACGACATTTTACCAACAGTTTTGTGTGACTGTTATCGAAACTGTTACTATTTATATGTAAACTGTGACTGCTAACGAAACTGTACCTATTTATGGAACTGTGACTATTAATATTTAGACTGTGACTTTTGTTACTCTCTCAATATTTACTTACAGTAAACATAATTTTTTTCAATTACAGAGTATTAGTCACAGTTTGTGACAATATTTCCTCATATCTACCCTATGCTGTCCTAGGTATATGTATATATAGGTGCCTCATTTGTAGCTGACCTTTTTGTCAGTTTAGTCACTTGCCGCTGTCTATTTATAGCTGCATAATTAACATACAATTACTAACAAGTAGACAGGGTATTTAAAAAAGAAAGAAAAAAAGGGAAAAAAATATATAAATCCAGTTCCATTCATTGTCCATTTTACTTTGTCGTTTTTGGTTTTTTTTTTTCTATTTTTTTGTATTTTCTTGGCGTGGGTGCACGCTCTACAGCTCCTCTTCTTCAGCCCTCCAAGCCCTCCAAGCCCTCTTCTCAATTTCTCCACACCTTATGTTTTAGGCCTGGTCACTTTCTCGACTGCCGCGTATCGAATCAATTTAAAAACCTAAGGTCACTTTTCCATTTTCCCCAGTTGCCGCTGGACAACAGAACGACGCGCATTGTGTTTCTTTGAGAGGAATATAAAAAAATAGAAAGGAAAATAAACAAATAGAAATTTTTTTTTTTTTAGTTTTCTTGCAAATATTTTTACTCTTATTCTTTGTCTACTTGTGTGTGTGTTTTGTGCGCGCTTCGCGCCAAATTAAACTCGTAAATATTCAAAATCTACTCAAAAACGCCTGGCCGCCCAAAATGGTCGTCGTCTCCGACAGCCGTGCGCGTCTTTCGCGCTACGGCGGCAGCGTTAAGCGTAAAACGGTGTGTTCAATCCTCCATGGTCACTTCCAATTAATTGCAATTTTAAATTTTACTTTACTAAACAGTAGAGTGCATTTTTTGCATGTTTTCTAACACTGAAATTGTATATGGAAACATTTTGGGCGAATAATAGTATATCTTCAATGTTTTTATTAACCCCGTTGAAGAAGTGTTTGCCAAAAATCGAATTCATATTTAAATAATAAATAAATATATATAAAATATTAATTTCAAAATAGTGCTTTAAAATACATTTTATTGAATTGCGAAACTCTGGGTATTAAATTAATATTTGTAAAAATGTGCGCTAACCTAATATTTGGAAATTTTTGAAATTTACGCGTTAAAATTTAAATTTACATGTTTTCATTTTATTTTATTAAATCGGCGAAGCCTTCATTATAATGTTCTTTGATACAGCACAAAAATTTTTTTTATAGTACTTTCCAGAGCCTCTTTTTTTTCTCATTTAAATCAAGTTTAAATAATCTTAATTTATTTATTTATTTATTTTTTTTAATTTATTTATTATTTTTTTAAAATTGGCAAGGTTTTTAGTGACGTATCATTTGTTAAATTGTGAAAATCTAGCTGGATTGACGTCATTTTTGGAATTTGAAAAAATAAAAAGTTAGCCAGCCAACAAATTTAACTTTTCATTTTTTCAAATTCCAAAAATGACGTCAATCCAGCTAGATTTTCAATTTAACAATCCAACGTCACTAAAAACCTTGCCTATATTTATTTTTTTTTTTTTAATATATTTATTATTTTTTTTTTAATATATTTATTATTTTTTTTTTAATATATTTATTATTTTTTTTTTAATATATTTATTATTATTTTTTTAATATATTTATTATTTTTTTTATTATTATTGTCAAAAAGCAGCCTTCTTAATAAACTATAACGACATTTTCAACATTAAATAACAATCACGTTTCATGGGAAGCTTAAAAATAATATTTGTAATAAGTACAATATAAAAACGTTTATTTAAAAATTTGAAAAATTGCTTAAGAATTTTTTTGTTTGCTTTTTTTTTTGTAAGTGTTTTCTAAGTTGTAGCTCTGCAGTCTTACGCTTTAATACATTTTTTTTTATACTATTTTCAACTTTACTATGCAGAAAAAAATGCGACTATTGCAAAGTTTTTTCTTCCACATCAATTTTGGTATGGTGCATTTTTATGGTTTCCGGCTTAACAAAAAAAAAAAAAATAAAACGAAAGAAAGATATAGTATATATATATATGTATATGTAGATAAGTGCTTGTATAGAGACCCCAACATATTTTTGGCATTGCTAAGAGCAATTTGTCATGCAGCAGCCGCCGTCTATCAAAACAAATTGCTGCCTGCTATGAAACTAGACTTGGAATATTGCTTAAGCGAGGGAGAGAGAGAGAGATCGATAGCCTATAGTGGAGAGGAGAGGCATACTGAGGAGAAGGGAAGTACAGTTGTCAACTGGTTGGTTATGCGGCTGCTTCCGTTGCCTCACACTCGCCGCACACAACTTGCCCCCACTCACCCGGCACAGTGGGGCCAATATGCACGTACATACAAACAATAACATGCACTAACCCAAAAACGTTAATTGGATTGAAATGAACGTTTTCAATTTTCTTGCATTGTGTCACGTTTGATTTGCATTGCAAAAAATAAAACTGCACTAAGAAAAAAAAAAAAAAACAATAATAATACAAAGAAACAAGAGCAACAAAACAAAGAACGTAGCAAAACAAATGAGCAAAAAAAAAAAAAAAAATTTTAACAAAACAAATTAAAAAAGAATGTTAACATGAATGGCAAATATTTAGAAAATGCTTAATGATGCAGAAAATATGACTAAATTAAAAAAAAGCCGATTTGATTTGTATTTTTACGAAGTTATCGTTATCGATAAAGATAATGTAATTACATCTGGATGTAAAATTATTGAATTATTTGTTTCTTAAAAGTGGAAAAACGTTGTATTTTTGTCAAGCGAATTTCACTTCAAGTTATCGTTATCGATAAAAGCTCAGCGAAATTGCAATAACATCTTTATGTAGAATTATTGCATTATGTTATGATTTTTTATTTGCATTATTTGTTTCTTAAAAATGGAAAAACTTATTTTTGCTAAACGAATTTTAGACTTGTGCTACCTAAATCTCTGTACAGCAAAACGTTATCGTTATCGATATATGATCTTTTTCAATAAATAATTACTAACGAGTTTTTAAATTGTTTTGATATGTTTAGTTATAATTTAAATTTGTATTATATATTTTTGATATAATCGAAATGTTATTATTAAATACGTTAAAGTCATTCCCAAGTTAAAAATAGAAAAATGAGTTTTTGATGAAATAACTTTCTCAATGTGCTGATTGATTTGAAACTTTGCATTACTGAAGAATTGATAATATACAAAAAAATATAAAAAAAATCGATTGCTTGTTCTGATCGTCTTAAGCTTTGATAAGCAAAGAAACAAAGGATTATAAGTTAAAAAAAAATAAAAATAAAATCGCAAAACATGTGAGATGTGCACGTGTTAGCTAATTACGAGCTCTCTCTCTCTCTATAGGGTGTAGAAAAAAAAATCACACGCTTGGAAAACGGCAAGTGCAATCAAGCATGACAACAACAACGACATCAAATAGCCAATGGACTTGTTTGTTTGAGTGTGGTGTGGAGGGAAGGGAAGGGAGACACAACCGACTGCAGCAAATGGGTTATACAAGCATTGTCACATGGATAGAAATTTGTCAAGTTTCCAATATATATATACATATATATAATGATGTACTTTGTATGTTTCTGTGTCACTTGACCAGTTTGGAAAGCGCGTGGGCAAAGGGTTGCTAACTGTACACAATTTGTTGGGGGGTAAATTGAAAATATAGAAAAAGATCGAAAAAGATAGAAGAAAGTAGAAAAGCACATGAACTGTGCATGTGAAGCTTGGCGGGGATTAACATTTCTAAATAAAGAACAGCAAATAAATATTAATTTTATGTTATTTTTATATATTATAATTATTTTAAAAGATTAATCGATTTTTTACAATTTAAAATATGCACCGTGTATACACAAATTAATCTGGCATGCATACTGAGATGCTTTTAAAAATCGATTGTCGATTTTTCACAAGTTAATCGATATTTTTTGTATTAATTGGGTGAAGAAAAACAAAACTAGTTTCTTTTAAATTCAAATAAATATAAAAATGTAATCCAAATTAGCAAATTAGATATAATATACTTGGCAGGAACAACCAGCTTGCACTTAGATGGATTCCAGGACACAGGGATATACCCGGTAACGAACCAGCTTATGAGTTAGCAAGAATGGGAACAGGAAAGCCCTTACTTGGGCCAGAACCGTTTTGTGGCATCGGGAAACACACAATACGAGAACAGCTAAGGCTAGAAGAAAATAGTATTAGGCAGTCAAACTGAACAAACAATCCAGGACTACGACATGTAAAATCACTTCTAGGAAACTATAACCTTAAGAGATTTAAGAGCATAATTCCGATGGAAAAGAATTAACTCAAGAGTACTCACCGGTCTCTTAACAGGACATTGCAGGCTAAGACAACACTTAAGTTAACTGAAAATTGTAGTTAGCGGCACTTGCAGATTTTGTGAGCTAGAGGATGAATCCTCTGTAAGAAAAATACATAAACTCCTAGGTAGGCATATCTTCCAGCCTGGAGATATAGTAGCTCTGAATCCTTCAAAAATCTTGTCATTTGTGCAGGAGATAGGGTTGATGAGTGTAGGGTATACAATAGATCTAATTGGTCGCGGTACAATAATCCCTCCCCTAATAATAATAATAATAAATTCCAATAAATATAAAAATTTAAACGATTTAAAGTAAGCTACAAATAAAATATATTTGTTTTTTTTTTTGAAGAAAATTCCTAGAAATAATAATATTTCATTGACTTCATTTTTTCATGTAATATTTAAATTGTTTATTTATCTTTAAGTTAGAGTATTGAACCGATTTTTGTTAAAAATAAATCGATCAACAATCAATAGTAGCATTTCGGAAGTAATCGATTAATCGATATTTATTTCGTTTTCTTTGAAGAAAATTCATAGAAATAATACTATTTCCTTGACTTCATGTTTTATGTAATATTTAAAATGTTTATTTATCTTTAAGTTAGAGTAGTGAACCGATTTTTGTAAAGCATAAATCGATCAACAATCAATAGTAGCGTTGCTGAAATCATCGATTAATCGATATTTATTTTGTTTTCTTTGAAGAAAATTCATAGAAATAATATTTCCTTGACTTCATGTTTTATGTAATATTTAAAATGTTTATTTATCTTTAAGTTAGAGTAGTGAACCGATTTTTGTAAAGCATAAATCGATCAACAATCAATAGTAGCATTTCGGAAGTAATCGATTAATCGATATTTATTTAATGTTTTCTAAAAATTAAGAAATACTCGCAATTTATTCACGTCAGAAATTAAGGATCTGAGACGCTGACAACTTTTTTTTTTTGGCATTATTTATATGTATATTTCTGTGTACTAAAAGAAAATTAAAAAAAATATGAAATTATACTATAAAATTGTCATTCTATTAATACTTTTATTGCCTTCTAAATAAAATTAAAAAAATATTAATTATATATATAATTTTTCTCTATATTTTTTAGCTAAATGTGCGCGTCACAACAATGGACGCTGAACTGGAGTTTGCCATTCAGTCGACAACGACCGGCAAACAATTGTTCGATCAGGTGGTCAAGACAATTGGTCTGCGTGAGGTTTGGTTCTTTGGTCTGCAGTATACGGACTCAAAGGGTGATTCCACATGGATTAAGCTATACAAAAAGGTAAAATAATCAAACAAAACCTTAAAAAAAAAGTAGAAACTATATACACTTTGTAGACTGCTTGATTACACAAACACACACACATAGGTTTATATGTTACATTTGTTTAGAGATATTGGTAGGATTTTATGTTTCTTTATATGACATATTGGTATAGACTAATAAAGGTTACCGTGTTCACATATTTAGCCCGAATCTCCGGCCATAAAAACAATTAAATATTTGAAACGTGTGAAAAAGTATGTGGACAAAAAAACGGCTGACAATAGCAATGGACACAATCAGACAGATGAAAGCGAGGAGGATGATGATGCCGATGATATGGTGGGCCCAAACGCAGACCATAAATTATTACCCATAATAAAAACCTTGCTATGAAATCAGCTCGCTAGATTTTGAGGCATTTTTAAGCCAAAATTTACAAAATTTATATATTTTTTGTTTTCCTAGTTTTTATTTTGTCTTAGAACAACTTTTGCATGTTCCCTAGATTGTAGACTTCTTAAATGGTATTGAATTGAAAATATATATATATATAATAATACTGATTTCTAATTGTAATCTTTATTATACATGCTGCACACAATTTGCACCGCTAAAAAAAAAAAAAAAAACAAATATAACACGACTCCACAGACTGGATCTATGCCGTTTTCTACATGGGTAAAACCAATGGGCATTAAAAAAAAAATAAAAATAAAAATAAATATTAATATAATCAATCATAAATCGAAAAATCTAATCAATATTATTTATCGTGTATATAGGTAATGAATCAGGATGTGAAAAAGGAGAATCCCTTGCAATTCAGATTCCGTGCCAAATTCTATCCGGAAGATGTGGCCGAGGAGCTGATACAGGATATCACATTGCGCCTGTTCTATCTGCAAGTGAAGAATGCCATATTGACCGATGAGATCTATTGCCCGCCGGAAACATCGGTGCTGCTGGCCTCCTATGCGGTACAGGCACGCCACGGTGATCACAATAAAACCACCCACACAGCCGGTTTCCTAGCGAATGATCGCTTGTTGCCACAGCGCGTCATCGATCAGCACAAGATGTCCAAGGATGAATGGGAGCAATCGATAATGACCTGGTGGCAGGAGCATCGCAGCATGCTCCGTGAAGATGCCATGATGGAGTATTTGAAAATTGCCCAGGATTTGGAAATGTATGGCGTTAACTATTTTGAGATACGCAACAAGAAGGGCACCGATCTATGGCTGGGTGTCGATGCACTTGGCCTTAACATTTACGAGCAGGATGATAGATTAACGCCTAAAATTGGTTTCCCCTGGTCGGAGATACGTAACATTTCATTCTCGGAGAAAAAGTTCATTATCAAGCCAATTGATAAGAAGGCGCCCGATTTTATGTTCTTTGCGCCGCGCGTTCGCATCAATAAGCGCATCCTGGCCCTCTGCATGGGCAACCATGAGCTCTACATGCGTCGTCGCAAGCCCGACACGATCGATGTGCAGCAGATGAAGGCGCAGGCGCGTGAGGAGAAGAATGCCAAACAGCAGGAGCGGTTAGTTAATATTATTAATTATTATTAACATTTATATTAAACATTTTCCTATTAAATATCTATAGCGAGAAGCTGCAGCTGGCGCTGGCAGCCCGCGAACGCGCCGAAAAGAAGCAGCAGGAGTATGAGGATCGTCTTAAGCAAATGCAAGAGGAAATGGAGCGTTCGCAGCGTGATCTGCTTGAGGCTCAGGAGATGATCCGACGATTGGAGGAGCAGCTGAAGCAGCTGCAGGCCGCCAAGGATGAGCTCGAGCTGCGCCAGAAGGAGCTGCAATCCATGTTGCAACGTCTCGAGGAGGCCAAGAATATGGAGGCCGTTGAGAAGGCCAAACTTGAGGAGGAGATCATGGCCAAGCAACAGGAGGTGCAGCGCATTCAGGATGAGGTCAATGCTAAGGATGAGGAGACCAAACGTCTTCAAGATGAGGTCGAAGAAGCACGCCGCAAACAGGTACAGCCAATATTACACACATTCTTTATAAATATAAATAAAAATATTTAAATCTTTAATCCCTGTTAGGCTGAGGCTGCTGCTGCACTGATGGCTGCATCTACCACGCCACAACATCATCATGTGGCCGAGGATGAGAACGAAAATGAAGAGGAGCTGACGAATGGCGATGCCGGCGGCGATGTGTCGCGCGACCTGGACACCGATGAGCATATCAAGGATCCAATTGAGGATAGACGCACGCTGGCCGAGCGCAACGAACGCTTGCACGATCAGCTCAAGGTGCGTGCATTTAAATGGGATTTCATAATATTATTGTATTTAAATTTGTATATTTTATTGTATTTATATTTTCGTTAAGACTTGCGTTAGAAATTTTATAGAAATATTTGGTTATTATTGAGAAATTATGAATTTATTATACTCAAGATGAACAAAAGTTGCCATAGTAATTAGAAAATAATCTATATTTTACTTTTAATAATACCAATGGTGTTTTGTACCAGTTTCGAGATTAATTTTCTTCTCAATCGATAATGCAATGCTATGAATCGAATAATTCCATTATTAAATTATAAAATGCCTAAATTTCTTAAATGTATATATGATTTACAAATATTCGTATCACATGGATAATATATTGATAGTCTTCTGGCGATATTAGAATATAAAATCTCTATAAGAATTTACAATTTATTGTGTAAGAGAATATGTTGAAACTTTATAAGAAAATTTCAATTGTTCCTATAAAGAAAGTGTTTGTTTTATGATTGATTATAAGCAAACATTATTTGCTTGTTTAGAAAAGGTAGAATTTTAATAATTTAGAAATCATTTTGCTTATATGTAGTTATATTAAGAATCTGTAAGCTCTGTTTATTTATTATTATAAGAAAATTTCAAATAATAATTTAATTAACGTAACACTTAATGTTCATATGTTAGATCTAAGTAACTCGAACAAGTATTTAAAATGTTTATATTTTTTTTTACAAATGATACGTCATATATATTTATATATCTTTCTCGCTCTTTTCACAGGCCCTGAAGCAAGATCTGGCGCAGTCACGCGACGAAACGAAAGAGACGGCAAACGATAAGATTCATCGGGAGAATGTTCGTCAGGGACGTGACAAGTACAAGACGCTGCGTGAGATCCGTAAGGGCAATACAAAGCGTCGTGTGGATCAGTTTGAGAACATGTAAAGCGGGATTATCAAGAGTCCAGCCCACCCTACTACACAGCGCTTCAGCCAGCTCCTCCTACACCTTCCACCTCCCTCGTAACACCATATATATACCCACAACAACAAACAATCACGTCTTGGCAGGCAGCGAGCATTATAATACTTTCTTTCACAGTTATTACAAAAGATAAACTATATGTTAGACCGATATTTGCAGCTTCTTTTTTTTTTTTTTTAGTATGCGACGTGTATGTATAGAAAGAAGATGAGAAAAAAAATAAATAATGTGTGGATTTATGGAGAAAATAAAGCGCAGCGTTAGTTTAAAAACAAGAAAAATAAATGAAATAAAACAAAATATATAGAAGACACATTCGCCAACGTTTTTGACAGTCTTATGTTAAACGACAATCAATCAATCAATCAATCAGTTAACAGAGCCCCCCTCCAACTATCCCAAACCAACAGTTTACAACTATTGTAAAATGGTCGCAAATTTTGTTAAATGACATAAAACACACAGACCCCCAAGCCAACTAACACCCGCTACCCCTTTCCCAACATTTCATTGTCGTTTTTTTTTTCTGCGTGCATTGAAATGAGAGAAACAAAATGCAGTAAAAACAACAATAAAAACAAACAAAAAACAGATATCAAGAACAACAAAAACAACAACAACAACAGCTATTTGCATTTTCCCCCGTTATAAATATTATTTTTATTATTATATAATTACTATTTTTTTTAAATTTGTATAATTAAATAAGAACTTGATTAATTGTTTCTTAAATTAACTTGCGAAAGAAAAACAAAACAAACAAAAAAGAAAAACAATATTTTTAATTAATATTATTACAAACAAACAAAAAAGAAAAAAAAAAAACAACAAATAAAACGAAAACAAGTGAGAAAAGAAAAAAATATATTATATAAACTATATTTTTCTTCTTTATTTTTGTTTTGAAAATCTTTTTAAAAAAAAACTTATGTGAAAAACCAAACAAAGAGTTTTTAAATTATACAATAAAAATGTAAAACAAAACATAACAAAAAACGCGTTTTTAAATCATGTTCTTAATATAATATAAATAGAAATAAATAGAAATATTATATTACACTAGAATGTAATTCCGCTTTTAACAAAGATTTGGACTAAATCATGGATAAATCTCGGATAAATCTCTTTTTTTAAAGCTTAAACTATAATATGTACATAGGTATATATATATTAAAAGTCTCGATTAATTTGTTCTGTTAACATCGATTGGGAAAAATATAGTAAGCGCTTTCGAATTCATACAAAATGTAAGCGCTTATACAGTGCATTCTAAGCGCTTACTTTCCCTTTATTAATCTTACGAATATCGATACCAATCATTGTAATCGAACTCGATATACTGCAGTCGACTGCCGCCACCAAAAACAGGGCTGCCTTGGAATTAATGATGTTCGATGGCTTCGAAGCTTACCGCCGCGAATATTTAAATCATTTGAAAACATATAAAAATAATTTTTGTACTTGTCAAGCCCAAATATCGTAAAGTTACGTTAAGTGGACTGTTGTTTTTTAAGCCACATTTCTTAGCCAGCTCATCTTTAACCGATATAACCACTTTTGGATTCAATTTTTTTTTAGGTTTTCTCTAACTTTTGGGACAAAATGTAACTCATCCCCGGCAGTGAAAATCGTGTTGGAAGCGTTTGGGCCGATATTGATCCAAATTATCTCGGGTATAATGTTTTGAATGAATAAGTGGGCGGAACAGGGATCCATATTAAACATTTTGGCCATTGTTTTTTTTACTCCGCCCAGTTAAAAAGTGCATTATAGTCAACTCAATATATGAAGATATTTTAGTAAATCGCTAACAATACCACACACCCGGTGGCAAAAATATAAATTAATGCAAAAATAATTTATTAATAATAATGCCTTTTAATACCTTTTAGTATAAGATGAAAATTGTATCTAAAAAACACGACTGCACGAAATAAGCTGCGAGATTTTATTTGGTACTTTTTGGCTGTTACTTGATTTTTAGAAAGAAGAATTTTCCACATATATTATATTACTTTATTTAGACTCTTAAATTAACAATTCAGAATTCTGCATTTAAATTATTTCCATATTTTTAATGGTTTGCAAGATACAGTCTATCAAAGTTGAAAATTTTTCCTGCACGAAATAATGTGTGAGCCACTGTACACAATTTTGGGATTTTGCTGTCGAATTGGATCATAGATTATTGCCCAAAATATGCTAAAAAAAAAATTAAAATTAAATGTAATATATAAATATAAATGTAATATATAAATATCCGAATAGTTACTACTGATACAACTGTCACTGATTCTCACATTTGAAATCGTAAGCCCTAACAGGCACACAAAAATATATTGAGTTTTATTTTGATTCGAGTCAAGAAAATACATTAAAAGTAGTAAGAAACGTATTTTATTATAGTAGAGCTTTTTCGTCTAAATGGTAACTCCCGCGACCTGGACAGTGTCCCCATCGGTATCCAACGCTTGTGCATCAACTCAAGGTAAGTACAAATAACAAAACTGTGCACTTTTTATTATTATCAAGTCGTCTGAAAGATGCAGAAAATATTATGAAAATTTGGTATAATATATTGAATATTTGAGAAAGTCTCTTTGGTTATCGTTTTTACCACTTCTGTGTATACGACAGCTTTACAGATGTGCGATTGTCTTAAGCATACTTTCAGGCTGTTCAAAATACTCAATATTGACTCCATCTGGGTTAATGTATAAGAGACTACCAAATAGGATTATGAATCAAAGCTAATTTTGTTCTTAAAACGCATTTAATAATAATACAAAATAAAATATTCCAATATTAAATAAATACATATGCATAGAAGATCAAAAATTGTTATTAAACACAATAACTCAAAAATCAACTGTCACTTTACATTTCAGAGTTACTATGGAACAAAACTACTGCAAAACTACTTAATTTTAATCAGGGCAAAAATAAGTAAATACCAAAAATACTAGAAAAAATATATCTGAAAAAGTATTCAGCTATCCGGGAATATTCCGAAAATCGTTAAAGCTTGTTTAAAAAATTATGATAATTTATTTAGTTTCAGAAATAAAACTTATAAGCTTCGACGACAGATTGCAACACATGACAGATCAAATCAGTTTTAACGCCGAAAATGCACTTTTAACACTTATTTACGTTACTTATTTACAATGTAATCCAATTCACCAATTAATGTAAGCGAGGACATATGAATTTCAACTCCTCTCAATACTGCAGAATTTCGTGAATTATATCAATTTGCATAGACCAATAATTTTTTTCTTTCAGTTATTGTTAGCTATACATTTTTTATATATTTTAATATGTATATATTTTATACACTTAATTTTATGAAGATATATAGATACAAATCCGTAAATGACAAAAGTATCAATTAAAATCCATGTGACTTAAAACAGATTTGAAGCATTATTTTATTTTTTAATTAAAATTGAACGATAACTCATACTATTTATTTTTAAATTAAAAATAGAAATACCACTTATTTTTGATTTAAAAAATAAAAATTAATTAAAGTGTTATAAGTTATCTTAGTTAACGCTTATTTTTAATTTAAAAAAAGCTACAGATAATAGTTTTTGTAAGTTTTTATTTAGAGAAATAAAAAAGAACTGTTATTGCTTGAAAGCTTGCTTTTAAAAGTCATAACAGTTACGGTTTCTGGTAAAATATAATTGCGATAAATCGAAGAACGACTTTAATTTGGGAACCAAAATAAGCTAAAAATAAGCGACATATGAGCATTTTCAGAGTGGCGTTACGTGACAATAGTACGCATTAATGTGAAAAAAGCCAGATAAAAGTTGAATTTAAAAAAAAAAAATTTTTTTATCTGCTTAGCAATTCAGCTCGACTATATTTAGTAAAAGAGAGTATAACATTCGACCTTGCCGGTTTAAAGACAAGCAAAAAACAGTTGTGGCGTAACGTGACAAGAATAGAACTCTGCAAAGTGTGCAATCCTCTTTCTATAATTTTTTTTTCTTTATTGTAATGAATAAAGTAAGTTAATTTTTCCGGCAAATTTTATTTAAAAACTTTTTCCGGTTTTTTTTTACAAGCCGTAGTATAAAGTGTTACGTGACAAGGCGTTACATGACATACATTTCCATAGTACATTTTGAAGTAATGATCGGCCTTAAAAATTTATTTTACGCAAATAAAACATTTATTTCGGCTTCAATATTAATGTTTATTTAAATTAAAAGGAAAATTAAGTAATTCAGAAAAAAAAATGTTTACCTAATATTCTTGTTTACCTAATACTAGGTGTATTCGCAAGAAGAGCGTATACTGTGGCGTTACGTGACATAATTTTAAAATTTTCTAAAAAATTAAATATTTTTTTGTGACTCGAAAGTGTATTATACATTACATTGTTGTATTAAACTTTGTTAAGATTTAAAATTTCACGATTCTGCGATCATCAGTGCAGATGTAATAATACGAAATGCTGATATTTGTGGCGTTACGTGACATTAGAATATCGGTAAAAACAAATCAAAGTTTTGCCCTTAATTGACGTTTGCTGACATATCTCCAAGTGAGAAAAATAAAAAGCTATGGTACATTTTTTTTTACTAGCGCTTTATTAATGCAAATATCAAATTGATAACAATAGATACATGAGCTATATACGTTTATTATGCATACAAGTATCAAATATTATGTAAATTTATATATATATATATATTTAAAAAAAAAAATGTGTAAGTGTATATATAATATTTATATACCAACCAACCGCGCAAACTTAATATTACGACAAAAAAAAAAAAATGCATATATAAACTTGGTTCGATTTGTTCGCGTTCGTCTTTAGCTATATATAAAAAAAATATACATGCAATATATATATGTATATATATGTATATAATAAAATATATATATAAGTATATGTACTCATATAAAACATATTTAGAAGGCACATAATTACAGGCGCTTGGACAGCCGGACACTTTGTGTCCAGCTCAATTGTGGCGCATGGATTGGGTCTAACACATTCTTCTCCAGCTTAAAGTCGTGTGTTGTGTGTGTGTGTGTGTGTGTAATGTACAGTAATTGAGTATGTTTATATATATATAGAATTGTGTTAGTTTTATTTTGTTTTAGCTTGTCCTAATAGGGATTGACTGCGGCAAGGCCAACACGTCCGCCGGAGCGTGCAAACACCGGCTCCGCATAACTGTGACGATAGCCTTTGGGCATGCTGGACAACGGTTTGCCGCCAACGGATGAGCCACCACCACCAGAGCCACCACCACCGGCACCACCTCCGCCAGCACCAGGCCCGCTATTGTTGCCATTGCTGGGCGTCGGTGCCGGCGATGGATAACGCTCGGCATGATGTGCGGCAACCATACGTGATGAGCTTGACTTGACCACCGGCTCTGTGGGCTGCATATATTCGCGCGAATGGGCGCGCATCTGATGACGAGATTGAGATTGATGACTGTCACGAACGCGATCACGTTCTCGTTCCCGCTCCCTTTCGCGCTCTCTATCATGACGATATGCATCATGTGATTGCTCACGCAAATCCACATCGCCACGTCGCATGGGATAATCCCGTTCACGTCGTTCCCGCTCCCGTTCCTGACCATGTCGCGTCATATTGCTGCCGCTGTTGCTGCTGTTCGTGTGCTGCAGCTGCAACTGTTGCTGCTCCTGTTCCCATTGCTCGCGTGATCGAGCACGCGAACGGCTCATAATTGGCTCCTGTGCCTGCATAGATTCCACATCCTCATCATCGCTCCATTGCTCATAGCTGGGCGGCTCCACAGAGCCACGTCGTCGTCGCGACGATGATCTGTAATCGGCGGCCGTTGCAACTGTTGCAGCAACTGTTGCTGCCGCATTGCCCACACTGTCACGCTCATCCAAATCATAGCGACTGCCGCCAGTGCGCTCCATGGCTCGAAACTTGTCCTTGGCATCGTGGAAACGTTCACGTGGCGACACTTGGCTGCCCCCAGACGTTGCTGTTGTTATTCCCGTATATTCCCGTACGTAACCTCCGCCGCCATCCCGACTGCTGGGCTTACGGCTGGTTGGCTCATCGTTATAGCGCATGCCCGTTGATTTCATCATCTTTTCCATGCTTTGTATATATGGCAGACTTTCCGCCTCGCGATACGGATTGCGATCCCGTGAATGATCACGTTCCCGTTCACGTTCACGTTCCCTTTCGCGTTCCCGTTCCCTTTCACGTTCTCTGTCTCTGTCATGTCGCTCGCGTCGCTCTGAATTGCTGCTGTTGTTGTTGTTATTGCTGCTGCTGATACGCGACGGATGCAACTGTTGCTGCTGCTGCTGGTCGGAGGAGGAGGAGCCACGATGCACTGCCGCATATTTATTGTGCCCTGTAATTGGCACTGGCTGCTCAAATGGCAGCTCAGCGGGATCCACATAACGATGTCGACTGCCTCCATAACGTTGCGCCTCCTCGGCAGCATAGGATTTGAGCTGATGATGTTGCTGCTGCTGCTTCTTGGATGCATATTCCATAAACTTTTGCTTATCGGTTAGATTCTCCTTGCGATAGCCCACAGGTGGCTCACGTTGTGGCTCGCTGCATGGATCCGAATCATCAAAATCATCCAAATCATCATCATGCAAAGAACGTTGCTTGATGCGTTCTCGTTCTCGCTCCCTATCGCGTTCCCTATCCCGCTCCCGCTCCCTTTCTCGCTCCCTTTCCCTTTCTCGCTCCCTTTCCCTTTCTCGCTCCCTTTCCCGATCTCTATCATGTGCGGAGAGTTTTTTATTGAGCAATCGATTGATCTCATTGTATTTATCCGTATCGCGCAACTTGGCAGCGGCTCCGTCATGCTTCAAGGGCTGCGGCTCCAGTTGCATGACACGATTGAATTTTGCATCATAATCCGCCGGACGCATTATAATGGGCTTAATCTCATCCTCGCGAGACCAAGATTTGCTTGACGATGCCGGTGTCTTGGTGCGCTCCCGTTCCCGTTCACTCTGGCGCGGCACATACGGCTTGGCGGGCAAATCCCTTAGATAGCTATCCTCCGGCGGCTGTACGGCGCTTTTCCGTTTCAACTGCGCATGATGCGGCATCGCAATTTGTGATGGCTTCAATGCTATAACCGAATTATCCGCCTCATTGGACCAGTGTTCGTCATCTGTTGAATAAAGATCGCAAAATGTTTTGATTATCAAAATGATCACGAATTAAGAATAATTCAAAAATAATTCATTCTTAAAAATCTCCTTATCCTATATCTTACGAGAAATCCCAGTTCGGACCGCCCCCATCGGATTATATATATTTTTTTCAATTTTTTTTATATTTTATTTCTTACTCTTTCTCTCTTTTCTAGCCTTTAATTTTTTTTTATTTCCTATATATTCGTTTTACTCAAGTTACTCTTATTTTCCATTTCATTACTTCTTGTTTAATCTCATGTTTAAATTTCTAGGATTAATTTAAACTATTAAATTGATATTTTTCTGTTACAAATTTTTATTTTTATTTTTACCATAAAATTCAACTTTTCACTCAAAAAAAAAAAAAGAAGTTAATTTGTTCTAATTTGATTCAAGAGTCTTTAATTATATCTTATTAAAAATTTCTTTGCGCTTCTTTCGATACACGTAAACTAAATCGTTATTTATTTTTACGATCTATTAGAAAAAAATTTAAAATTTTAAAAATTCAAAAAAATAAAAAATTTCAATAGCAAACTTCAAACTCTCATATTCTTTTATAAAACATATTAGATTTTCGTCATGTTCCTTATTGAATCAAATTTTAAATCTATATATTTATACGGAAAGCAATAGATAGAATTAAAAAAAAATGTATTCGCTTGCACTACCCTCAATTTATGTATCATGCTTGAAATGTATAAATTATCGTAAGATAATCCTATTAATATATTTCTAAATATATATATATTTCTATATTTCTAAAATAAATAATTTCAATAGCAAACTTCAAACTCTCATATTCTTTTTTAAAACATATTTGATTTGCATCATGTTCCTTATTTAATGAAATTTTAAATCTATACATATATTAATACGCAAAGCAATAAATAAAATTTTAAAAAAATAATTCGCTTGCACTACCCTCAATTTATGTATCATGCTTGAAATATAAAGATTATCGTTAGAGAATCCTTATTATATATTTCTATCTTGCCAGAAGTTATAATAAATGAATGAACTATTGATGAATGATGTACTCTAAAAAAAAATACAATAATCGATATTTACGTTCTCAGTTAAAAATCATTTCAAGTCTTATTTAAAGATTTTCCTTGCTCAAAAAATAATTGTAGTATTTTGAGAAATTCAAGAAATAAACATTAACTAAATTATTAACATATGACTTTTTATAATAAATATTTTAATTATAAAGGTTGTGACTTTTTATAATCAAAATTTTATTTATTAATGTTCCTGATTATAATTCCATTAGCCTAAAATGCTTCTATAAGCTCAATTTCTTGCTTGAATGTTAGAATTTGTATATCGCTTAGAGGGTCCTACCTATATATATATTTTGTTAAGAGAAAATACTTTCTCAACAGCTCAGAGCAGAATAGTTTGTAAATCTTTTAGAATTTTAAAGTTAAAGACACAAAATTCAATATATTAAAATCAGAAACTCAGCTAAATTGCCAAAAGTCTTAAACTACAATCGAAAATATTAAATATGTTGACTTTTCGTAATCCTCATGAGAAATAATGATTAGGTCCTTTTGATTCTGTTCTATAGTTAAGTTCTAGATTCCGATTTTGAATTTACAAGAATATCTTTTGGTTCTGGTTTAGATTTTTAACTCTTTTAATGTTCACAATGTTCTAAAATCGTAAATATTTTCTATAATTGACAATTACTTACCACTTGAGCTATTTAGCTCCTGTCGCTCTGGACTGGGCGCCAAATCGGAGCCAATGCCCGAGGAGCCGCGTGATGACACCTGTTTGCCATTGGGATTTGTTGGTGGTGCAGCAGCACCAATACCACCAGCTGCTGGTGTTGCCGTTGAGCCAGAACCAACAGCTGCCGCTGATTTGGGCGTTACAGCACCGCCAACAATTAGAGCATTGCGACAACGACGCAGCTCAATGGCCGTTAGATTGCCCTTGGAACGATGCACTGTATCATAGTCACGGGGCGGCAACAATAACGGTGGTCCATTGCCATTCAATTTGGCCCGAAGTTCCGCTGCCAGCGAATCAAATAGATCGCTATTCTGTTGCGCCGTCAACGGCGGATGATGAGGATGATGACCATGTGAATGATGTTTGTTGTTGTTGTTGCTGCTGCTGTTGCTATTGTTGTTGTTGTTGCCATGTGGTGGTGATCTGGAAACTGGCGAACCAGCCACACCGCCCATGCCACCACCCACATGCTCCTCACTGCACTCAGATTCCCTAGTGCTATTGCCCGTATCGCTGCCCAGCGAACTGCTAAATCTTTTTGGAGATGTCTCATGGCGTCGCTGCTGCTGCTGCTGTTGCTGCTGCTGCTGATGTGGATAACCCGGACCACTTGAATGGTGCTGTTGAGCTTGTTGTTGTGACATATGATGGGACGTCTTGTGCGTGGATTCGTGCCTCTTGTCTGAGCCGCTATTGTGTCCCTGTCCACCGCCAGCGGGCAGCGGCGGCAAAATGCCCAATCTGCAAGTGCAACAAACAAATATGAGAATAGTTTTCTATATAAAAATATTGGAAATAATAGTCTGAAATCTTTAAATACATCTATTCTCCCACATATAAAAAAATAGCAAATTGTGTTATTATATACATATATTCAGGTAATAGCTTCTATATACATATATATAAAAATGGTGTAAAAAATATGTCATCTTCAATGGAGAATGGCTAGGCTGATATGGCTCAAATTTATTTTCAGTTATTCGTAATTTCCAGGAGAAAGTTTACAAAATAAAAAATTTTCAAAAAACTTTTCAGAAAAGTCGCTACCGCCTTAACAGTTGAACTCACTCTTAACGTTTACAGCTCTGTTAACTTATGCAGCACTGTTACATTAATAACAGTAGGCAGTATTTTTCAAATGAAATATGAAAAATACAGTAGACAGTATTTATTAAATAAATACGACCCAGTGGGAATTTTGACAGAAGGCGAAATTATTGAAAATAGCAGCGAAATTTATATTATATCATACAGTCTTGCCTTCTCGAAGCATGTTAAGCGATTGTCGCGATTTTCCAACCCATGCAAAACTGATGAAAATAGCAGCAGAATTTGTATGATATCATATAGTTTTGCTTTCTAGAGGCATGTCTTGCTTATTTTCCATTCTGTTATGCAGAAAGCATTATGGCTTTATAAATCGCATGAAAAATATAGCTTCCAGACTACTTATATTTGGAAACAAATTAGCCAAATTCCCACTAGGAAATTGGATTTTATTATTTGAATATAGCAGACGTAGTGCTACTAGAAATAATTTATATGGCAGAAAAACATTTGCCGGGTCAACTAGAATATACAATAAATAGTTTGTGTATTGTTGTTATTTTTGTTTAAAGCAGGGCGTAGCAACGCACGTCGGGTACACTAGTTAGTTTAAATAAATAGTTAAAAACAATTCACATAGAAATATGCACAGTTTTGGTCGAACTATAAGTATTGAAAATCGAGAAAGTTACACTTTTAATGAGAATATAAATTCTAATAGTCAATGCTCTTTTCAGATCTTAATTTTATAAAAACTTTATAAATTTTTATGCGAAATGTTATTCTGGGAAATGTCGCAATTTAAGTCCTTTATTTTATTTTTTAAATTACGTTTTTTATTTTCAAAATTTCGTGTCTGTTTGCTTGACCATAGTCTAAGGAAGACTGTTTTTAAATAATATTTTCCAAGCTTTAATTATAATAAAATATCAAATAAATCTAATCTATAGGCAAAATTATGACCAGAGAAACAATCCGAAAAGCAATCGGTTTAGTTTTAAAGTTATGATAATTGAAATCTCAGAAAATAATTTTCCATGACGCACAGAACTTTCTATAATAATCTTCAAACTTTTATATCTTTCTTAAAACATATTCGATTTTATTATTGAATCAAAATTCAATTCTATATATTAATACGCGAAACAATAGTATAGAAAATAATTGTGTTACCTGCCTTCCTCCTCGATTCTCAAAAATTAAAAGGATTGCAATGGAAAAAAAAACAAAAAATTGTTTTTGCTTCACTTTCTTCATTTTTTGGCACTTGAAGAGTAAACAATTTATCACAGGCAATTGCTTTAATATTTAAAAATCAAATTGTTTGTTTAATTATTAAAATATGTATGTAAAATAAATTTTCAATTTAGTTAGAATTAAATTTTGAACCTTTTCCATCTGGATTTCTAAGCCACATAATAGAATGCTCAAGACATCCGTCCCCCAATTTTATTTGTATTTAAATTTATATATTAGGCGTTAATCAGGGCCCAATTTTAATTCATTCTGATATCAAGTTTGTTTATCATTTACCATATACAATATCACATTATATCAACCATGATATTCTGGTTTCTACAATCACTTATTCTTATTATTAGATATTATTATATACATATATGTTAGCTCACCTAGTCTCTAGCTCCTCGAAACGCTTTTGATTGTCCGGGCGATTGATTAGGATTTGCAATTGTAGGTGCAACGCCTCGGCCGTTGTCTCCGAGTCGCAACGATAGGCGTGCACATGGAGAGGGCATTTTGTGGCCGGATTGTAGAGTAGAAGCACACAGGCAACGATATCATCAGTTTGCACGGAGCTGGTTATGGCACTGTGTGGTATTAAATGCTTCGACGAGCCCTGGACATGAAAAATAAGGAAGCGCATGAGTATGGAATGTTAAGCAGTTGATTGGAAAAGAAAGAAAGATGTTGATAAAAAATAAATTTTTAGTTTTACCTGCACGATTTTAATGCCCTTGTGTGAGACCTGTAGCGTCACCTTGAGCGGCTCCTGGCCTCGGGATCTATCCACCAGATAGGGCAACACTGAGTTAATCACGCGAGCACCACGCAATCCTTTCGCCTCCTCGGCGCCCAGGAACCACACATAATAGGAAGCCTTCTGTACGTCCCGACGCAAACGTAGCGCCATCTTGTTGTGATCAATTTAAAGATAATTCTTTCGATTTATTTAGTTTTGTCAGTCGCAACTAGTGCTAAGCATCTACAAGAAATTTAAGTATAATTTATTAATTAGTTTAATAAATGAGAAAAATGCATTAAGAACAATTAAAGTCTTAAATAGCTGTTTAAGCCTAAAATGATAATACTTAGTCTAATAAAAATAATATCGTTCCTTGGTATGAATCTTCTTTATTTCTTCATTTTATTTTTGATGAAAATATTATTGTCATAAAATCACGTATCACATTTGCTTATTGAAAGTTAAATTTTTGACGCAAATAAATTATTTTTTTAAATGTCAAATCAATCAAGAAGCTAAACTAAGAAGTTAAAAAACTAAAACTCAGTTTTATGAGTTACAAAAGAATATGAAAATTAAAACTCAGTTATTATCAATATTATTGGTGAATATTATAGAAGTGCATAATAATAATAATAATAATATTAGTAATTTAATGCAGCTATGTAAAAGCGGAGGAGAGGAAAACGAAATTTTTTTTTCGACTTTTCCTCGAATTTAAAATTGAAAAACTCGTAAAAAAATACCGCACAAAATATCATAATTTTCTTAATTCAAAAGTAAATAGTTGCAAAACTAGTAATTTAAACTTAATAAAGTATATGTATAATTAATAAACCTATTCATAAGCTTTCAGAAAACATAAAGCATTTGAAAATCGGCTGTAAGATTCTCGAGTAATGTTAAAATCTGCAGGCTCCCCTCGAAAAAAAGCTAAAAAAACCAGATTTCAAAAATTTTTTTAAAAAAAAAGTCTCATCATAGAAAAAATTTTAAAGTGGTTTTTCGTTATCTGGGGCACCATATGTATCAGAAAAAGTAGGTTTGGTAACTTATACAAAAAAAAAGCTAAATTTTGTCACCTAGTGTAATTTATAAAAATTTCAATAACTATTAAAAGGGATTTGTAATTTTAAAATAACTGTTATTTTCGGTCCCTGTTTTTATGCTTATTTTAAAGTTGATTAAAGGTAAAAATTCTTCATTTATTTTAAAAATATTTAAGAGGGAAGTAATTTTAATTTTCAAGTAAAAAAATCTACGAAATTTTTTTTTTTAAATAATTCTGTTTAAATCAGGAAAATTTAGTTAAAAATCTAAAAACATTTTTTTTTTAATAATTATATTTAAATGCCAAATCAAATTTAGTTAAAAATCAAAATTTTAAAAGTTTTCTTTTATTTTTTTTTTTATTTTTTAGGAACTAGTTAGTGTCTTTGAAAAGTCGATTAGTTGATTTCTTTTGTGCCGAATTTAAATAAATCGTTTATTTTTGGAAATATTTGCATTTATACTTTAAACCGATTCAGTTTAAGTTGCCTAATTCCTGATTTATGTCTGGGAATCACATCATTTTGACAAAAATTTAATACTAATTCGCCAAATGCGCACTTAATGCAAATAATCATAGCTTATAGCATCATAAAGTTAACTTGCATTTCATTAGAATTATGCATAAGAATGTTAATTAACTGTTATTTTTTTTCCTTCTTTTAATTATGAAGATGATCATTAATCAAATATCAGATGGAAAAACTTGGATAAAGCATAAACATTAGCGTCACATGGAATTATATCAACATGACATGTAAACATGGCATGTTAATTGATCACAAACTTGCAACTTGAAAGCTGTTGCCACAGAGAGACACGCACACACATTCACTTTTGGTATAAAAGTGCATAAGATATTTATATTCATGTTAATCATGGTTACGGGCAACATCTAACGGAATCTTTTAGACAAATTTCAAAGCTGAAAAAAAAACCAGCAAAACGACAGAAATTGCAGCTCTATGTGTGTGTCATAATGTTTCTAGTATGTATTATCTTTTCAAGAAACTGGCGCTATAGTGTCTTCACAAATATGAAGTAAGCAGCCAAGTTAACAACAACAAGCAACGGTATTAATATTGTTGATATACTCGTATATCTTCTCAATAATATTCATAATCGATGAGCTTGTACAACTTGTTGTGCGACATCTTATAGCGTGGGGGCCAAAAGAATCTTGTTTTTCAGATGATTGGATTTTTTTTTTTATATTCAATGTGTGGATTAAAAGTCACAAAAAAAAATCCATAGAACAACAACAGCTTAAAAGATATTTATCAATGTTATATGGCAGCCAATAATGTGTGTGCTTTTAAAATTTACATATGACACAAAAGCAGCCAAAGCAACAAAAGCTGTTAAACAAACGAAATTATTAACCTCAAAAGCAAAAGATTTTAAATTTATTTTATTAGAAGATGAAGAAAAAATAAAAAAAAATAAAAAATACACATACAAAAATCCAATCATAAAAACTGGAAAAACACCTGAAAGACATTCTTAAGCATTAAATTTTTAAAGAATTATTTTTTTTCTTTTGTGGGGAATTTTTCTGTATCTTTACTTGTACTTAGCTAAGAGTTGGTATAAATAGGCATGATATATTGTAATCAATATGATTAATGTGTTTTTTTTTTTTTGACTGTTTTCGATCTATAAAGTGGTAGAAATAGTCGCAGAAAACCTTTAACTTGACAGAACTCTTTGCTAAAAAACGAAGAACTTTTCTTTTACATACTAGAGTAATTTAAATTAAATTAAAATCATAATTATAATAGCTAGTACCAACGTTTGAATTTCTTTTTTACCTTGAATGTATATATTTTTATTATTTTTTTTGTACATTTACTCATCTGATCAATATAATTTGCCTTGACAGTTTGTAAGGCGATTAAAATTTTTTTCCAATTCTTCATAAACCTTTAAATATTATAGGGTGAATGACTTTTACGGATGAATTTTGACATTTTCATTGATTGATTTTAATGCTCATACAAGTTTGATACAATTCTTAGATGAGATCATTTGATGAGATCACAAAAAATTGTTGATATTATTAAAAATTATACGGCTATATGCACATAAGTATATTATAATGCATAAAACAATGAGTGCTTGCATTAATAATATATGAGTATAAAAAAAACACCTTTCAGAGGAATCACAAAAATGTGATTAATTTTAAATTTTTTTTTTGTGTTTCAATTTATTTTTTGTATTGTTTTAAAATAAAAGTTTTGTCATTTAATTTAATATGCCAAGCGATGGTCGTTCAATCTAGAACTCGTCTTATATTTCATTTCACATTGACAATTTGACATTCGACATTCAACTGCTTTTGCCAAATTAATTGTTTATAATATATTCACTATTCGTTTATTTTGTTTGAAGACATTTCACTTAAGAGTTTATTTATTGAGAATGAGTGGGTTTATATGTATTGTATGTGTTTGGAATATTTAATATTCATATGATTGTTTATATACTTAATTTGTTGGTAATAAAGCTCAGTATGCGCCTCGGCATCTAAATTACTTGTTAAGCTAAGACATTTCAAATTTCTTCTAGTTCTTAGCGTACTTTAAAGTATTATTGTAGAATGGTATGGTTAGTGTGGTCTATCCATATAAATTCTTGCACAAGTGCACTTAAAAGGGCAAACAAATCATTTGCAAGCGCAAGTTACTTGCTTACGAGCGTGTGGGCTTGAAGGCTTGATTAGCCTAATTGAGTTGATTTTATAGTTTGTGCTTTAAAGTTGATTGAATTTGAATTTTAAATGCACTTTAAAATTGTTTGTAATGAATTGTGCCTATTATTTAATAATATATTGGAAATACTTGTATAAATGTATTATAATTATTTTAATTTTAGAAGCTTCGCATTCGATTAAACGCCTTCATTGTTATTTTGCATACATGTATGCCACATATTTGAATAATTTCAATATTGTTTAAGATATTTTATAAACTGGGTGTGTACTTATTTACTTATTTACAAATACATATGTATAGCTATGTATGTACGTGTATATTTGCATTCTTTTGCGCAGTCGCAACTGTTTGGCTTGTTGTTGTTCTGTTAACTTGTTGTTGTTGTTGCTGCTGCTTTAGCCCCCCTTTTGACTAGATATTTACAATTGTCATTCTTTGGGCGTTCTCTTTAGTGTGCTGCTTATTGGATTTTATTTTGTGCAGACACAAAATGTTCACATTAAAATGGGTTAAGCGCATTTTGATGAAGACACCACAAATGAAGCAGATAGCTAACACACACACACATACACGTACAGTACACGCTAGGTGAAGTGAAATAATTTCACAGTGTTCTGTATACCATAAAATTGTTTTAGCTGAAGAACTGTCTAAAGAAATTCGACATAATATGAAAATTTCTTTTGTAATTGCGTTTTTAAAGGAGTTTTTTAAGATTTTGGAACACTAAAAGGTAATATGGCAACAGGCAATATATATTATTTAGGTTTTGTAAAGTCTTGGGTTCGTAAGTGTATTTAGGAGACGAATTCACAAATTTTCGAAAATCTCATTTTACACGAAATATATGATTATTTTTTTTACACATATCTCCCAAGGCATAGTACATAAGAAAAACAGAATTTCAATTGATTCTTTTAACAAATTTTGCTAAAATTTGAAAAAAGGTTGATAAGTTTGTTATATACTTGCGCTTATACAATAAATACAAGAAAAGAGGGCTATCCTTGATCGAAAATTTAAATAAAAAACTTCTATGATGGCAAACAGGGCTACGTGCCTTTATATTGGAACTAAACACAACCAAGTCTCAAGATTCATTATATTATATATTCATTATATGTGTTTAGTTAGATCGAAAGTTGATAGAAATGATCGTTTAAACTGTTTTATAAAATAAAAACAATTGTTTGGCTCTTCAGCGAGGGGATATATGAAAAAACATTTTTCTTTCATTCTGGTTACAATTTTGTAGCAATTTTAATTAAAATTTATTTTACTTCTAATAAGTTGATATTGGCATGTTCACTGTATTGAGCGTGCACTGTATTTACGCACGCACACAATCATACGCGGCACTTGCACTGTTTTTGGGCCTCTCTTTGCGTTTGTTTGGCTGCCTTTGCTGTTGTTATTGTTATTATTGTTGTTGGCATTTGCTCCATTTCAGCTGAACTCGATCAATGAACCGTTTAATACACACACACACACACACATACACATACATAGAGAGGCCAACATTCAAGCGCAAGTTGTAGCGTTTAAATTTCTACAAAACTTATTTGATTAACGGTAATTGCAAGAGCGCTGCTGCATTCTCTCTTTTCACCACTATCTTTTTTTTATTATTATTATTATTTTTCATTCTCTGCTCGTTTTCTTTTACACACACCTTCGTTTGCTAAGCGCGCACAAAAACAAAAAAATTAAAGAGCGGCTTGTGTTATTGTTGTTTGCTTTGCTGCTTTTGTATTTTATAGCACGTTAAACACGCGCGTCCCGCCAATGACGACGACGTCTCAACGCTTTGGCCGTCCGCTATCGACTGACTTTAGCTGAAAACGTTTGGCGCTGCCTTTGCTGCCGTTGCTGCTGCTGCTGCTGCCTGGCTAACTGCTATGCACACACACACACAATGGCATACAAATACGTACATGTATGTATGCTTGCTGCTGCCGCTGCTGCTGCTACTGCTATTTTTGTTGTTGCTTGAAGCCGCCGCAAAGAAAGTCAAGTCGCACGTACTGAGACGCCGCTGTCGCTATCGCTGCTGCTGCTGCGCAGTCGTAAGGCCTGGAATGTGTTGAAATTAAAAGTTGTTGGGTTTTTGGGCGCAGCGTCGGCGTCGTTGTTGTTGGCCCTGGACAGGCCAAGTTGCATTTTGTTGTTTTTTTTTTTTTATTTTTCGGCGTAGACAGGTGTACAAGGCGGCTGCGGTTGTTGTTGCTGTTATTGATATAGCATTGAGCACTTTTGAAAAGCCGTCGTCGTTTCTATGCATTCTACAAGTTTTCCATCTACACACACACACACACACACACACGCATAATTGCTGCTGCTGCAAAATTGAAAAACTTGGCATTTAACTTGGTGTCTCTCTTGTTGGGTGAAATCTGCAAAAAAATTATTCTATATACCATACCATACCATACCATACCTTACTATAAGTAAATATCCATAAACAGACAAAACTTGTATTTGTTTATTTGTTGCTGTTATTTGATTTTGCTTTTGGGCACGGAAACGGAAATGCTTCAATTTGTACAGTTGCCACCAAAACAAAAGGTGTCGATATTTATACAATTTGTTGTTGGCATACTTTTGTAATATTTCTTTAAACAATTCTTAAGAAATCAAACCAAGAACATGTCTTTTGTGAAATTATTTTACATGATTAAGTAGCGAACAAAAATAATAAAATATTCTTACAAAATATATTAATTTTTCGACTGATCGTTGCTATGGCAGCTATATCATAAAGTCATACGATTTTAATTCATTTTCGTCAGATTGTCTACAATATAATGAAATTTACAATTTTTAAGTTAGGTTGAGTTATTTTCAAAAACAAAATACTTCTTCAACATATTTTTTTTTACCGATTGTTCCTATGAGAGCTATATGATATAGCTGTTCGATTTTGATCAAATTGTTTAAGCTTTAAAGCAAAATAATATGTCGTTTTAATGTCTTTGCTTGAAAAGTAAATTTTTTTACACGATCGTTCCTATGATAGCTATATATCGCCCCGATTTAGCAGGTTCCGAATATACACTATATACTGCCAATTAAGTCAGCTCCTTTTGCTGATCAAGAATAAATTTATAAATTTAATGGGATCATAGAAGGTTCCAAAATTATAAAATTTTTTTTGTTAGGATATTTAAAAATTATTTACTTTAGACAAGTTTTTAATAAAAAAGCTAAGATTGAGGATATTATATCCTCTAATCTATATATATACAACTGTTCAATCTGACTGACTGACTGATTTGGCGACTCACAAGCAGGGAGAATGATAATAGCTAGAAACCTGAAATTTTTCTGAAAAAAATATATCGAGAGTTGGATATAAAAAGCATTTGAAAATTGTATAAAAAGCTCAACTGGAGAATTCCCGGTGGTGCTTTAAGCTAGGCTACAATCAAGTAAAAAATCATTATATTTTTTTTTTATTTTTAAGGTAGGAGCGTATCAATGCGCGCCGGGAGAGCAAGTATAAGATAAAGTTTTAACTAGATATGGAAGTCCTTTACTTTTTTTAAATAGTAACAATTCTAAATAAAACCATTTTCTTTAAATTGTTTAATTACAACTTAGATGTGCTGTGAAGCAACTTTAATTGAGTTTATCTTATCTCAACGGTTTGCTTCTAAGTGAAAAATGTCATAAAGTTTCTTTAAAATTTTATTTTTTTGTGTTTTGATTATGGGCTTATCAAATAATGGTTTTTTTTTGGTTTCCACATTTTGAGTAGAATAACGACGCAATTTCGGAATTAAAATTTGAGTTTTAAAGCAATGAATTTTATTATTTTTTATAGATTACATTATGTAGCGAGAATTATAAAGAGCGTTAAAACAAAAATATTTTATGCAGATTTTTTTTTATGTTTGATATAATACTTCGTTTAATCTTAAGATAAGCGAATAAATTAATTTTTCTTAAATTGACTTACACAGTTTCTAGAGAAAGTCGATACAAATAGTCTATAAAGTATAGCAAATATATATTTATTTAGCTCTGCTATATGGTGTTTAAAACAATGTTGAAAGTACAAAAAGACGCTTAAAATTTTTTCAATTGATATGCATATCTGCCATGCCTATAAACATATTTTTTTGTTGTTTTTTAAATGCACACATTTATTTTGTTGTAAATGCCAGAGCGTAAATTTTGTTTATGACCTTGGCCAGCTTATTGTGATTATTTTTTGTGAACCCATAGACAACAACATACAGAAATGCATTTTGAAGCACGTTTTGTGGCAGCGACAACAACAACCAACTGGAATTTGCAATCTGAAAAATTTCTCCAAATCTTTTGACAAATCCCTGCTAACCCGCTGACATGCTATTGGTCCAAAGAGTTTCCCCCCATCTCTCTGCCCCACAACGCACGCAAGCAGCAATGGAATTTCACTTTTCACTTGTGGAAAAGCTAAAAAAAAATATTTAAAAAAAAAATAGCCAAAAAAATAAATATAAAAACTTTTATAAGAGCACACTTAATAATTTGCAATTAAATTCGTCGATGGTCGAGCCGCATGGGAACTGGTTGCATGTATGGTATATAAGTATTTTATAGAGTATATGAGGCTTAATAAACATTTTTGTTAAGTCTTGGAGGTATTTAGAGTATATTGTATATAATATATTATCTTAGTCACCTAACCTACTTTTTCTGCTACATATGGTGCCACAGATGACGAAAAACTACTTTAAAAATTGTTCTATCACGAGACTTTTTTTTTAAAAATTTTTTGAAATCTGCTATTTATTTTTAAGCTTTTTTTTTCAGAGGCGAACATGTAGATTTTAACATTACTCGAAAATCTTACAGCCGATTTTCAAATGCTTAATTCTATTAATAATACATATACTTTATTAAGTTTAAATTACTACTTTTTTCAATATTTAATTTTGAATTAAGAAAAATATGATATTTTGTGGGGTATTTTTTACGATTTTTTCACTTTAAAATTCGAGGAGAAATCGAAAAAAAAATAATACAAATAATTATAAGATGTGTTAAAAATGTTTTTTTTTGTGGATTCTTATTGTTATTTGCGTTAAAAAATTGAGGCATAATACTGTTTTATTTTATTAGGTCTGATAAAAAGGGGGTGAAATCATTTCGCGTATTTTCATGATCTTAAATTTCCCAACTGTAGCATGATGTTTTTTATTGTTACTAATTTAAAGTGTGACCTATAATTCTGAGCATTTTGAAATTCCACAAGGCTTAAAACAGGAATCACAATTAAAAGTTAAGTTTTTAAAAAAAATTTTAACTGAAAAAATGATCTAAATTAATGGGAAATTCTTGGATAAATTAATTCAGGATGTAGTATCCTGGAAACAGAATAAGCTTAGTTTATTTAATTTGTAATTAATTTTATTTTTATAATACAAATTGGATAAATAATTTTTCTTTTAAAAGAATAATTATTTTTTTTTTCTTTTCATTTAATTTTGTTTGGTTTAATTATAAACATTCCGGTCTCTGGCTTAAATATAAATATAAAGCTGCATTTGAAATACATATGTATAATAAATATACCACTAATGAATAATACTTATATTTGAAAATAATTTTTCCAAATAAATTTTAATTTGAAGAGCTTTTTCAAAACCTCAGAGGCGTTTACTAACATTTCATTCGTTATTTTAATTAAACTTAAACTTGTCCAACAAATTTCGCATTATTCTTTGCTAAAATTATATGTTTAATTTCTTTTCGAATACTGGCTGTTATATATATATATAGTGTGCTCAAGATCTATGACTAATATATAAGCTAATCTCTCATCTCTTTGAATATATAGTGCATTTAAGATTCGTTTTAGTTGAGATGCTTTTTGTATTCATGCTCTGTATTTATATTTATTTATACATTTTTTTTTTTTTCGGAGAAATCTCAAAGCGCAAAAATCGAAATTACTTTTATAGAGATTGTGTCTACCGTTTGCCCGGGAAGAGGGAGGGGGGCCACCTAGTCAGCCAAGGCCGTCGATTTGCGGGCTGTGACATTAAATCAAAAGGAAGAAGCAACTGCCACGCCTACCGCGGCAACAAGCCGCATATGGAGCCAGTCAATGTCGCCTGGCAATTTACAGATAAATATGTATATATATATGTATATATATGTATATATGCCTATATATACATAAACAGAAACTGATTTGTGATGGCCTCGGAACAAGTGGCTTTCTTTTGGGTGCGACGACTTGCCATCGAGAGATCGGAGATTGCAGATCGGTCTTGAAACTTCAGCTGCAGCTGCTAAGCGTTTTTAATTGAATTGCATTGGAAAAAAAAAAATAAAAAAAAAATAAAAGAGACTCCTTGAATGAGAAACGCGTTAAACCGCTTTTGATTTTTATATATATAATACTTATACTATATAGTATGTATCGTACATATATGTGTATGGCAGTTATACTTACTCTCTATACAACATGCCGACCGGGTAAAAGTGGGTAATCATCATTAGCCGGGCCACCACCACCATCATCCAATGGCAAAACCAATCAGCCTCAACTTGGCTGACTGACTGGACTGGCACTGGACAGTAAAATGTATCCCATTCATGCCACATACCCCAATCTTTAAGTCCAATTCCCACCAGACAGTATAAGCCTCATAGATTAGGAGGCGGTGAGAGTGCGACAAAATAATAAAAAAAAAAATAGAAAAAAAAATAAAACCAAAAGCCGCAAAGAAAATCAAATTAAAACATTTTAACTGTCTGCTTTATAAGATGGCAACCCACACACATACACAGCTACCTGCCACATGTGCTCATGCCACAAAAGCAGCAAGTGAAATTCCGTTAATGCTCTGTCTTCCAAAGATCTCCCCAATGTCTCTACAACTTCTTCTCAACCAACAAAAGTTAGAAATTTGATCTATTTCATGTGATTAGCGCATATAAATTGCCTTCCAGCTGTAGGAAGACTCAACTTACAGCTTTTGACGCGACAGCTCATTGATTGAGCATTGCGATTGATTAGGTGAAAACGCATGTGGGAGTGCCCACGGTACAGAACACCATCATAAATAACGAACACACGAAACACACGAAACAACAATCGGTTAGTCATTAATATGAGGCGTGTAGTTTGGTTGCTCCTAGCATTTTATTTAGCTGAAAGCTGTGATTAACTTGCATATTAATAGCTATGCAGAGAGACTGTGATTAGTGGCAGTAACTATCAGAAAGACACACATACTTTTTAATACACTCCTAGAGTATCGATAGTATCGATATTGCGCTTGCGATCTCTTTTTTTAAGTTGCATATTACAAATAGAACTGTTTTCTATTATTTTCAACATTTGTTTGAAACATTTTATCACTTGAACTTGGGTTGTTAGGTAGCAGTTATTATTACATTATTACAAGACTATCGATAGTATCGATATTTGTCTTGGTCTTCAATAACTTTGGCGTTTCTTGTCCGATCGGTATGAAATTTGCACAGCATATTCAGATCAGCATTCGAATTGTATATGCCAAAAATAAAGAAAATTAAGAATTTTCAAATTGTGCCCCATCGATTTTGCGCTTGCGATCTTTATTTTTAAAATTGCATATTACAAATAGAACTGTTTTCTATTATTTTCAACATTTGTTTGAAACAGTTTATCACTTGAACTTGAGTTGATATAGAGCAGTTATTATTACAGTATTAAAAGACTATCGATAGTATCGATATTTGTCTTGTTCTTCAATAACTTTGGCGTTTCTTGTCCGATCGGTATGAAATTTGCACAGCATTTTCAGATCAGCATTAGAATTGTTTATGCCAAAAATAAAGAAAATTAAGAATTTTAAATTGTGCCTATAAATTGTTTCTATCGATTAGCTTGAGTATCGAAAATTTAAAATAAATTAGATCTGTGTATGAATATACCATTGTCGGGTCTACTCAACTATACCATTCTTACTTGTTTATTATGTATTGCATCTTAAAATTGAAACACCTGAGCCCTTTCAGTGGCATGTGGCATGTGCTGTCAATTGTGAAGTTTCCTGGAATTTTCGCAGCAGAGTTCAAGTTACTTAGTTCAAAAAATTAAAAGAAAAACCATAATGTCTATAATACTCTGACCCTTGTAGAATAGACACGCGTTCAAAGAATGAAAACACTTGAAGCAAAACATCAAGAAGTTATATCGAGGTTTATGAGGTGTTTTGGAACTGTAATTATTTCATTTAATTTTGTTTGAGTCAAGAGCAGTTAAGTTGAAATAGATGTAGATGTAGAAGTTATGCGAGTTTGCTTTTTGTAATTGCAAAAAAAAAAAAAAAAACAATATACAAAATTACAAAGCGTTAACATTGCGTAAAGATTGTCCAACTTGATATAAGGGGGGGAACTATGTAGATAGAAACTGAAACCTTTTTTTTTTGGTTTTCGTATAGACGGGTATTATATAAAGCGCCACCTAGCGGCGACTAGCTGAGACATGGCTGCTCAATTAACGATCATTTGATTGATGGGCTTATCAATCAATTTATCTACGGATGCGCATGCGTGTTTTGCCCCAGGGGTGGGTGAATATGGGGGCGTGGCCCCATCACATTGATGGCCTTGCACCCACCTATCCCGTCCCGACCGCCCCTCCATTCCAATCGATTGTATAACTTTAGCAGCGATCGAAAGTCCAGCGTCGAATTTTTATGATAATTTGCATCCCAGTCAGAAAACATTTTTATTTTTACCATTTTACAATTCACAGTGAGAAAAAGATGGGAAGCTTATATCATATAAGAAGTAAAAAAAAAAAAATAGGCGGCATTTCAATATGATTTACGAGTCGAGAGTTAATCACATGGCATCAGGTGTCATTCATGTATACTATATAATATTGATTTCATGTATGTCATTGAAAAAATCGTTATATTATAATTATGGGTTTGGAAGCTTAAAACTTTTCAATAAATGTGAGATCGTTGAAGCGTTGTATGATCTTTCAATTTTCCTTTAATTTAAGGCTATTCTATTGATCTTCATTTTGGCATTATTTTATTAAATATATCTGATATTCCGAGTATCTCATTTAAGTTCTCATAACCTTATATTTATAAACATAAATTTGGATTTGCTATTTTATTTATAATTTTTGTCTTTTACTCATTTAATTCTTTAGTATTTTTAGACATTCAAATTCAGTTTTTAATGTTTGTTAAATTTTTAAAAAAATTCTTCATTTTAAATGTTTTTTTTCTAAATAACTTTTGTCTTTTACTTATTTAATTCTTTAGTATTTTAGGACTCTCTAATTCTGTTTTTAATGTTTGTTAAATTTTTTTTAAAGTTTCTTCATCTTAAATTTTTTTTTTCTCGTTGTGCTTCTTTAAATTTTTAAAAATTTTCTTAATTTTATCTATTAACTTACAATATATTTAATAATCTTTTTTTAGATTAATTCTAGTTGAATTTTTTACGTTTCCACTTCTTATTTATTGTTATTTTTATTATTAAAATTTTAAATAGATTTGTAGCTTTGATTTTCGAACATTATTAATAATTATCCGTACACTATCATAATTGTACATTAAGCGTAGCTATTATTATTTATTTTCTTGTGTTTATTATACAATGCGAATACATTCAAATCGTTCATGAAAAATCGAAATCCCACACAAATGTACAGAAAATAATAAATCATTAAATAAACACTTAGTATAGTCAGAGATGAGTGCTCTTCATATTTATACACATGTGTATATATTAAGCAAATAATAACAATTTTTGCCCAGTAATTGATTTTTATGCATTGGTTTTTTTCTCTTGATAGTTGCACTTTCACTTAATAATTTCTTATATAAACTAACATTTTTTTCCGATTTTTTTTTTTTTTAAACAGACATGATGAGCTAATGTGAGTAAATCGATTGGATATGTATGACATAGATCTTGAGTTTGTTTGTGGAAATCCCATATTTTTTGTTTCGATTTTGTTTTTAAAAAAATAATGTACTCTTGAATGTAATTATAGTCTTTAGATTGAATAATTAACATTTTTTTTTTGACGTTTATGAATTCTATAGAGAATTATAGGTTTTTATTAATTATGTATTATTTTTGCATATTTTCTTGTTAATAACTATTTATAAATTTCAAGTTCTCATTAAAAATGCAAATTTTATTTACTGAAATAAATCAATCAATATAGAGCTTGTTCAAGGCACAATATTATTACTTCAGGCTAAACAAATATTGTTTTGTATAAAAAATAAAAAATATATTGTTGATTATTGTTAATAAATATACAAAAAAATAACAAAAAGCCAAAAAATCGAAGCTTAAAAACTCTTTCAATGATAAAAAACAAAATTTGTATACAAAACAAAAAAACGCAAATTTTTATACAACGATTTTCTATATAAAGTAAAACAATATAACTTATTTTTTTTTTTATAAATACCTGTAAAAAAACAAAGATTTCTGCCTATATGAATTTTTTTGGGAAGCTTTATGTTATAGGGTTTTGATCTTAATTAAAAAATATATATTCTTTTCAATAAGAATAAAAATTAAATTAAACTAAAAGACAATTTAAAAATAAGTAATATTTTAGAACTAAGCTTGCAAGAAATTTAATTAGTGACGTCATTTTAATCGCTTTTGATTTAATTTCATAATAGTAATGATATTTAAAGTTGAATTTACCAAAACGAACTAAAATATTTTTATTTATAGTCTAGTTTATTTTGAAAGTTTTGTCTGTAAAAACAAAATTTTTATTTTATTTTTGGAATGCAAAACAGTAAATTTTTCAATGATTGTTGAGTAAGTGGCAAATTTTGTTAGCAGTCCATTAGTTATCTATTGATGGGTCTGTTCATTATTGGATGGCTTTCTGTGTATAGTTGTTGTTGTTCATTTTAGCTGCCTCATTGCCAGCTTATAACAAATTTACACGAATATATACATGTATGTGGATATGTATAGCCATATAAACATTACATCATGACATGCTCTATGTACACATGGTAAGCCCATAAAAAACCATACCTAATCGCATCATCGTAGGCTGTAAAAGCATTGGGAAGACTAGGAAGTTATAGAAGGGGGGAGAGTATCTCCTCCTGTGTGCCAGTCTCTGGCAAAACTCAGACAGTCTCAGGCAAACGCCACAGGCCATTACGGTTACTGGTACTGATACCTAGGTTGGGTTACAGACTGGGAGACTGGGAGACTGGAAGACTGCGAGACTGCAAGACTGCGAGACTGAAGTTGTCTGCCATGGTGGGTTAGGTTTTTATTTTGCTTCCTGATTGCGTTGCACGCATGACAGGTGCTGATTAGTTGGCTGACACCGAGACACGATGAATGCATCCAAATGGCTGCTGCAATTTGTTGTTGTTGTTGTTGTTGTTTTTGCATTTCGCAAACTTGCCACAAATGCGTTTTTGCGTATATCTGCGTTTTGCATTTGTCGTCATTCTGTATGTGGCGCCCCATAAATAACTGAACGCGTTAACGATCAACTTATGCAACTGTGCAGCCATTGGGCCATGCCAAAGATGCTACCCAAAAATAAATAAACAAAAAAATATATATATATATACACTTAAAAAAGAGCAAAAGAAAATTGACAAAACTATTGCCAATTAAACGGGGACTGTAAGTTTCCACACACACAGGAAAATGGGAAAATAGCAAATATAGCTAAAAATGTTGCAGTATTCTTCAATTTGTAAAACTCATTGCAAAAATGTTTAAAAATTTTTTGAGATTTTTTTTTACATATTTTGAATAACAAATTGTATTTTAAATATAAATATTTTTTTATATATAGCTCTATAATTATTTTGTTATTTTATGAACATTTAAACACTTCCATTAACCATTTCAATCTCAGTGCTTTCTATGATTCTTTTAATTTTTATTTTTCTGAGTGTATATAAAACACAAAAGACTTAAGACACGAACTTTATGCATTTTCTTCTATTTTCGTCGGCTCATGTTAATGTTATTGTAACTGTAAGCTGCCTGCCTGCCTGCTTGACTGGTGTGCCATGCGCTCTTTCTACACATTTCCTATTAATTTATGTTAATTATTTGTTAAAGAAAGAGCCACACTCTGCCCGGTACACACGCCGCATAGCCTGGTACCCCGATAGCCCATTTGCTGCTTGGCTGCTGTCTATCTTTTTAACCGTCTATCTTTTTAGCCCTCTTCGGAGCCCCGTATCGTAGCCAGGTTCACTGACTTGTTGACAATGAATTGACAAAAGCCAAAAGCCAAAAAAAAAAAAAAAAAGCCAGACACCAACTGTGAAAAGAGGCGCAACAACATACGATAGATAGAAATATAGATGGGAGGAGGCATTGGCAGTGACAGAGGCGGACCCAGAGATGGCCACAACAATGAAGATGATACCAAAGACACAGGCATATATATTAAGTACATTACACATTTGTCTGTCAAGTATAATGGAAGTCAAGTGTGTGTGTGTGTGTGTGTGTGTGCCGCGAAACGAGGGCAGCTTGTTTAGTTACTAAACTTTTTAGAAAAGTATTTTTATTTATTTATTCATTATTATTAGATACAATATGGGCATTTTCACAGAAAGGTCCACCACGACCAATAAATTAAAAGTCATTAATTTTTTTTATAATTTATTATTAAAGCCGAAATTAATGTTTTATTTGCGTTAAATAAATTTTTAAAGGCGATCGTTACTTCAAAATGTACCATGGAAATTTATGTCACGTAACGTTTTATACTAAGGCTTGTAAAAAAAAAACAGGAAAAGGTTTTCAAATGAAATAGCCAGCAAAATTAACTTTCATTATTTATAATTATACTAAAAAAAGATTTATATAAAAAGGCTTGCACACTTTGCAGAGTTTTGCGCTATTACAACTTTAAGTCGTAACCGACTTCAATTCTTGTCACGTAACGTCACTGCTGTGTTTTGCTTATATCTTTTAATCGGAAAGGTCGAATGTTTTCATCTCTTTAACTAAATATAGTCCATCTGAATTGCTACTCAGATTTAAGGAAAATTTTCCAAAAATTTGACTTTTTTCTAGCTTTTCCACATTTAGGCGTACGATTGTCACGTAACGTCATTATGGAAATGCAAATATATAATATAATGCCTAATATAATTTATTACGTACAAGCTGCTATGGCTTTCAACGCCAAAGCTTAGAATAAAATAAAATATTCACATTTTCATGGATACAATTGAAATTTTGAATTTTTAAATAAAAAATAGTGTGTATTTAAAAATCAATCCGCGTGGTTCTAATTAAAGTTTTGACACTGTCTTAAAAGATTTTAGGAAATATATTTTTTCGAGTTCCTAACATAGATTTTTTCCACTTCGAAATAGGCTTTAAAATGTTTAAAAAGTGATTGGTTAAGAAAAGTGGTTGTATTTTTTATGAAAAAAATATATATTTGCATATATTAAAATAAGCATAGGTTTCAAATGATTTTTTCTTCTTTGATATAGACAACTTTTAAGTTACATACACTTATTTTCTTACAATAAGCGGCCTTCTTTATCTTCTAATTTTTTGTTTTATTAAACTTTGAAATTACAATGTAGTGTATCTTAGGGATTTAAGTAATTTCTAGAGTTTCAGCAACATGAACATTAACTGTCAAATTTTCATTTTTGATTTGCTTAAATATGCTATCAATAAATTTTAAATTTATGAAAATTTAAAGGTAAAAGATATTGAAAGATGGCCAATATTTTATTAATTCTTTGCCTGTTTTTTGGTTTATTAACATATAACTTTGCTGTCAGCCCTCGTTAAGCCGTCAGCCCTAAGTATTTTTTTTTTGTATTTTATTTATTGCAAAAGTAGATGTTAGAAAAACTAAGACGATTTGTTGCCCAGCCACAAAACCAAAAGAATCTTTTTGCTTGCGGCGGCTGTAAATTAAAAACATGTATTTAGTTTTTTTTTTATTTTATTTTATAGTATATTTTTTAAGTTGTTTTCTTCTTTTGTTTATTTTTTTCGGCTGTTGCTTAGAAATTGATGCCCGATAATAATGATGATTATTGGTTTGCTTGCTCAACTGTTGATGGGTTTGCGGTTTTGTGATGTCTTTACCATAAGTCTGATGTCATGACAGGATTTTAGAGCCGGTTTTTTATATTTTTTTTTTCCGATTTATAATTAAAATGTTTTGTTCACTAAACGTGCAACATTTGTCAGACACAAGCGCACAAAGCATTTTCAATTGAAATAATAAAAAGCTACAAAAAGTAAATATAATAGAAGAAATTCCCGTTTTATATTGTGTTCAGCGTTTTAAATAAATAAAATTTCAATTGAAATTAAGTATATATTTAGAAAATAAAATGTATTAGTTTTCAACGTTGGACTGTGTGAATTTTTGAATTTTTTTTATTTCGTAACTAAGAATAGAAATTATTTTATTATATTCTTTATGTTTTATAGTATTGTAATGAATATTCTAATTTTGTCAATAGATTTATAATGTAATGAATGCGCGCACATAAATAAAGTATTTACAATCATTAGAAAATAAGTCTTAGTATAAATAACTTGTTTTTTTTTCAAGATAATCAAATCATTTTCCTCATTTCCAAGTTAGATTATATGTAATTTCAAATTTAATAAAAATTGATTAACTGATCATTTAGCTTTATTGTATGAATAATCTGTCAATCTGTTTTTCAAAATATTTCAACTAAACTTAGCATATTTGATTTTTGTATATAACTTGATTTAAATTGAATTATTATATATAATATAAATTCGTCAAGTCGATGATAGTTTTTTAGTTTTAAAATATATTTTGTAAATTGCATATAAACCACTTTAAAAATTGCTTTCCATATTAAAAGCGCATTAAAATTAATTTTCTTCTTTTTTCCCCACCATAAAAATATAAAACCTCACAACCAAAAATTTAAGCATTGTTAATTATTTCAAGTTAATGGCAATTAGATGCTTTAATTGGCTAATGGCTCAGTTTCATTTGGCAACCGGTTTGTGGTGGCTTTGAACGCTATTTTTTTTGCCAACAACTTTTGTGGCCAAGTCTCAGCATTTTGGCTTATTGTGCAACAAACTGTAAAGAGCTTGAAAGTATTTGTGGCCTCTGGCCGGCAATTTCCGCTAAGCGAGTCAAGTTCTAACAACAAAAACAGCAACAACAACAACTTCTGACTGATCTAAGCTCATGCTGGCTGGGGCAAAAGCCTTTCCCTCTACCCCCGCTCCACCTGGCCATTTAAATTGGTAATAGTCTTATATATATATATATATATTTTTTTTTTTTTTTTTGGCACATATGTCTTTTAACACTTCTTTCTGCTGGCCCATAAGATATTTGGCCTGAATTGAAATGCTTATTGCTTGTACTTGAAATGACTTCATTTGCCCGACTTTTTTGTGGCTTTGAGTTTCTGTTTCAGTTTCAGTTTGTCTTTGTTTTGTTTTAAATTCATTGCTCTGCCTATCGCATGTGCTGCAAATCAAGGTTAATTGTTAATACTTACCTGTGTCCCACTCCCATTCCCCTCTACACACACACACACTCTCCTCAGGTGGAGTTGCGTGCGCACCTTTCCAATCAATCAGGCTCAATATTTATCATTGTATTTATACACTTGCCGTGGTTATTATAATTTTGTTACGAAATTTGTAACTCTAAAGAAGGCATAAGGCATATAACATATTCCAAAAATTATAATAGCCAAAAAAAAAATATCTTTGAGGCTTTAGAAATTAAACTGCAGCATTATTTTTCGTGCTATTACGATAAAATTTATTTAACATTTCTTTTTTGAAATTTTTAATTTTATGATCCATTTTTTTACCGGTAGTAGCTGATCTATTCATTTTTTTGGTTTTGTTTTTTTTAAGCCCCATTTTAACAAGTTTGTTCGAAATATTCAAAAGTTAACTCTTCTGAACACATAAGCCCTAAAATTGAGTTCATTTAGGGGTTTTTAGCTAAAATAATAGAATATTCAAATTTTCACAGATTGTTTTATTATATTTTCCTGAGAAAAATTAGTTTATTGAAAACATTTTTTTTTTTAAATCAAATTAATGATGTAATTTAATTTCTAATTCTCGATATAGGATAAAGTCGCATGTTTGAGCTTACTTTTTTTAAAAAAAAAAAAAAATTTTGGCACAATGTTCTATAGAAAAAACTTTCTCAGTTTTAAAACTATGAAACCTTTCACAGATGCTACATTTTGCTAAAGGCAGTAAGTACGCCGTATTCATCCGGGTAAGATAGCTACCTTAGGATAGATTGAGCATGAAATAAGTTCATGTGAGAAGCACTTTAATGTTTTTCAAAAAATAACACTCAAACTGATCAATTCTAAGTTCCATTGCAGTCATTACAATTAGATTCAATGTATATCGGACTACTATATCTTATAACTGCCAGAGCTGTTAGAAACTACATCTCAAAAATTAAGCTGTTGCATAAAAAACATTTCTCATTCTTCAAGATAGCTCAACCTTAACAGTCTATATATATATAACTGTTCAAATGACTGACTGATTGGCGACTCACCGCCAGGTCTAACGGTAGAAGCTAGAAACCTGAAATTTGTGACAATAGCTTACTATTATATCGCAGGTTGGCACTCTGGAAATATTTTATTAAAATAATATCGGGAAGTGGGTGGAAAATGCATTTTAAAATAACATATGAAAACCTCAGCTGGAGCATATCAGGTGGCACAGTAGGCTACAATAATAGTGACATTTTGGAAGATGATTAGTTTGTTTATTTTCATATTTTTTTTTTTTTTTTTTTTTTTTTGGGAACGGTTGCAAAACATATAGGGATGATCTAGTGTTTTATATAATAATTTTTTTCTTTATAATATCACACAAGGAACTGAGTTTTTATAATTTACAAGTGTAACCAGCGTGCTTTGCTACGCCCTCGAAAAAGCGGCAAATGTTGTTTTGCCTTATAAACTATTTCTATTGGCGCTATGTTAATTCGTATTTATTTAAAAAATACTGCCTACTGTGATTTTCATATATCATTTAAAAAATACTGCCTGCTGTGAATGTTTGAAACAGCGCTGCATAAGTTAACAGAGCTGTAAGCGTTAACAGTGAGTACAACTGTTGAGTCGCTAGCGACTTTTCCAGAAAGTTTTCCCAAAATTTTATTTTCTAAAAACATTCTCCTGGCAATTTCGAATAAGTTAATAAACACTGTAGCCATACTAGCCGTTCTTAAATGCTGAATTCCTATACATTAACTTGACTCCATTTTGATATATATATAGATATAAATTTAGTTAGTGTATATATATTCGGCATGCAAAAGTTTGTTAGCATTTTTTCTTGTTTAAATTGTAAATAGTTGTTGTAGCTTTTGTCGTTGTCATGCACGCAATTTGCATGCGCCGTTAGCCCGGCCAGAAGTAACTGTAAGGCCTAGCTAACCAACCATAAATGGAACTCACACATTGCATGTCACGACGTGTCGCCCACGCCTCAAGTTGTTGGCTTTTTGTTGAAGTTAAGCTCTCTATGGTCAGCTAAGTGTATTGTAAGTATTTCAGTATTTGGCTTTAGTGTTTGGGAAAGTTCTGTTAATAGCATTGACCGCTATGTTTTTCTCCAATAAAAATAAAATAAATCGTAGATTTCATAAATAATTCCTAATTTATTGCTGACACTAAATATAGCTGAGCTATAAGTTTAGAAATGGGCAAACTTTAAATACGATTTGCATAACAAAATATGAGCCTATCAAGGTTTAAGAACAGTTTTTCTAATGCCACTTTATGTTTAGCTGAAGCTTTTAATACTGTGATCTTTGGCTAAGTCTAAAGCTTGTTTAATGCAGCAAGACAGTTATAAAGTTAGACGGTATTATAATGGTAAAAATTTGTCAACTCTTTTTTTAGTAAAAGCTTTAATATAATATGACATTTAATGATATTTTATTAAGTTTCTTAACAGTGTTGAGACTATATTAATTAACTATTATTTTATATATATATTTATTATAAATTCAATCAATTATATCTCATTTTATAAAGACTATATTTCTAGAATAAATATCATACTTTTTGTTTAATAGATTTTTAATTGATTTTTTCATTGATAACAGAAAAAGAAATCAATTCATTCAGCCGATAAAATGTTGCCTTATAATTAAAATTCTCTCTTGAATGCTTTTATCAATTACATATTTAGATGAACACTATAACAAATTTATTTATTTTAATTATAATTCAGATTTTATTTAAAAGCTTTGAATAAAGTTATATCAATTAGAAATATGCTCTCTTTGATTTCAAAATTTTCAATATAAATATTACCATTTGAACTGATGCTTACCTTATAAATATATATTATGTTAATGCGTTTTGAGCATATCGTTTTTTTGGCCATAATGCCATAAATTGAATTCATAGACAGCACATTAGCTATGCGGGACGTTATATAATAAAAGTGTGGCATATCACATTCATAATACGGTGAATATAAACAGAAAGTAATTCAGCAGCTTTTAAATGGAGCGATTTGATCAAAGAAAAGTTAAGTATTTACTTTTTATGTGCACTCTGCCACATTGAAATGACTCTGATTTGTGTTTTCCAATTAAGAGCAGCATTTGGCAGCTTTCTATTGTTATAAAACAAAGTCAAACCCTAAAACAATTCCAATGTCCTTGCGAGCTACCAAAAAGAAAATCAAAAGACTTAGGCGACAAACTTGCTGGCAAGAAAACTGAACTGCTTTTGCACGATTTTTTAGAGCTGTCTGTAGGGGGAAGGAGACTGGCAGAGGGGTGCATGCAGACTGTCGCGCCTGTTTAAAAAAAAAAATAAAAATAAATACGAGACAATGAAAAGTGAAATTGTCTCGATAGGTTTTCAGTTTTCAGCATTTTTTGTCTTTTCTTTTTTTAAAAATTTTTCGGGGCACGTTTGTTTGTTTTTCACATATTTCAAACAACAAATCAATGAAAGTCGACGCCAAATGCAGTTGAGACAAGCATGAAGCATGTGGGCTTCCAGTTAGCCAGACAAACGGACAGACTTCAAGCTAACCAGCTAGGCAATTTCGAATGCTCGCATAATCAAGCCAAAAATGGCAGCGTAAAATTTATCGAAATTTTTATATATTTTTTTTTTTTGTATTTTTTATTCCAAAGTGCCATGCAAAAGTGGCAGGAGAAAGGCAGTGAAAAATTTGGTAGGCAGAGCAGCAAAGAGGGTGGGAGGAAGACGGAGTTGGGTGTACTGTAGACGAACGCTTAACACCTGATCATTTGACATGCATTTTACTTTTTTTTTTTTCTTTTGATATATTGGTGAAGGACGTGGCCCAAAAGGTCAAAAATACTAAAGAAGTTGGACAAGCCTGAAATGAGCAATTAAACATACAACAAGGCCTGAAATGTCAGGCTAACAACTTTCACCATAGTATATATATATATATATATATATGCATATAAATATATGCATATAAATATATGCCTGCCTTTGGCGTAAAAATACTCTCATATCATGTGCTTGCGCGAATCTCTGTGAGAAATGGCGACAAAATCATCAAGACAACCAAAATCGATGTCAATCAGAAATGCCAACCAAGTTTAATTTGGATTTTTTTTTTGTTTTTCTGTTTATCTGTTTGTTTTTTTGTTTGTTTGTTTCTTTGTTGTTGGCTTTGGCAATTGCTCTTGATGAAATTTCATTGAAAATTGTTGAAGGTTAAAATGCAATTGAAGACATGAGTGGAAAGTTAAGAGTGTGTGTCTCGAAAAAATGTGTTATGCTCTTATATAGAGTTTACTCAATAATTTGTGTTAATTGGACAGCAAATGGTAACAACAAGTATTTGTGTATTTCAAAAGTGATTTTTGGGCATAACAAAATTAGACATATTTTAGGTCTCATGTGATATATAGGTAAACAATTTCTTGAATGTGAATTTGAGATTTTTGTATTAAAGAAAATAATTTAAGCTATGATTGAATTAAGTTGATCTTAGTATGACTTTTCCGTATTTAACCTTCATAAATCATTTGTCATAAATCCCTTATGGATCGTCTAAAAATTAAGTGCACAAAAAACATAATGAAAATTTGTTTTAAATAACCTTGTCTGTTCCATAAAGTTTGTCAAAAACTCTTTTTTTACTGATATAATTTGGAACGAATATTTTAAAACAGTTTTAAATACATAAAAATAAGTGAGTTTTACTATTTGTTAAAAAAGCTAGTAAAACTCAATTAAAATTAATGATTCATAATTTTTTTTAAATTTTATTAATATTGACTTTGGCTCTTAGTATTGACTGTTATTTATATTTTAAATCACGCTCCAAATAAATTAAGTTGAACAAAGTTTAGGAACCGAAATAAATCTTACATTTTCTGCAACTGAATTAAAAATAAAATATTTTAAAAATATATGTATAAGATGAGACAGTTTCAAATGTTTATAAATTAGTAATTCAATAATAATTATAAATATGTTAAAAAGCTTGTAAAGTATCTAACTACATTTAAGACATTCAAGTTTGATATGCTTATAAATTGCATTTAATTATGTGAAAATGTTTTTTCTATTGCATAATATATGCTTAATAGGAATGCGACAAAATGTAAAATATAACTAATATGCTCGCTTTCTTTGTTTTTTTTTTTTATATTTGTTTTAAGGGTATTCCATTTAAAAAGAAAAAATCAACCTGAATTTGTGCATTGTGCAAGTTATTGCTAATGCTGTTCGCTGTGTGCTTTAATTTGTTGTAACATAGTGTGGCTTCCAAGTGTCCACTTAATGCCTCATCAAGAGTGTAGACAGGCCCCCTTTTATCACTCCCATCCCCTCCCTGGTGCCATGCATTACGCCCATTTTGTGGGTCTTACTAAACTGAACTTTAATTTAAATGCACAACGTGGCCTTTGTTGTTTTGCATTGTTGTTATTATTATCTTTATTTTTTTTATTTTTTTGTGGATTTTTGATTATCATTTAGCGCACATTTGCAGCTATTTGTTGCTAGTGTTGCTATTGTTGTTGTTGTCTTTGAAAAATGGTTCATTAACATTAGCTTTCTACATATTGTTGTTGTTGTTGTTGTTTGTTTGTTTGTTTCAACAAATTAACGCCCAAATATTTTTGTTTGTATTTTTTTTTAATGCGCCTTTTGTTTAGCGCACAAATGTTGCATTATTTGTTGTTATTTGTTATGATTGTTGTTGTTGTTGCTGTTGCTGCATTTGTCAAATGCATTTTGGAAATCATGTGAATCAAAAAACAAAAAAAAAACCAAACATGACAATGGCACAATTTATGCAAAATGCATTTAAATATATATAAAAAACATTTCTTTTTTTTTTGTTGCATGATATTTCAAACATTTTTATTATTGTTGTTTTTGATATTGAATAAAGTTTGGTTTATTTGTAGGGAAAGTAAACGGAAAGAAAATTTATTAATATTTTTCTTTGTCATATAAAAAAGCATTACGTTATAATATTATTGTCAGTGAAAAGTGACAACTAGCAAATTTATTTAATAAAATATATTTTTTATTTATATATTTATTTAATTGAATTAAAAAATATGTCAACTAATAGTTATTAATATAAGATTTATTTAATAAAATATGTCTTTTTTTTATTTACCTAAATTGAATTTAAAATATGTCAACTGAAAAGTATTTAAATAAAGTAGAAACTGCTTTCATTGTTTGTTATTATGATTAACTTTTGTGCATTATAGATATATAGATATACAATGTTTATTATACATTATATATACACCTATATCGCTGCTGCTAGTTTTTCATACTAGAATTTAATTTTCAAGCGATAATATGCCGATTTTGAGTAATTTTTGTCACACAAAAAATTTTAAGAAAATTAAAAAAAAATCCAAAATATAAGTATAAGTATTATTATAAAATACTTACTGTAATTAAAAAATGTCAGAATCAATAATTATTGATTATAATTATAATTATAAAATTATAATTTTTTATTATATTATTATAAAGTAAAATATAGTATTGCAATCTTTAAGAAAAATTGTGTTATAACTTGAAACTTACTTGCTGTTAAATTGTTGAGATTGTTGATATCTGCAAAACAAAGAAAAGATAAAAAAAATGTTATAATAATATTCTAAAATATGCGGACAAGTTTTCAACAGAAAAATTAAAAAAAAAAATCTGAATTTACTTTGTTGCCAATTGGCAATTGACAAAATGCCAAGTCAAGTTATTCAAAATGTCACAACAACAAAAATGAAAAAATGTCATAACAAGCCCAAAAAAAATATATATAGATATATATGTATATAACATAAAGTGCAATTTCAAATGGCAAAGCGGCGCAATAGGAAAAAAAAATTAAAAAAATTGTCTACAAAAATAAACAAGCCGACAACAATTATATTCTGGCTGCCACAGTGCCAACAACAACAATAACAACAACAACAGCTGCTATGACCCACATAGCATGGTGAGAGAGGGAGGCGGAGGGATGCGGTGCGGCACAGGGTGAGCTCTTTGCTGGCCAAGGAAGCTGCCAATGCTAAAACTTCAGTTAAAGCCAAAAGAAGCAGTTGGCCAAAATGCTTCAGTTGTTGTTGGATAATTGCGGCATTTTAAAAGCGTTAGAGCATTGTTTTGTGGGTTTGGTGGTGCTTGGTGGTGCTTGGTGGTGCTGCTGGTTTGGATTATGCAACCGCATAGAGAGTGGCAAACATGAAGAAACAGTTATCTGTGAAATTGCATCGACAAACGTGATGAACGTTACCCCAATAGAAAAAAACAGACAACAATGTCAGTGTATGCCTAACTACCAAGTACCCAAGTACCGAATGCCGAGTATTAAATACCAAGTACCCGTCGAGTACCCGCTAACCGACTATACTATCTAGCACAAGCTCTCTTCCGACTTGAGTGCGCTTTTGTGCCTAATTCTCATGTCATGGCAAAAATACAAAAAATACAAAAAAAAAAACAATGCCAAGTTTTCCATCACGAGAAGATGCTGCTGCTGCTGCTGCTGCACTTTTACTGCACCTTTCCCACACCCGCTTCCCAGCCTATCAATCCACCTCTACCCTCCCCCGCCCACACAGCTACTTGACACAGTCACAGTTAAGACATGCACACACACATGGGTTACTAACTAATTTAGTTAGTTGCCTAGTTAGGCTGCAGCATGTGCGAGAGTTGCTCACAAAACAAACAATTAGCTAAGTTATTATTTTTTTCCACATTTTTATACATAATTTGCTAATTGTAAGAATATTTTTAAAGTTACATACATAAATTGTATATTCTACATAGTATGAAGAACTTAAGCTTTAATTTATTTAAAAATGTTAAATGTATTTTTTTTTGTGAAATGAATTCAATGATTTTTAAGCGATATTTAACATACTTACAGTGCAATTAAAATGACATTAAAACATTTTTAGAATAGAATTAAAAGGATATTTATCTCAAAAATTAATTTTAAAAAAAATCAAGAAACAAACGGCTATCTTCCGGTCATACTTGGTCAGATTCTACAAATTATAATAATACACCGAGCTGTTGAGTTTGCGTTCAATACCTTGAAAAAAAAAAGAAACTTTTCAAGAAAATGAGGTGTCTTCGATTGTTACTACGGGAGCTATATGATATAATAGTCCGATCAGCCTGAATCAAACACACAAACTGCCTGCAACAACAATACGCATTTCTGCCAAATTTTATCAAGCGAGCTCAAAGGAAAAACAAACAAAAAATTTGAATAAAAACAGTCAGAAATTATGAAAACTTTTTGCAAGGGTATAAAAAACACAAATTCAACAATGTACCCAGATCTAGGACAATCTAAGCATTAATTACACAAGATTTGGATTTGAAATTATAGATATAAGTTAGAACAAGCTTGGAGTACATAATAATTGTTTCTTAGACTGTAAATCGCTCTGTGGGAATTTACCTTGAAGAACCTTGAAGTTTAAACATTGTCAGCTGCTAAAATTGTTTATTATTGTTGCGAACTTCTTGAAGAATATTTTGCTGTAGTATCTGTAAGAAGTGTCAGTAAGGCAGCACTTAATATATTAATTAAAATAGAAATATAGCAATGGAGACTATTTTCGGGCATCAAAAAATAACCGAACAAATATTTTTTTTAAATAATTCTTTTCGACAACAGCTTTTAAAACAAGATATTGCTAAAGACCTAATTGTCTATATAAAGTTCAGTTTGGTAGAAAATTTGCCAAATTAAAATAAACTATAGTTATATATTATATATCAAATAATATATTATATATAAATCAAGGAAAATTCAAATATTTGCACAAACTTGCTTTGCCGCCCTCTTTATAATCATGTGTGTGTGTGTTTGTGTGTGTAGGGCAATTGTGTTACCATTAAAGTTGCGCCTTGTCGGGTAATTACGTTGCCAACGACAACAGCAACAACTGCAACAACAGCGACAACAACAACAACAACAACAAGCACAATGCACAGTTGCATTTAATGCGCCTAATGAGCGGTTTGTTCTGCAACAACAGCAGCAACAATTGAGTCAACAACAACAACAGCAACAAACGTGCAACTAATTCGCTGCAGCATTTTGTTTCTATTCACATCTTGTCGTTGTTGTTGTTGTTGCTGCTGTTCCACATTTTTGTTTCATTTTTTTTCTTTTTTGCATTACTTGTCTTGGGGGCAAGTTCGTTTCCTAAGTCTTTTGTTTTCTACAGCGTGGGTAAATACATAAAAATAAAAGTAAATCAAGCCCCAAAAACCAACAACTCTGCCTTGCGCCAATTTTGACGTCTTGACGGGTCACACCCACCCGCCACATGCCACGCCTACACCGCACACCTCCCCCCCCTCCCTGCTCCTACAGCACGCCACAAAATTCTTTACATAGTTTTTTGTTATTTCTTGTTTTTTATTTAATTTTTATTTTTTTTGGCAACACAGGCGGTTAAAATCAAAGTTCGCTTACGACATTCGATTATGAAATTTGGTAGGCGAAACCTATTCGATTTCAAGTGAGAGAAAAAGAGACAACTGAGACTCGTTTTATTGTTTGAGTGCATTAAAAGTCCAAGTCACGCTTTCTTTCAAATCTAATACAACAATAAAGCTGCAACCAAAAAAAAAAAAAATAAAAAAATACAAGAAACACCAACAACATTGACACATTTGCACTAATTAAAAGTCAAGTGTTAATTAAATCAAACAGCAATTTGTCAAGGATGACAATCGTCGCGCAGACCTTAAAAATACCATTACAATGTTATATACATATTTTCGTATTTCGTATTTATAATTATGACAGAGGTGACAGACCATAGCAAAAAAAAAAAAAAGCTAATATAAAAAATATATAACTTTTGAATTGTAGCCACAAAACTGGTTAGCAAAAAATAGCAGTTGCACCAGTCAATTAATTTATTTCTTATAACAACCTTAGTTAAATGACGTAGTATATGGAAAAATGGCATAGTAGTAAGTATATAGAACTGTGGAATTTTGTTATAAAAATTCTGTAACATAACAAAACATTTAAAGTATAACAGCTCAAGTTATTTTAAAATGAGCATTAACATTTGCTAACATGTTAATTAAATATACTTTTTGAATAAAGAAATATGTTGTATCGAGAAAAATACATATTTCCAATATTTCAATGACTAATTAGAATTAAACAAAAATGTTGTTACATAAAATTAGTTGTTATATTAGATGTATATATATAAAAAGTGCAGAAATGTTTGGGTATTTATCAATTCAGAACTGAGCTGAGCCGATAAGGCTCAAGTTTGTTTTCAGTTGTTCGTGATTGCAGAAGGTTTCTAGAAAATAAAATTTTGGGAAATCTTTCCGAAAATGTCACTAGCACCGCAACAGATGTACTCACTGTTAACACTGTCTACAGCACTGTTAACGTACACAGTAGTGTTACAACAATCACAGAAGGCTCAATTTTTAAATGAAATACGAAAATCACAGCAGACAATATTTTTTATATAATTACGAATTTGGCTATATTATTTTAAGGTAGCGCCACTGGAAATTATTTAAATGGCAGAACAACTTTTGTCGGGACAGTTAGAATATGATTAGTCCGTGTTTTTTTTAAATTTTTTTTGTGGCAGGGGCGTAGCAGCGCACGCCTGGCACACAAATACTACATAAATAAAATTGTTTAACCTGACTGACTAGCTGACTGACTGATTGACTGGCTGACTGACTGATTGGCGAGCAGGACAATCGGTAGAAGCTAAAACCTGAAATTTGTGGCAATAGCTTCCTTCTTTATCATAGGTTGACACTCTTGAAATATTTAATTAAAAACATATTGTGAAATGGGTGGAAAATTCATTTAAAAATTGTCAGCTGGAGAATACCCGGAGGCACAGTACACTACAATCTAAATGACATTGTGGAATGTGATAAGTTTGTTTTTTTCCTTTTATTATTTTTTTATTTTTTTAGTAATGGGAGCGGGAAGTTAATATATATTTTTAATATTAATAAATTTGTATTTTTTAATGTAGTTTGAATAATTCTTTTGACAGAAAAGTAACTGTTGCGATTACTGGCGTCAATTAAAAAAATTCTCAGTTGAAGTAAGCTCCAATGGTTCATATGATGCTCAAAAAGCTTTGCCAGAATCATTTAACTAATTCTAATTCGAGCTTAAAGATCGACTCTAAAAGTGTCTTATGATTATGAAACGCTTAAGGATTATTTTGAGCATGACTGCTAAAGTAAATTCTGTTTAAAAATGCATTGACATTTTCACGAATTTAAGCAAATTAAATAAATAGATTACATTCTGCAACCCGATTTTTAATTATTTAGGATATAAATAGCATTTATTATTGCAATATCATACTATTATAATAAAAGAAATATTACCAAGAAATCAAAACACATAAAAATATCCTTTTTCAAATTCTAAACATATATTTTATTATATCCAAGAGCTAAAGTCTAAAAGTGTATATAAGTATTTACTATCATTATTAACATATTGCAAGTTAGCTAAGCTTTTAATTGCAATCTCTATTAACGTATAATAAAAATAAGTTTGACTCTTAATTCTATAAATACTTATAAAGTTAAAAAGCTTGTAAATTCTAGTTATAGCATTTGTTTATAACATTTGCATATGGCAGCAGGCAAGATCTACAAAGTATTAATTTTTTTTTTGTGATTTCCCAAAGACACTGATAATAAAAACCCAAAAAAGGAAGCGACACGTTTGCAACAACCGCATTGGGGGTAAACAAATTAAGCAAAGTTGCTTAGTTTGTTGATTACGTGGCCAGGGCTTGAGATCATTACATCATCCATTGGCGTCACATCATTATAATCGAAGAGCCGCAAAAAAAAGACAATGGATGCGGGGCTCTGATGAATTTTTTTTTTTTTTTTTTTTTTTTTGCTATTGCCAACAACATTTCCAAGTCTTAGTTTCAGTCACTAAGTCTCTCAGTTTCAGTCTCTCAGTTTAGGTCTCAGCGCCTCGACACGTTTTATTTTTTAGTGTTGGGTGTGTGCGCCCAAAACATAATATATATATAAATATATATATGTATATATATAAATAAAATAAAATATGCAAAGAGAAAAATTGTTATATTTTCAGTTGCCGAACATTAAATACACTTGCAGAAATGCTCATTAAATAGTCTCCAGAAGAATAATATAGAAATTGATATATTCCATGTGTTTAGAAATAAATTCTTTTACAGTAAAGTTTTCTTTTATATCGAATTTTTTTTATATTATTACTATCTGACAGAGCTATGTGTGCATCTTAAAAAACAATTAGAATATTATATAGGTTGTTGTGCTCTGTTTAAGTCAGCTGAATGCTATGCCTAGCGTTGTTTCTACAGATTTATGATATAGTAATCCAATGTGTCAGATTTGAATGTAAATATTTATGCAATTAACTCATCTGATTCTATTTTAAAACGTATTAAAAAAGAAGAATCGATGTTGCAAAAATCGGTAAAACAAATAAAAACAAAAAATTCAAACAATTAAAACTAAAAAAAAAATTAAAAAATCGATGTGGCAAAAATCGTTATAAAAAATAAAAACAAGAAAAAATCGGCTAACTTTGGTTATCTACTGAAGCTATATACCTATATATATTGCTTGATTTTTAAAATAATCGCTAATTAATTAATAGTTGCATTTTTTAAGTAATCGATTAGAGTTTCTTATTTGGTAGCAAACTAATCGATTAAATAACTTAATTTATACTTAAATAAATTCCTAGTTTTTAATTTTATCAAATTTCATTAAGACAGATTGACTTATAAATTTTAATCTAGAATCTTCTCAATACATCACAAATTGATAATACCCCATTAAAAGGGTATACAATAAATTGGCAATGCTTCAATGGAGCCACTTGTGGTCATATGATAGCGTATATGCCTGGAACTGGAACAGACGATTCAAAAACTTATACTTACTTATATTATTATATAGTATACACCACACTACACAAAACTGATGACTGTTGACTGGGTCTGAGGTTTTGCTTGACTTCATTTGCAGTTGCTGTTGTTGTTGTTGTAATTAAGGTTTTGTTTTTTTTTTTGCATACACTTTGCGTTTTGGTTTCGGTTTCGAAAAGAGTTTTTTTTTCTTTTTTTTTAAGTTTCATGTGCACTCAAGTCGAACCCTGGCTGAGATTGTAACTGGTATTGGGACTGTGTACTCAATCTGGGCCCTGGCTTCATTCATATTGTCAGACGGGGAAGTGTTTGTTTGCCTGCTGGGTAATCGATATTACTAACATGCACATATTCAATAGATACAATCATAATATCTTTTTAGCAGGTATCGATGGGTATTGAGCGTGTGCAGTCTTTAACGAGTATCTACTACTAATGTGTGCCTTTTGTAATTGCAATAAATGTCTAGCATTAGTCGCTGCATTCAACCGCAGATGATTTCATATACTATTAAAGTATGTTTATGATACCTGTATTCAACATTTGTCGACTGAACATTGTTTATTATTACTTGACTTGTTATTATGTCACACTTTTGCTTCCTGATGCGTTATTATGATTTCGCATTACAATATTTTGTCGATAATGCATTAAGTTGAAGCATTTTCAAAAAGTTAACAAACTGGTCAAAGTAAGTAGTTGAAAGTTTTGGCAAATTTATGATAGATCTTGTCTTGAATTTCTTGCAGGCTATTAATTAATTTAGATTTATCTAAATATTGTATTCATAATGTTTTTCAACACTTTCCTAAGCAATTGTATTTTTTTGGCTTTACAGTAATCATCACATCAGGCACTTGCCATTAGTAATATTTTCAATAATCTGTAATTTTCAATATTGAGCGATCTTCAGTGAAGTATTATTAGACAAATCGTATGTGATTTTGACCTCTCTCTCTCTCGCTGTCTTTCCCCCCTTCTTTTGTAAAGTGCAATGCCCTTAAGATGAGGGTCTCAAAAAATCACGTTACGGAAGTGCCCGCTTTAATTGCATATGTGGGCTGTAAAGTACTTTATCTGTAGTCGCAGTGCAGTGGTATACAGTGAATGCTCGATAGCTTGGAAAACCAAAAATTAAGTAGTTAAAATTGTTATATGGAAACACTTTGAGACAGCTAACACTGGCAGTCAATACAAGCTATGGAACGAAAGGTATAAATATTCAGTTAATTTTAGCTTAAATTGCTTAAATTTGGATTTTATAAAGTTGTATTTAACAGACAGATGCAACGAATTGCAAAAATATATATAAAACATAATATTTAATTAAAAATTAATTTTAAAATATATAAAACCTATATTACAAAAAATATAATGTATATGAGTATCAACATTTTTATTTAAAATCTAAATAAACTTTGTGCATGTATAAAGCTGCTTTCATTTTTAAGTTTAGACTCAGCTGAGGCTCTGCATTATTAAAATTATTTTTTTACTTTCAAAATTTTTTTTACTTACTAAAATTTACTTAATTGAAAAATTTCATGATTTCAATAACTAAATTGAACTCAAAATTTGTTAATCATTCTAACTAAATTAAAAACCAAAATTTTCCTGCTATTACAATTAAATGTACAAAGTAGCTCAGGGTAAAGTTCGGATATTTATTATACTCTTAGAAAAGGATATCTTAGGTTTATCACGAAATATGATATTTATAGAAGAAGACGACTCCTACCACAATTAAGTATATATATTCTTGATCAGGACGCATAATTGAGTCAATATAGCCATATCTCTGAATTCTTGTCATTTCTTGATGAAATTTGGCACAGATATTTCCCAGTACATATATTAGAATCAACCGAATCGGAGCACTATATCATATAGCTGTCAGAGGAACTATCGGTCCGAAAAAATGTTTTTTCCAATAAATCAAAACCAAAGTTGGCAGATCGATGTAAAATAATGTTCTGAACAATCTGACCAAGTTTTATTAAAATCGAACCACTATAGCTTATAACTTCCATAGGAATAATCGGTCAAAAACTGCTTGTATACAATTTATTTTTTATTATATCCATATATTATTTATTTTTATTTTTTTATTTTTCGAAATATCGTAATCAAGCTCAACAATTCGATAATAAACTATGATTTATACAATCTGGCCAAGTTTGATCAAAATCGGACAACTATATCATATAGCTGCCATAGAAAAAATTGGGTGAAAAATTGGTTTTTCTATGCAAAACTTTTTTAATTTTGAAGATATCTGAATCAAACTCACAATATTGATAGAGAAACTTGTTCTGTAATATCTGTTAAAGTTTGAATAAAATCGGACTACTATATCATATGGCTGCCTTAGATTCACACTGTCAAGTATTCAAAATTTTCTTAGAAAACCATTGTAAGAGTATATAACTTCGGCGTGCTAAAGATAGCCGTTTTTTTTTTTTGTTTTTTTTTGTTTTTTTCTTATTTTTAAATGTTTTAACAACATTTTCTTATTTGTTTGTCTCTTTAAAGTTTAAGGCGCACTTCAACTTTAACGACATTGAAGCCTGCATGAATTTTGTTGCTTTTGTTGTCATTTTTTAATATATGTCTATATATATATATTTTTTTTTAAGCAGTGTACCCCCCCTTGGCACGCCTCTCTCGCATGTTGCACCCTTCGCAGACATTGAAAGGTTTCGCCTTGAAATCGTATTCGAAGCGGGAAATGATTTGTTGTTGATGTTTTTTTCTGATTTTTTTTTGATAATGTTGTCGGTCGTTTTGTGGGAACTTTTCAATTACAATGTATCCGGTCAAGGTAACGATAAGCGCGTAATATATAACAGAAAACAAAAGCATAAAAACATAAAAACAGCAACAAATTGTTCTATAAATTATTAACATCATCATTATAATTGAGAATTTTAAAAGCTTAAACTCTTGAGCAGACAGAGAGAATTTATTTACAATTTTTATTATTATTCAGTATTAGATCATTTTTTAATTTAAAATTTACTTTGTTTATACATTTGTATATTTTTTGTATTTGCTTTTGCTGTAAAAACCAATGATAAATAGAAAAAACAAGAAAAATATAATTATTTTAAAATAAGCACTAATTGTTATTTTTAGTTTGTCGAAAATCAAATACACTTTAATACCTATAAAGTGAGTCGATATTAAAATATATAATAAATTAAAAAATTGTCGAGGAATTTTCTAAGAGTGGTTCTGGGTTAATTGAGCAGTATATATACTCTTAAGTTTAGATAAAATTTAACCTGATTAGGAAAAGCAAAAAAAAATTCGATTGACCCAAAATGTGTTACAAATTTGACAATAATATTATGACACCCTTTGCAAGTGTATAAAAAAACGCTAATCACGTCTATTAAATACGCGTTGGTCAATTTCATGAATCATGCTCAGACTCGTTTGCTATTGCCAAAAAGTTTTCCATTATATTCGAATTGCGGAAGCTGAAAATTATGGCATGAAAAGCGCCGCTTCGCCACAAAGAAAAAAAAAATAAAAATAATAATGATAACTACAAGCACAGATTATTAATTGTTGCTGCTAAAAAAATAACAAAAAAAAATACATAAATATATTATATATATACACACTTATACATAAAGTTAAAATGCGCTTAATTGGTTAACAATTTGTTGTGCACATTCTTGTTTATATGGAGCATACAAAATGTGATCAACAAATCAAGTTTAGGGCTTAAGAATAAAAATCTTAAGATAGCCGTACCAAGTACTAAAATAACATAATGTGTATATAAAAATATCAGTCAAAGAAATAGACAGAAAAATAAAAATACAACTTGGGCCCGTTGTCTGTCTACTTCCGTGCTCGATTCCTCAAGTTAGTGGGTCATTGAAGAAGTCAAGCATCAAATGTTCAACAAAATAGTAGATACAAAAAAAATAACAACAACAACAACAACAACATCTGCACGAATCTTTTGATTGGCCTTTTATGTATGAGAGATTGAAAAAAAATCCATTTTGTTTAATGCGCCGAAAAGGTCAAAATATGATCCGATCGATTGTATTGTATGCAATTCACTTGACTCTCAACGCCAAAAGGCCAAAAGACAATCAAAAAAAAATATAAAAACTCTTGTTTTGGATGTGGGTCGATTAGACGGGCTGGGGGGGGGGGGGCACTGAAGTAAGCATTTAAATGAAAAGATTGTTTAAAGCAAAACTAAAAACTAAATGATTTGATTAAACAAACCTGGTCAAAATATGTGATTAATTGATAGAAAAAAATAAAATAAATCATATATCAAGGTATGCATTTAATAACATTTAATATAGCTAAAGACTAACCTTTGAAAAATTTATTCAAATATTGTCACAAAATGGGAAATAAATTTTGAGAAATTTTCACTATAAATATAAGTTATATGCCCTTTAAACTATCGCAAATAATAAAAAGTTATTAAATTTTTCAAAATTGAAATTTGGTAAAAAAAAAATTAAACACAATATGTTCTTGACAATAAAGTTAAAAAGAAAATATTAAAATACATTTTATTCTGCAAGTAATCATTTTAAAGAGCTTTATTTGAAATTTATTTTTTTTAAATTTTTAAATGTTTCAAAATTAATATTTTGTAGGTAAATCAAGCCCAAAATTATCATGACAATAATATGAAAAAGATGGTTATTAATCTTAATTTTATTTAAAAAGTAGAAACTGTATGGTAATTAATTTGAAATTTATTTATTTTGCTTAAAATGAATTTACAATGTAAATTATAAAAAGCGATTTTTACACAACACAACGTAAGACTTTTGGGCTAATAACTTTTACAGTTGTCGACCTACTACAAAATTTTTTAAAAATTAGTAAGCCTACAGATCCAAAGTGTGATACAAAAAACCAAAATTTTAATTTTCAAAACAAAAATTTCGAAAAAATAGCTTTTTTTAAATGGGCATATTTTTGGGGAAAGTTTCCATCTCAATCCTCAATAACTTCCAAATTAATAATCTAATTAAAAATTGTTGTATGGCAGGCTGATAGGCCATTTTATTACCTTTTAAAAAAGATAACTACCTGAAATATTTTTAAACTCAGTTTGGAGTTATTTTCAGATTACCAAATCTGCCTTTTTGAAAAATCGAAAATCTAGCTTTTTTCGTTTATCTCGAAAACGGTCATGGCAATCTATTTTTTAAAATTTTTTTCCGAAATCAGTGACTCTATTTACATATACATCGACTCTAAAAAGACCGGAATACAAAGTTTTGTTGCTGTTATTTTAACTTGGAAAACGATGTTTTTTTTTTAAAGAAATTTATATATGTATATCAGGATAAATATTAAAAATCTTCAGAAATAGTTTTACAATAATTTCAAAATAAAAAGTGAATTTTGAGCTAGCTAGAGAACTATTTCCCATATAAAAGATTTATCAATTAGAAGAGCATTAAGCGCTGAATGCCTGCTAATGTTATGAACTTTTTAATACACTTAACAATTTAATTGTCTTAGGGTTTTCTTTTTTTTTTAAATATTATTATTATACATTTTTTTTTTTGTTGTTGCTGTCTTGTTTAGGGCTTTTTTTAGTTGTAACCGAAACTAGTTTCGCATGGCAAGTAATAAACAGCAAAATAATGAAAATGAAAACCATATGCGAGTGCGAGAGTGTATAAGACGGGTTCACATCGTTGGGTCAACTTTGTTGCTCCAACTGACCGTTGGGCGCTGCTGTTGACCGCCAAAAGACAATGCGAAATAATCATAATAATAGCAAAAAAAAAAAAGAAAAACAAAAAAAAAAATAATAAACATAACAAGCTACAACAACATAGATTAATGTCGCATGACAGTAATGACGGAAATCTGAAGTAGTGCGACGCTTGAACAGCAGACAGAAAAAATAAAATGAAACAAGAAAGTTGCACTCTGCAGTCCCCGATTACCGAATACTCTGTTTGCAGTGGTTTAACAACTCAATAAATTGTTAAATATTGAATTTTGGCCTGAAATGGAATAGAAACTGTTGATTTGGGTGCCAAAATAGCGCTAGACGAAATATTTATTAGAATAAATAAAATAAAATATAATAAAATAAAATAAAATAAAATTAAATAAAATAGAATAAACAAACCAGTTATATTGACAATTTAGAAAAAATTTTAAAAACATGCAATAAAATGCTTTTATTTAATAAACATTGTTGGAAATGAAAACATTTATTTATTACAATTATTAGAAGAGGATGTGAAGCTCATTATGTTGCAAGAATTTGTCGAAATGTATAATTCTAAAATTAGATCAGTCGCAAACACAGAGGACTTTATTTCTATATAATATTCAAAAAATTTATTGTAAAACTATAAATCAGAATTGAGCTTAACATGGTTTGCAAATGTGTTTTTTTTTTTTTAAATGTATATTAAATACCTTAAATTTATTAAAATAAATGAAAAATAAAATAAAAAAAATAAATTAAAATATATTTAAAAAAAAACCCTAAAATACTTTAACCCGAAATTTTTATATTTTCCAGCGGGAGCTAGGAATTGATTTTAGATTTGATTGATTTTTAAAATTAATCCGCACAACTATATACATTTATTTAGTTTAATTGCATGGTGGCATGATGATGATCATCAGTCATATTTAAATTAAATTTAATCACTCAAAATTATTTCCTATAGCCGGTAGGTTAAATATTCAAATGCGATTACTTTATTCTAAATAATGTTGATCAAAATATCGTCTTTAAATGCACAGAATTAGCAATTGTATGAATTTGGTAATTCCCCTTTTTACAAATTATAATACGATTTGGTTTTGAAGGCAGCAAATTCTGTGGTTTCCTTAAAATTGAAAATGTACACATTTTTATTAAAAATAATTGAATAACGTTGAAATTTTTCGTTTATTCTATGAATCGATTTGTTTAACACCCCAGAGTCATAAAAAAAAGATTGTACTATCTGTTAATTAAAAAATTTAAATTATTAAACATTTTTGTTTTTTTTCTCCCCATTAACAGACATCTTGCATATTCGGAATCCATAATCCCTAAAAGATACTGAAAAGGATGTCCGGCTATGGGGAATTCCAATATATATATTTTCCCATTTTTGAAAACACAATCAATCAATAAAATGTTGACAACTTACATGCAAAAGAAAAACCCAATATAATCTATCATCTGTAGAAATAGAGTATAAAATGTCGCATTGCTAGCAAAAAAAAAAACACAAAATTGACAACACTTTCAATTGTCGCATGTCGCATGTTGGCCACGTTAACCTGAGAAATATAGAAATGTACCCCCCGCCCCTCCATGTACAAAAATGTCATTCGGGTTTGAACAAGCCGAATAACGTAAAAAACTCACAGCACTGAAATATTATGGTTTTTAATGAAAACAAAAGTGAAACAGAAGTATTTGGTGCCAAAAAAAAGAAAGAAAAGAATAATTTAATGGCTAAGTGCCTGGCTGACACTGATCTGTGGGCCCTGTGAAAGCAAAAGTGGTTGTATTAAAATTTAATTAAGCCCAAAAAGAGCACAGCTAAAGCTTAACTGGTTTTTTGGTTTTGGTTTCGGACAAGATAGTTAGCCAAGTAGATATATAATTTTCAGGGAACTTTAATGGTTTCTATAATAAGCATATATTTGTTGGTTGTACATAATTGATACGCAATTAATAAACAATTTATAAACTCTCACGAAATATATATAAATTAATAAATTGATAAATATCTGAGCAGCAAGTTTTTCAGACTGTTAAGAAGACAAACAACTGCTGATATACTCGACTTATTACTCTAAGTCTGAAATATTTCTAAATTTATTCATTTTATTTATATATTTTTATACTCTAATTCTAGTTTGGAATGCCACAATTAATCCTTCCTTTCATAAGCTTGCCTTAACATGTCATTTTTTAAAATCTAAAAATACTTTATTTGAGTTCAGAAATTAGACATTAATCGATAAATTAGCTCCATTAGCTGCCAAGTGGAATTAATTTTTATATATTTGTTCAGGGCCAATTTCACAGTGTAGCCTCATCATCATTATTAGAGAGACCATAATTAACAAAATGCCATGCAATTTTTTGATTGCATGCCATAGTTGGAAATGAAATTGAAGAGCATTAAATTGCCAGACATTTGTCTGGCAAAACCAAAACGAATTCGTTGACAATGCACATTATAAGATAGTAATTATGTGGTGGGTATGGGAGCGGCCTTATAAGCAATGTCTGCTACCAACATCTATCCATCACTTTAGCCCCTATAATTGCATTTGTAAAAGGGTATTTTCATTTTGTTATCTAATATGTAACGCATTAAAAAAAATGTTGCAATTCATAAATTATATACACCTGATCAGTAGGTAAATTCACCTGATCAGTTTATTTTTTTTTTTTTTTACTTTAGATATGTTGCATTGAATTAATATATATTTTATTAATTCCTAAATGAACAAACATCCGAAATAATTTGTATTTATGTATATGAAAATGTATTTTTGTTTTTTGAGAAACTTTTAAATTAGATCAAAATCGGATCAAACTATTATAAAGCTGACATTGAACCGAGGGGTCAAGAATTATAAATTTGTAACATAATTTATTTAAAAATAAATAAATTAATTTTAATTAAATCGTTCTACTATATCTTCTAGCTGCCTTTGAAAATATCTATTAAAGTTAAATTGTATAAAAACTTTTACTGCCAGGGTATACCATGGATCTATGGCAACCCTGTTCCTTCTTATTTAAAATTTGTTTGATTTTATTAAGCGTTCAAAAACGTTGGTTAATTTGCATTTAATTTATTTTGCCATAAAAAAAAAACATTTGCACAGGCTGTGTGGCATGCCCCTCATAAATTGTTCATTGCGCTACCGTAGCCGTTGGCTTTCCCCCTCCTCCTCCTCATCCTGCTCCTCTCACCTCCTGCTTACAAGTGAAGCTTCGCCATCTTCAGGTCTGGCCAAAAGCCAAGAGTCTGGCCGCCAGGTTTTTTAACCGAAGCGAATCGATTTTGGCAGTACGTTGTTGTTGTTGTTTTGGTTTTGTTTCTTTGGTTGGCTCTCTCGTTAAGAGAAAGGTGCTGCTGATCAGTCAGCAAACCAGTAACAACAACAACAACAACAACAACAGCAGACGATAAATTAAACAACAGCAACAACAACACACGCGCAATTCACTTTCTAATGATGCACATAAAAAATAATAAAAATCGCACAAATAAAAAAGCAAAAAATGTTTTCCAAAACAAAAAAATAATGTAAAAAATCGCTTTTTCATTTGCAAAATGTACATTTATACTCAAATATATATATATAAATAATATTATATATATATATATACTTGCAGTGCCTTTTAATGTTGACCGCAATAACCGCAAAATAAAATGTTCAAAATAAAATGTCCTGTAATAAAAATATAAAATTTATGTGGCAAATTAACATGTAAAACTCGAAAAAAAAATATTGAATTATATGAGCCGTGCTTAACAATTTTGCAATTAATTATATATGCATGTACAATATGAACAGCACACATAAAATTAATATATTTATTTTGTTAAATATTTAAAAACAAGTTAACTTCAATTTTATTTATTTGTAACGAAACTAAAATACTCTTCAAATGCGCAAGTTTAATTATAATTGTATTTAGAGCATTGGGCTTAGCGTAATCGATGAAGTTTTTAATTGTTTAGGAATATGCATTGATAATAATATAAATAAAATTAAAATTAATTAGGGCATATGAAACTATTTTCTTTTAACTTGGTCAATAGCATTTTATCTATAAATATTATTTAATTAATTTATGATATAATTTGTGAGCATAATCAAATTTATTGTTAACCTTTTTGAGCCTAAAACTGATACAATTCGATATTTTTTTTTAAACAAATTTAATATTCTTATTGTCCGTTAGGAGAACACGCTTTCTCAGTAGTTTATTTATGTTTCGAAATTGTCAATTAGAATATGCAATAAAGGATTTCTCTTCGATATTGTGGAAACTACAGATGTTCGAACTGAGAATATCATGATTTTTAAGCTGACTTCCGAGTTTATAATGCAATACATGGAAATTAGTTAGTGTCCTAAGCCAATTACACTAGTTTACAGCAAAAAAGGAGCTGGGCTCTCATATTATTTTTTTGATGTATTTTTGAGCGCTGATTTCAAAAATGCAAACCATTTATTTTTTCAAAGAATGGTTTTCGATCAAAAAATAATTTGTAAGCTAGTGTTATTTATTCTATTATTTTCTGTACCTAAAAGTGACTTTATCTAGTATCTAAGACCTAGTTTGTTTATTCAGCACGACTGTATCATATAGCTCTAATTCTAACTTATATTTTCCCGACATATGTGTCTTCCAGGTCCTCCAGCTCCACCTCCTTATTTGACTATTAAGTTTATCAGCTCCTTACCTTTCCCAGCTATATCTTTATTCTCTGAAGCCCCACTTAGGGCAAGATTATTATATCAGTAATTGTAACCCCAACAACAATATAAACTCTATTACAAATTGAATAGAATTTAATAAAGCACAGACAGTAAAACCTTGGCGAATAATACACATAAAAGAATTGAGCAACAATTTCGTTTTTGCACTAAAGTAAATGTTTTTTTTTAATTATACTTATTCTAAAAAATGAATATAATATTAAAAAATTATTTAATTCATTTCAAGCTTGTCGTCATAGCGATAAATACACTTTAAGCTTTAAAAACTTTGTCAACCAACGGGTTTTTATGTTTGGCCTTTTTTTCGCTTTTTTTTTTTGACTTTTTTTGTTGTTACCGTTTAGATGAGTTATAGGTGAAAATTGTCGCGAAAGTCGTGAGTTATGAATTGGTTAGATGTTACAGCTCTTGTTTTTGTTGTTGTTGTTGCTTGTTACTGTTTTGTCTTTGTTGTTTTTGTTGTTGTTGTTGGGTAAAGAAAACATCGCCGTGAAGGTCAAGAAACTTTTAAGCGCTTCGTTGACTGGCTTTTGGCTTCGTTTTCCATGTACCATGAGTATCTTGGCATTTAATTAATTAAAGTAAATCACTTTTGGTTCGTCGAGCCGAGCAACAAAACGCATTAATCATTCCAAAAATTGGCTCACATTTCCGTTCACCTTCAATAAATTGTATTTGCATGTAATTTATAACAAAAACAAACGAAATAGCAACAATATATATATATATATAAATATATATAGAAATAACAGTAATTTGCTCGCTGGTATCATATGCGGGCGTAACACCTGGACTTAAGGCAAATTTTGGTTTTGTTTTTGGAAGAAATTATAAGGGAAATGATTTAATAGGGGTTTCGGTATATTTGACTGAAATCATTATACCCTTTGCAAAAAGGGTATTATCAATTTGTCAAGAAAGTTGGAACTTGGCAAAAGAGATGTCGTCGATTACATAGAGTAGTATCAAAAGATTTTTCTCACATATTTTCAGTTTTTTTTTATGAAACTAGTCACAGATTTTTCTTTTTGCAATGTGCATATGTACAGAATAATATATATATTGTAACTGACCAGATCAAATAACTATATCACATATTGTTGCCATTGAAATGTATAAGTTAAATTTCTTGTTATAATAATTAATTCAATGCTTTTTTTGAAGATATCGTAACCATATTAAACAGTTTAGAAGTTTCATTGTGATTCTTTCAATCTGACTGGATTTCTTATAATTAGACTACTATATCTCATAGCATCCATATCGAAAAAAAAGAATGATTTTTGTATAAGCAATTTTTTTGCTTTATGAAATATTTGAACCAAATTCAGCAGTTTAATTATGAGCTTTATAAGACATGAACATTCTGTTTAAATCGAATCACTACAAATTTGAATATTTGTATAAAAAACTTGTCAGCGGTTTTTATATATCCCAAAAGGGTATTATAATTTTTTCTCGAACTGTGTAATGCATAGAAGAAGACGTCTCCAATTCCATATAGTATATATTCTTGATCAGGACGACGACTTGAGTCGAAATATCCATGTCTGTCTGTTTCTATGCTTACTTTTTGGCTTTATCTTTGAGCTATTTTGATGTAACTTGGCATAGATACATATTAATATAGCAGGTATGTAAAAATCGGCCCGATTGGACTACTATATCATATAGCTGCCATAGGAACGAGCGCTTCAAAAAATTGTTTCTCAAGATATTAAAACCAAATTTGACACATCAATGTAGAATTATGATCTGACTAATCCGACCAATTTTCATCAAAATCAGACCACTATATCATATAGCTGCTATAGGAACAATTGGCTCAAAATTGAGTTTTCCTATGCAAAACTTTTTTGATTTCCAAGTTATCGGAACCAAACTCCATATCACAATGCGACCAATATAAAATATTGCTGCAATAGGAACAATCGGTCGAATATTTAAAGTTTTCTTAGAATACTTTTGCAAGGGTATATATAGGTTCAGCGTGTCGAAATAGCAGTTATTTTCTTGTATAGTGCGTCTTTTGATATTTTTAGTATAATCCAATATGATATATAATATTAAGTTAGGTAATAAATTGCAAATAAAGCTCTTAAAAATTATGTTACAATAATAATATTTTTGTACTATAATATAATGTTTAAATATGACTAGAAAATATGGGAAATACTTTTGATAATAAAACTTATATAGATCGCAGTCTTTTACCAACCTAACCATGTATACATACATATATATGTAGTATTGTGTGTGTGTATGTGCTTGTGTGTGCCTTTTGTGTTTGGCTTACACTTTAGCTTAACTGTTAAACTGACAGCGCTGTCAAATTTGTTGGTGTTGTTGCCATTGTTGTTGTTGTTGGTGCGATTCACACGCGCGTTAATTAAATTGATGAACATTCGCTGTCGCTGTCGCTGTTTGCGTCGCTGTTTTCATCTCAGCACCTTTGGCTGCTGCCTTCCTCTTCTGCCAGCGCCTTGCCAGAAGAGCTCTTTGTTTTTTGTTTTTTTTTTTGGGTCTTTGTGCGTGAGCGTAAGTTTAAGCTTTGTGGCATTCTTTTCACTTTTCTTCATTGAGAGTGTGAAATTACAATAACAACAATGGCACCTGCGGCGCGCCTACAACAACAGCAAAGACAGCGGCAGGCGCAAGAGAGCAGCAGGCAAAAGTAAAGATAATAAATAGGAGAGAGAGAGAGAGAGATGGAGTGTAAGTGAGAAGAAGAACGTGTGTGTGTGTGTGTGTGGAGAGAGCGAGAGCGGACAGCAAGGCGCAAGCAAAGAGAAGACTGCATTGTTCGATATAACTTTCACTGATTGCCTGTTGACAATGCGACGACGTCGACGTTGACGTTGACGTCAACGATGGCGCAGACCTTTGGCATGGTTGTTGTTATTACTTGTTGCTGTTGCTGCAGGTGTATAAAGCATGTTTATGTCTGTGCGTGTGTGTGTGTGTGTGTCTGCTTTTATGTACATATTAACGAGTATAAGTACAGGGGCCTCCTCCATGCATCTATGGCAATTATTTTGCGCAAAAAAAAAAAAAACTAAAATTTCATTTACTTTCTATATGGAAATATTTGCACACTTAAAAAATCTTGAAAGCTTAGAAAGTTTACACCAATCAGGCAACGCCCAGGCGTTGCCACACTTTCCAGACTCTCAGCCAAATTTCAATTTCAATTTCAATTTTATTTTTATTATTATTTCTTTTTTTTATTTTATTTATATATTTTATAGCGTGCGGAAGTTGGCGGCCTCGTTTCTTCGTTGTCTCCAGCATCATCAACATCATCTGCTGGTTTCTTCTTCTTATTTAGTTAATGTTTTTGTGACTGCTAATTAAATGATTGTTTGATTTGATTTTGACAGATAAACGCGAATAGATTGTAAATTGCATATACACACACAGACATACACCTATAAGACAGCTGAAGGTTCGCCATTTAAAATAAAAGTTGTGTGCGAAAGTTTTATTTATTTTTTTGGAATTTCTTCTTTGGTTATCTGGGTGATGATGGATTAGTGAAATGTGTCAAATTCACATAAAACTTGAAAATGTAGGGTGTGTTATATTATGGATATTCCCTAAGTCGAACAAAACTTTTACAATTCGATTTTATGAGTTGTACATTAGGAATGTTGACCCAATTGCACATAGAACAATAAATGCGTTATTGACAGATATGTCATCGATAATTATCGATAATTTCATAGTAGGTAAAATCAAGAATGAAACGGCTATCTTCGGTAGATCGAAGCTATGTACCCTTGCAATAATCTTCTAAGAAAATTTTTGAATACTTTTGCATAGAATAACTCATATTTTACCCAATTGTTTCTATGGCAGCTATATGATATAGTAATCCGATTTAATTCAAACTTGGTCAGAGTGTAAAACTCGTAAATATACCAATATACCAAGTTTGGTTTTGATATCTTAAAAAACAAAGAAGTTTTTCACACAAACACTTTTTGACCGATTGTTTCTATGGGAGCTATAGGATATAGTAGTTCGATTTTGTTTAAAACTAACAATACTAATTGAAAACCTTCGATTTGTATTTGTATAAAACAGGTTTTTTTTCAAAATATCTTAAGTTTGATTGAAATCGGATGACTCTAATTTAAAGCTGCATTAGAAACAACAGGTAAAAAATTCAAAATTTGTAACTTTTTTTTTTTTTTTAAATAATTTATGATCAATATCGGACTACTATATCTGTTAACTGCCTTTGCCTTTTTTCCACTCCTAAGCTAATAACTTCCATATTTGTAGATTGTAGTAAGACTACAGATCCAAAGACTGATACAAAAAACCCAAAAATCTAGTTTTCGAAAAAAATGGAAGAAAAAATAGCTTTTATTTTAAATGGGCTTATTTTTATACCAAATTTTTATTGCACAGCAAGTTAGACCATTTTATTAGCTTTTCAAAAATATACACACTTTTAATATCAATAAACTATATTCAGAGTTATTGTCACTTTACCAAATCTACCTTTTTGATAAGGTCGAAAATATAGCTTTTTCGATTATCTCGAAAACGGTCCCGGCAACATATTTTCAGAATCAGTGAACCATTTTACACATTAATCGACTCTAAAAAGACCGGGATACAAAATGCTGTTGCATAGTGTAATTTGTGCTAACTTAACCTCATTTTTAACTAGCAACAACTCTGCTTAAGATCAAAAGAAAGTAGATAAATATATTAATTAATAATAATTTTAATTACTTGCGGCACTTAACAGCAATCTCGAAATCAAGTGTAACTCATCTATAAAACTTGTTTCTATATAAAATGCATTTACTCGACTTTATGTCACAGTTAACAAGCTTCTTCACGCTGTTCCATTTGATACTTGAGTTCACTTAATCATTCTTAATGATAATTTGCTGCTGCTTTTAGCCAGAACTTACAAATTTTTAATACCAAAATCTCAAATAGGAACCAAACTCGAAACGAAAACCAGCTGAACAAGTTGTCTATACAAAAAAAAATCAGTTGATCTAATGATTTGTATGACATTTTCTGCAATAATAACTATAAAAATAATAACAATAATAATAATAATACAAATAAAATAGCAACAACAATTGTTGCTATTTTAGCGGTATAAAATTTCAAGCAACAAAGATCATAGAAAAGCAAGTAAGAATTTTATTAATAAAAGCAACCAACTTCAGTATACTCTGTTCTCAGTTTTGTTGGCAGCTTTCCATATAAGAAGGTGTTACAAGAATAAAATAAAATATTTTTAATTGAAATGTATAAAAAGTTTAAGTATTTATCAAGGATTTTAGCCAGATTTTAGCAAATCTTGTAATTGTATAATATATAAAAATTATGAGTTAAGAATTATAATTATTAATTATTATTAATTATTTAAGTGATGAACAGGGTAATTTTTTTCTTGGGTCTTTTTACTAATTGCTAAATAGCTATCACATTTAACGACCGATTTGGACAAATGTATACTTAAAATATTCGTAAAAGAATTGTTTAACATTATAAATCTTAAAAAGTATTTAAACGAATTTTTAAAATTTTTAAAAGACCAATTGAAATTCAGCAATTTTTCAAAAATGCAAAAAAAGTTCACATTTTTCAACTTTGAGGGTTTATAATGGCTTTGTTTCTTATTCGATTCGCATAAACGGCATACCGTTAGAAAGAGAATACAATTATGTAACATTATTTAAGATCAAATAAGATCTCATGTAGATATGAACAAATAAGTCGAAAGACTGCCAAAAAACTAGCTATTCGCGGTTTTCTCGAAAACCATTCTTTAAAAAAATAAATGGTTTGCATTTTTGAAATCAGCGACCAAAAATACATCAAAAAAAGTACATGAGAGCCCAGCTCCTTTTTTGCTGTAAACTAGTGTTATTTATGGATTTTTTTCATTAAAATTGATAATAATTCGTTTTTTTTTTGACCCGAAAATTATGAAGTAAAAATTCAGTTTCAATTTAAATTTAAATAAAATTACTCTTATTTCTCAATTTTAATAAAAAAAAATTGATAATACAAATTATTTTATGATTTTTGCATTAAAATATAAATTGAATTATTATTTTACAATTTTTTTTCTTATCAAAAAATGAAGGTTAAAATTTAATTATTTAATAAATATTAGAGACAAGAGTTTATTTTTTTTTTTAGGATCCTCCATCCCGTATTAGAATATCTAAAATTTTCCCATCCAACCTCAAATTTTCTTTTGAAATTTAACTTTTCAGTAAATATTAGAAATAAAAGTTTATCCTGTTTTCAGAAGCCTACATCCTGCATCTAAAATGTTCTCATCCATCTAAAAAATTTCGTTCAGACAGAATTTTTTTGAGTCCCTGATTTCAACTGTAGCTACAATACCGACTAATAAATCAAATATACTCTATATTTAGGTCTTTCATAACAGAGTATATAATAAATATGCTGGAAAACTTGTTTCGCAGCGTTTAAGAAAAATGCTGTTAAAAATAAATAACGAAAAGCCCAAGCAACAGACAGAAACACAGTCTTCACTCTTCTTTAGTCTTTGGTCTTTGGTCTACAGTCTACAGTTTACAGTCTTTAGACTTCAGTTCCAGTGTTATAAGTAGCCAGCGAGGCGGTTCAGAAGAGTAGGGATGCTACTCTATTCAAAAGAATTTTCCAGGCCGCCTCTTCTAGCAGCCACAGCAACATCTTGATTTTGTGGCTGCTTGGCTGAGTTGTTTGAATCTTCAGTAAAATTGCACCGAGTAAATTGTTATGTACGGGTATATAGTATAGCTATGCCTCTCTGTGTGTCTATAGCACCCGTTGCAAGCTGAAAACTGCAACTGCAACTGCAACTGCAACTGCAGCTGCAGCTTATAAACTTGATTTCTATGTTGTTTATGAATTTCTAGACTGAGAGATGCAGCAACCATCTGAGGCTGCAACGCTCGCACCTCTGCCACTGCCACTGCCTCTGTCTCTGCCTGGGTTAATGGTCAAGTCATAAATAAATGTTGCAACAGCAACAGCAATGACTGTGAATTGAACTGCAGATGCTGCCTGTTTAATTACCTTACCTTCACACACACACAGCCACAGTTATAGCCACATAGTACCACATGCAACATGCAACATACTCGTATAACACACCTAGGCCAACCTTAATAGACAAAGATTTCTTGCCTTAATGTGACTATGTATTGCGGTTGCTGCCCCTTTCTACAATATACGTATGTAGTAGTATGCTGCCACTTCTCTCTCTCTCTCCCACAGAGACCCCCTGCTAACCCAACTCTCAATTCACACTCTGGCAACGTTCAGTTCACCTGAGAAGCCGAGAAGCGTGAAAAGCTACAAAAAAATACAAATAAAAATAAAATGAAAAACCTGCAAACAGCCCGAAAATCCAGGCCAACTGTCTCAAGTCAAAGTCGTCATTTTATAGCTCTTTGGGTTCGTCTTTCTACGAGTCTTGTAGATGCCTCTCTATGCAATTCTCAATGTGTCGAGATGCTCAACTTGGCAACTCTTTCAATTGTTGCAATTCTCTCTCTCTCTCTCTCTCTCTGTGTCGACTTTTCCGCTTTTTACATAAATTTGCATAGATATTTAGTTTCCTAAGGTTGTTTGTTGTACTAAAAACTTGTATAGACCCACATATGTATGTACTTGGGTTTATAGGTAAGTGCAACTTTCTAGACAAATCAAATTCAATACAAATTTTGACTTGGCTTTATTTAAGTTTTGCATTTCTTATGATCTCTTGAAGTATGCAAGGCAATATATAAAATAACTTGGTATATAAAATATATAAAAAACTTTAGCTAATAAACGTTTAGCTAATAAACTAATAATTTTTTCAATTTTTTATTTCAGTACTGTCCATGCCCAACACAATGTGTTTATTATCTCCTTTTTGAAATTTTTAACATTATATTCTATGTTATGTTATATTATATTTTTCTCTATTATTCATTGGGAAATGATCTTAATTTTTAGCTTTTTATACAATTTATCAGCTGTCTTATTAACAAAATACATAGAAAAAATGATTAAGGATTCAATATATTATAGTATACATGACGAAAAGTTTTTTTTATACAAATAACTCAGTTATGAATCATTTATTTCTATTACAGCTATAGGATATAGTAATCGGATTTAAAAATAAATTTTTTTTAGCTTATATAAACCAGTTTAAAAATAAGGTAAATATTCTAAGTTTGCTTGAGCTATTAAAAAAAAAACAATAATCTTACTCATACAAAAAACTTTTTAACCTTTTGTTCCTATGGGAGCTATTAATTAAAGTCATCTGATCCAATCAGTTGAGATATATAAAAAAAAAGTAGCAACTGAGCCTAGTTTCATAAAAATGGCCCCATATACTGATTTGACTGGAATCAAAACTGTATTGAAGCTGATCATTGATCAGTGATCAAGCATCTATACTATCAAGTACTAGTATAATCGGCGTGCGTTGCTACGCTCTCCTTCCAAGAAAATAAAAACAAAAAACAAACTAATTATACATATTTTAGTTTGTTGTTCAGTAATATAAATTATTTCTTGTGGAGCTACATACATTACAATAATATATAGCCAAATTCGTATTTATATAAAAATTACTGCCTTCTGTGATTTTCGTATTGTATTTAAAAAATACTGTCAACTGTGATTGTTGTAACAGTGCTGTATACTTTAACAGAGCTGTATACGTTAACAGTATTGTATACGTTAACAGTTAGTACATCTGTTGAGGCCCTAGCGACTTTTCCGGAAAGTTTTCCCAACATTTTATTTTTTAGAAATCTTTTCCTGGCAATAATGAACAGAAGAAAAACATTTTAGCCAAATCGACCCAATCTTTCTCAATTGACGAATACCTATAAATTTTTTGGCTACATTTTTATAAATATAGACAAAAGTATACTATAGGCATCTATACTATATATATAACGTCTTAATCTACTGAACAGCATTGTTTGGTACCCGGAATAAATATTATAGTTCAATAAAAAATATAAATATAATGAACATTTCTATATACATTAGTGACATGGATTAACCCGCTTATTAATGATAATCTTTTATTTTCTTTTTCGATTTACTTTGACTGAATTTGAAAGCTTAGCACCTTTCTATGCGATTCTCATTCATATTTAATTGAGCAGCCTGTTTATAGCCTGCACAGTATGTTCAAGAGCCTGAAATCTGGTTTCGTGTATGATTGTGCAGAAAGTGGGCGTGTTGTTCTTCTTGTTCTTGTTGTTGTTGTCAAGTTTACACCACAGAATTTTCACCTGGCCAAGATTCACATTGTGAGATCTCCACTTGACGCTCGCATTTGGCCATTTGTTGCAGTTGTGTTATGAGTCCACATTAACCACTGAGATGAGAAATTGTGGTTGCTGTTGTTGTGAATATGTGGCACAAACAAAACATGCCGACTGCTATCAAATTTAGATCGTGTTCTCCCATTAAACAACAACCAACATCTAACATCCAACAGCGCCAATTTCAGCCACACATGGCAAATTGGCAACAGAGAAACAATTTTAAAGTCTAACGGCAGTTCTGGTAAATTGATCTTACCCCGTTTATCAGCTCTCCAGTTTTGCAGATCTTTAGCTTTACAGCTAGTTTCCAAATAGTAACACTCGCGTTTTTTTTAGCTTATCGCACACTCTGTGATAATACGACGCAGTATTGAATTTGTATGCAACAATAAGTTTCGGCACAAACAAACAGAAAAAAAAGATGATTTATTAAAAAAATAAAACAAATTATATTGAATTTGTTATGGGTTCGTTGTTGGGTTGTTTTGGGTGTTTTGATGTTATATTGTTTTTAGATGTTCTGGTCTTTGGATGTTCGCTCTTTGCTGCAACAACCAACGTCGTCGAATATCGCGCACAAACTAACAAAGCAGCGCACAACAACAAAACACAAAACACAAGACACAAAACAACAAGCGGCTTCAAAGACGCCAGAGAAAACAAGTAAGAGAATTGTTTAGTTGGGCAATACCGACTGTGTTATGCTCTATTACACTAGTTTCCAGCAAAAGAAAAGAACTGGACTCTCACAGACCTTTTTTTTAATGTATTTTTGGGCACTGTTTTCAAAAAACGAGAAAATCGCAAATAGCTAATATTTAAGCAGTATTTCGACTGATTTGTTCATATCTACATCAGATCTTATTTGATCTTAAAAAATGTTACACAATAAACTAGATAATTGTATATCCTTTCTAACGGTATGCCGATTATGCGGATCGAATAAGAATTAAAGCCATATCATATAGCTGCGATAGGAACAATCGGAGACACATTTTCTTGAAAAGTGTTTGTATGAAAAACTTTTTTGTTTTTTTATATATTAAAACCAAACTTGTCAAATCGATGTCGAATTACGATTTGCACAATCAGCCTAAGTTAAAATAAAATCGGAGCATCATATAGCGGCCCTAGGAACAATTGTGTAAAAAATTAGTTATTCTATGCAAATGTACTCAAAATTTTCTTAGAAGACCATTGCAAGGGTATATAGCTTCGGAGTGTCGAAGATAGCTGTTTCTTTCTTGTCTTAATACTAGATTGCAGTTTTGACCGATTTAAGAAAGCTTTACGTTTTCAGAAAGCTAATGAAATAATTTAAATTATCAGTTCTGCAACTAAATAATTTTAAATTAAGAAAATTATGATATTTTTGGGTATTTTTTTCGTTTTTTTGACTTTAAAATTCGGTGAAATATTGGAAAATATTTTTTTTGGTTTTTTCCTACTCCGCATTTACTTACTTAGTTGCGTTAATAAGCCGACTTTTTAGATATAAATTATTTTAATTGATAGAGGGACGGCGGAGATTTAGGTATTATCTAATTATTTTATAAATTATATTTATTAGAAACTACTCTAAGCCAAACTTTATTAACTAGATTCTCTCTAATTTGCGCTTTTCTTATGCTCAGACAGATATAAATTTTGTTTTTTGAATTCTTACTTCTCTAAGTCAAATTTTAGATAATCTGAGCCGTTTCTACTTCAAAAACGAACCCATTCTTTATAATTTTCAATTTATATAAAAAAAACAAAGAAATAAATAGATTGAACAGCAATAAAACTCGGACTTCTATAACTAGAATTTAATATGAAAACACACTTAATATTTCCAACTGCTTTTATAACTTATATTTAAACTTATAAGTGGTTTGAATTTTCTTCAATTACTGATCACTATCTGAAAATAAAAAGCAATATTCTAATACTATAACAATATAAATGTAATATATCTTTATCGACGATAGTTTAACACTTTCGATAATACTATCGTTGAAATTGGGTGTTGAATTAAAACAAGAAACAAATAGGTAGAAATCTTTTCAACATTTTTTCTTTTTCTTTTTACTCCGAATATTTCGAATATAGTGAACCATTCTACGCGTAAAGAAATTTAAGTTCATATTTATTTATTACTTATCAACATTCAAAGCGTAAAATATTTTTAGTTCACATTTATTTATCATTTACATAGATTTATAAGAATTTCTGAATCTTAGCAGATAATTAAATTTTGTATCCATAATATTTTTAATGTATTTAATTTAAGAATGTTTCTGTTACTTTTTTGTTTTATACAACGAATGTATTTTTAGTTCTAATAAATAATTTACTTGGTTTTGTTTTAAAATTGTTTGTTTTTTAATAAAATATGTTTTTTCAAAAATGTTGCAATAAAATAAACTCTTTTTTTTCATGTGTTACAAACAAACTGACTAAGTCAATATACTCAATGATTTTAGTGTCTTTCAAACCGGTTTTCTTTGGCGGCATCGTCGTCTTTCTCCGCGCCCAGACTCAGCAAGCGTAAAATTTTGCTTCAGTTTCAGATACAACATAGAATATCGGTTAGATATTTTGCTCTTAACGGCTTTTGAAGCCGTTTTTTTTAATTCTTCTTTTACTATATATTTTTCTACACGTGTAAATGGAATTATGTATTGAAGGACAAGTTGGGTGACTAGGGATGTAAAAACTTGTAACATTTTAGATAGCATTACAGTGAACGCTGACAAATTAGAACCTTCAGTTATTTGAATTTCCAGAAATTAGAATTAGGGTTTGTAATTCATTTTGTTGCATTTATTTTTAATTTAATGTATACATATATTTTTAATTTAAAGAAAACTTATAATATGTGTTGCACTGGATTGTTACCTCTTGTTTTCTTGTTTTTATTAATAGAATTAATTAAAAATAGAGCTTTTGTAGTTATTTGGAATAAATTTACTAAATTTTTTTATTTGCATATAATAAAAAACGATCAGAAATTAAAATATTTCCGAAATTAAAATTACCTTAAAAACACAGATATCTTAATGTCGCTATTTCTTTATCCTGCAGGCAGTATTCCATTCGAAATCAAAGGAATCGAATAATCGAAAGAATTGTATGAAATATGATATATATTAAATATATTGAAAAAAAATAAAACATAAATTTAAATTTTTATAAATCTCTATGTAGCTAGTCAGTTTTTTTTTTAAATTGAATCAATATTCCATATCTTCGCAATTGGATAAGTTTTTTTTTACAAAGGAAGATCTGGTTTTTATAAATATCTTAATAAAACTCACTAATTCAAATGTTTATAAAATGAGTAAGTCTCTTCAAAATCAGAAAAATTTTTCGTTAATATTCCAAAGTGACGTTCGGACGTAAAGTCGCTTTTTTTTATAACATTTTTTTTTGTTGCTTGTATGCATATTTTAAATTACAAATCTACTACTATTTAGCATTTGATTGTTATTTAAATACAGATTTTTTTTTTTTTAATTCGGAATTTTTTTAATTATTTATTTTTCGTTGTTGTGCACAAAGTACACAGTACACTCCTCGCCACTTTGATGTGCTTTCAATCGTCCACTACTCAAACTATAACTATTTAATTTAAAAAAAAGCGTAAAATAGGTCGAGAAAAAGCATTAACCGGGGGAGAAATAAAAAATCAGCGCTAATAATGTTGTCGTTTCAAATTGCCGCAAAATTTGAATGTGGTTCGTGTCTTGGCTGCAAACGTACGGCAAATTAAAAATAACAATTGTGAATTGCAAATTGCGCCAATTCGTTTTATCGTAAAATCAAATATCGTTAAATAATATAGGTTGTTGTATTGACTAAGTGTTGCATACATTTAGCCGCTGCAAAGAGTAAGCGCTGCCAACAGGTGGCGCTAGCAGTGCTAAAACATTGATATCCAAAAAGTTCTTTGGAAATTTTGAAAACTGAAATTTTTAACTTATCGTAATTTAAATGTGTTCAGGTTTATCTAAAAATTTGATAAAAATTAATTGCTTTTATACTTATTAGTTTTAAAAATTTGTTTTGGTTTTATTTGAGTTTATATTAAAAATATGTTTTGATATCCTGAAAGATTCGCCCTAGATCTCTGAATCACCTCTTCAAAAGTGAATCTTTAAGTGCATATTTAACTGCATATTTCTAGTTATTTAAGAAATATTTAAGCATTTTATAAAATTTTTTGAAATTAATAAATCCTGATGGAAATGAAATTTTAAATAAAATACGTTAAGCTTATTTTGCATTTGCGTGTGCGTAAATGAAGTTATTATTTCATTTGTAGTTTCTTGTTTCATACAAAAATATTATTATAAAACTACATTGCAAATGTTTGACGTTTTTATACGCTTGCAATGGGTATTATGATTAAGTCACGAAATATGTTACACAATCAGAGAATTGTTAAAGAGCTTATCAGATGAGAGAATATATTTAAATAATGCAGAATATTATCAGTCGAGATATAGACAATTTTGTTGTACTAATAAGGTTGTACTAATAAAATAATATAGCTGAATTAATAATTTCATAGTAATTCTTTATGGAAAATTTGTTTATTAAACTGAATAAATACACCAGAGCTTAGATATTTCAAGGCAAGTTGGATAGATATGAAAAAGAACCATTATGAACTGGGAACACACCTTTAGAAATTAGATATTCCTAGTACAGAAATACGGAAAATCCCATTGCATATTTTAGCAAATTTTTTTGCTTTAATTAAAAGTAGTAGAAATAAACTTTTGGAAATCATAAAACATATTGAAGTTTCCATTTAATAAACATTCTTAAAGTTCGATAAATAAGGAAAATATATAAACTAAAAGATTGTTGTCTTATAGATCGCAATACACTAAGTAATACAATACAATAAGTATAATAAATGGCATATAAGAATATTAGCTTGATCATAAATACAAAACTATCAATAATTTCAGTTAGAATTCTTTTAATAGTCCAAAAAATTGTAAAGTACTAATATAAACTTTAGTAGAATTTTCTAAACATTTTTTCTATCATTCAAACTAATTTCTGATATCTTAATTTTTTTTAAATTTAATAAGATAGATTTCCCTTTACTCTAATAATAATAAGGGTAACTTAAGTTCTACATCCATTGAAAATTGTTTCATATATTTCAGTTTTGTTTTCCGTCATTTTTTTTTATATATTTTTTTAATTTTTGTTTCAACTTTCAACATGGAAATCATAAAAGTTAAAGCCAATTTTTGGGTTATATTTTTGTTGCACGCACAAAAGTTTCGGCTCAGATGCAATACCCGCGGCTTAGCGCAGCCAAAACAGTTATGGAATAACATCTATATATATGTATGTACATGTGTACTATATATATAGAATTAAATTCATATATATATATATATATATCTAGGATATGTGAACAATTTCTGTGCCTTTTGTGCCCTTTTTTCGTGCACAAAGTTCAAATTGAATGCCGGAAGTGCTTTGCGATTGCAAATGCAAGTGCATTTGAGTTGAAGGGGTTGTGTGTTGCGGGGTTGCGGGGGTGTAGGGGTGTAGGGAGCAGGGTGTGTGGCGCTCTGTTTTAGAATGAAATGCAATGAATATGGGGTAGGGTAAGAAGCGGCAGGGAGGCGGCTGAAGGGGAGTCACAGGCTGATAAACGAACTTGAACATTTTTTGACAGTTGTGCGTATAAATCTTGAAATGTTTTAATTTGCTTGCGAATCGATATTAAAGCGCCCGCAAAAAAATAAAAGAAAACCGAAAAAAAGTGAAGTCAGTACATAGTTCCCGATATCAGTATACTCTGTTTTTAGACTGATGAAACATTTTTAAATACTTCTAAACTTTGTTCATGTTGGTCAACGTTCTTTAAAGCTGTGAATTATATAGATTATATAGATATAGAAATATACTTTCTTTTAAAGCGATCATTTTGTTTGCTCTAACTTTAAATAGTGTATCGAGTAGACAATCATTTTACATACCTCCAATACATCCAATTGATATACCCTTTATGTAAACAGAGTATAACCAGGCTAACAAGAGAATCGTAGCCAGAGCAATGCAATCGTAGCCGTTCCACCATCATTGCGTATGATTTATGAATGACATTTCAGCTTTTAGCTGCCCTCAACACACACACAAAAATGATCTGTTTGACTTTGTTAACAGTTTGGTAACATGTCTCAAGAAAAATATACATATATCGTTTTTAAATATATATAAGTTGCTTACATATGCATTTGTATTAAATATCTCGATTAATCATCCTCAAATACAAAGCATTTACAAATGCCACAAATCATACAAGCTATTCTATTAAATTTGTGAATACATAACTTGAACTTCAACTTAGTTTAATTTACAGTTTACATATTAAATAACATAAATATATTGCCTTAGTTTCTTAATATAAAGCAAGGTAAAAAATATTGAATGAATCATGAGTGTTTGATTAATTTCTCCTAATTTTTATACGTTTTATCTAAAATAATTCTAAAAGTAAAAAAGATTACGGAACTCAAAACAATTTTTACTAATTTATTATTTATTTTTACTAATTTATTAATAAATTATGAAAACCTGCCATTTATTATAATCGCTTATATTTATATATCGTTTATAGTACACAAAGAAATTTTTAGGTTTTCTTTTTTGACTTATGAAATCAAGCGACAATTTAATTTTTTTTAAAAAGAAACTCGAGCTATGAAAATATAATATAGAAGCAATTGTTGTCTGTGGTTTTATTTAGTTCATGTTGTAGAAAATTCTACTGTACATTAAAATTTTAAAATTAGAAATAATAATTTTTGATTAAAAATACTCTCACATTTCACGCAATTGTTTTAAACGAAGTTAAAGAAATTCGATTTATAGTTACTTGAGTTAGAAAATGTTGTCTCTTTAAGCATTAAAAATGCTCGAATGAGAGAAATTTAAATTTAAGAGATATGATTAAGTCAATAGTTACACTGAGGAAAAAATTACGTTGCAAAATAAATAAAAAAAACAATATTCCTATATTATATTTTGGTTTAATTATTCATTGTTAAAAATTGACGCAAAGTGCTGCATACTTGTAGGCACTGTTATTTATTCTTCGCAAACCTGTGCGGCTATAATTCTCAAATAGTCTGCAATTTTTAGAATTGGAAATAATAATTTTGATTAAAAATATTCACACATTAGGACATAAAAAATTACCACAAATAAACGAAATTTGTTTATAATGAAGTTATAGAAGTTCGATCTTGTATCTTTTGCCATTGCTTGTGCAAGAGTATGTGTAATTCGTGATATTGAATTGAATCAGCTATATTTTTTGCTCTCTGATGCTGTGCCGCGTGAATTAGCCAAAAGCTGTTGCCGGTTGCCGTTTGTGGAGTGTTTACCTTTGAAGCGGTTGCAAGCGCGCCATTTTTTTATTTATTTTTTTGGTTTTTTATTTTTTCATTTCCATTCTCCAGTCAGCAGTGAGCTGTGAGCTGTGTGCACTGAGTAGTGAGAAGTGACCAGTCGCCGGTCGCCAGTCGACAGTCGACAGTCACCAGCCGACTGTTGGCTGTTGTCAGTTGGCAGTCGCTGGGCAGGCAGGCAGGCAGGCAGGCAGGCAGGCAATTCATATCATATTTTTGCAGTGACCCCGACCACAGATAGCTGGAGACTGTAGGAGCCTGTGTGCAAGGCGGCTCTTCGTTTTTGCTCTTGGCGTTTATAGATTGAGTACTTTATCAAAAAAACGAGACATCAAAGCGTATATCATGTCAGCTGCAGACGTGCAAAGGGAAATGCCAACCATGCCACGGGGGTTAGAGGCAACTCTGGCACTGACTCCGGCTCTGACTCTGACTGGGCACACACAGGCACAGTCATGTGCTAGCTGCATTTGCATGCAATGTTTATATCACAAAAAAAAAAAAAAAAAAAAAAAAATAAAAGAAAAACCCGATATCCAGGACTGGATAGGGCCAGAGTTGGAACTAAAGCCAGAGTCCATAACTTAGCCAATGGCCAGCAGAGTTGTTGCTTCGCTTCGGCGCCATTTTGTTTATATTTGTCGCTGAGCGGGTGCGAAGAAGCCTGCAACAGGCAACAGGCCAGAAAGTTAGGGAAGCCATAAAGTCTTAAAGTAGAGAGTAAGAGTAAGAGGGTTTTCCATTTTTTTTTTTTCTATACCCTTGCAATAGGGTATTATAATTTTGTTAGCAAATGTGTAATGTAGAGAGGGAGATGTCTCCAAAGCCATAAAGTATATATATTCTTGATCCGTTAAGTCCTTCAGTCCGTTTCTATGCAAGCTAGTTAGTTTCTCAGTTTTTGAGTTATCATGATGAAATTTGGCACAGGTTCTCCGTTCTGTTGCAGGCAGTACATATGTCAAAATCAGCCGAATCGGACTACTATATAAGATAGCTGCTTTAAAAACCTTTTTTTTTAGTATTATTGAAACCAAACTTGACATAACAATGTAGAATAATGTTCTGAACAATCTGACCAAGTTTCATCAAAATCGAACTACTATATCTTATACATAGGTCCAATTGGAACAAACGGTTGAAAACTGCTGGTATGAAAAACTTTTTTGTTTTTCAAGATATGGAAATCAATCTTAACAGTTCGATGTAGTATTTTGATCTGAACAATCTGACTAAGTTTCAACAAAATCGAACAACTATATCATATAGCTGCCATTGAAACAATTGGTTGAAAAATAAGTTCTTCTATGCAATACTTTTTTGATTTTTAAGATATCAGAACCAAACTTACCATATCGATTTAGAAATTAGTTTCTTACTTTCTAATAAAGTTTGACTGAAATCGGACAACTATATCAGATACCTATCAAAGAAATAATCGGAATAAAAATATTCTTTTTAAGATGTCAAAACCAAACTTATCAGATCGATGTAGTATTATAATTTTCACAAACTGACCAAATTTCATAAAAAACGGATCACTATATCTTATAGCTTCCATAGGAACAATCGGTCGAAAACTGCTTGTATGAAAAACTTTTTTGTTCTTCAAGATATTGAAATCAAACTCAACAGTTCGATGTAAAATAATGTTCTGAACAACCTGACCAAATTTGTTTAAAATCGGACGACTATATCATATATGTAACTGCCAAAGGAACAATTGGGTGGAAAATCAGTTTTTCTATGCAAAACTTTTTTGATTTTTAAGATATCAGAACCAAACTTACCATATCGCTATAGAATTTAATTCTGCACTATCTGATAAAGTTTTACTTAAATTTGACTACTATATCATATGGCTCCCTTAGGAACAATTTTGTTAGAAGACCTTTGCAAGGGTATATAGCTTCGACGTGCGTTTCTTTCTTGGTTTTTTCTTAAACTTTCGATGCTAGATTGGATACCCTACTACTATGTGTTGTGCGCACTCTGTGCGCCTTATCAAGCGCCAAGCATCTTGGTTGTCTTTCAAGCAGACTCAGCTCCCACAGACTGCTCCCCATATAGAACGAGTACTTGTACTTGTTGTGATTTAGATCTGGCTGGGGCTATGGCTTTGGCTTTGGCTGCCTCATGATCATGCCACATTAGCATTATGCTACGCTTTGTATGACTGAAATGAGTCGCAGCGTGCGGCAATGAATGAAAACTCATCGATGTCTTCTGGCTTGTGTGCTTATTTGCAATTGCAATCAATGAGCTGCGATTGTTTTGTGTTTTTTGCCCACATCTTTAGAATGTGCTGCCTATTTAAGCATATATGCGATATGGAGTGATTATCCTCCTACAATAATATATTGTTGTGGGCGCTAAAATCAGATGGTAGCTTATGTGTAATATTCATATTTATATGAGTATTTGTTTCTTATCTTCACTTCCCCATCGTTTTAAACAGCATTTTGTGGCAAAGTCCCTGCTCGGGCGCCGCATCTTAATGTAACAGTTAATTGGCAAATAACTTGTAGGTGCATGCCTCACAGAGCACATTTAAAGCTGAATATCTTAGACAATTATTGATGGCTACTAAGCAAATCAAATGGGTTTCAATTGCTTATTTATAGCAGATGTCAATTTCAAATAATTCAAGTTTTATATATAAAATATTACTTTTACATAAATAGAGTTTAAAATATGTATTTTAGAATATGTGAGACGTTTCTGATTTGGCAAAAGTTGACAGTAATTGACTATTAGCTGTCTTTTATTGTCAGTAAAGTGAAAATTATTAAGAAATTGTATTAAAATCAAATAAATGTTTAGTTATTTAACTAATTTATACCGCTTTGTAATGTTAAAGTCCATTAAATTGAAGAATAACATTTAACAATAGTTGTCATAATAAAAAACTTTCTGACTTTAGACTTTACAGACAAATTGATAGTTTTTATACTATTTACACTATGCCAGAAAAAATATAAATATGAAATATTATGAAAAATAATAGGAGATAAAACGACCTTTCAAACGATTTATATATCCATACTAAATATTTAGTATTGGTCAAGATATAAGCCTGCCAAACTAGCTTTTCTTTTAAATCATTACAGTTTTTTGACTTTGATTGTTTTTCAGTCAAAAAGTTTCCTTTGCAATAATTTTTTTAAATTTTTTAAATGATTTTCAATCAATTCTGAATGCAACAACGTTTATTTAAAAAGAATTGTTTAAAAATTAGGAAAATTGTGATCAAATACGTATGGGAGAAAATTAGGTCTAGCTTTTTTTTTCAAATAACACTGCAGTGTTTTAGGTGAACTGTTAGGAAAAATGATCAATTTTAATAAAAAAAAGTTTTTTACAAATAGTGGTAAAAGTGCCACGCCCACTTTTCATCAAAAATATATATATAATCATCATTTTAATTGTTATCCAATAAACTAGAGCCAAAATACTCGCCAAATCATTGCATTATAAATTTAGGCCAGGAAATCGGTCATTGGTCCCATAGTGCACTGTCCGATAACTTTTTTATATTGGTGAACTTAGGGTTCCTACTCATAAAAATAATTTAAAAACTATTTTTTGTATTAAAACGGACTCTTGTTAAATGTGTTAACATATGTTTGGCGTTTTTTTTGATTGGGCTCATATATTTGACCATACCCTGCGTAAGGTTAGACCGATTTTAAAAATTAATAGATTATTAAAAAGCCTATACATAGGGCTATAAATAACCCGACAGAAATATCGTTAATAAATTGGGAGTTATTGAATTTGTTATAGCCCAAAAAGTGTCTTAATTTGAAAAAAAAAATTATTTTTTTCGCTATAAACTTTTTATAAAAACTGTTTGTGACTTTTTATATTGAGGGTCATCTGAAAATTTTAGATTTATAATAATATTATACTCGAATAGGACTATAACGTACAATCGATAATTTTCCATAATATAAAAATTGTTTGCACAATTTATTAAAGATGTATTTTTTAAAATAAAATCAAATTAAATGCGTTTATTTAAAGACCGTGTCTTAATAATAAAGTTTTCCAAAACTGCATTTATGGCAATTCAAAAAGGAAATGACCTCTGCAGGTAGTATACCACATACATATATACATATATATACTCGTACATATGTACATATATATAAACGCATCAACGTACCTCTGTGCCACAGCAGGAAATCACAAATCAAAAGCGTTTTTGATTAATTTTGAATAAATGCAAATAGCAAATACATTTAACATATAGCATATAGCATATAGCATAAGATGCGCACATTTCGCCAAGGTTATCCAACTGACAGATGCACAAACCTGGAGCTCAAAAAAAACTGTGGACATGGACAAGGTCTTGGGCTGAGGCTGGTCCGCTTGGGCCTGGGATGGGTCTGACTATGGAGCTGACTCTGGAGCTGGACCGTGGACTGGACTGGGCGAGGGCTGGCAAGGCAGGCAATCAGAGGCAGGTTGGAGCAGTGGACGCTGATTCCTTTCCTTACGGCTGTCGCTTTTGATAAATTTGACGTGCAACATTGCGTTGTTGTGTGTCCTTTGTTGTTGCTGTTGCTTGGCCTTTTGAAAAATAGCTTGTTGTGATAATTTCGCTGGAGAATTTGTTGCGCAAATATCAAAATAAAATTAATTTCGTTGATTTTAACACAATTCACTGGCCCCGTTTGCACTTGCCTGGAGTCCTGAAGTCCTGATCTTGTTTTATGAATGGGCAACAGGTCGCCAGACTCAGTGCCCAGTCTCCGTTCCCAGTCTGAAGTCTGCGTTGATCTGTATATATATATAGATCTGTATCCCGCCGTTGTGTCTTCTTCGTTGCTGCTGCACCGGAAATTGAAATTTTAAAACTTTTGACGTTTGTTTAGTTATTTTGTTTCCTTCAAATATATTTCTCGTTTTTTTTTCTTGTTTCATTTTTTCATTTTTTATTTGTATTTTTTTGTTATTCTGCTTTTGCCATTCATTTGCTGCTGTTGCCTCTGTTTATTTATGCAAACAAATACATTTAAATAAAAGCAAGCTGGAAATTGATGTGACCATAACACGAGCCAGAGCCAACTCTGGCCCCAGTTTCATACAGATTCAGTTCCAGTTTCAGTTTCAGCTTTCGTGTTGCCAACAAAAAAAAAAATAAAAATAAAATTAACAAAATATTAATTGACTGACTGACTCTCTGATCTGATATGGTATACTACTACTATAAACCTACACATATGTATATTTTATATTTATATATATATAGCTTCATCCGCCTGTCCATCCGTTTGTCCATCCTATCCGCCTGTCTGTGCTTGTCTGTACCTGTCTATACTTGTATAACGCTTTCCGTTTCCGTTTCATACATGGTCAAAATTTGCATACTTGTTGTTGTTGTTGTTGTTGTTGTTCTTGTTGTAGCCAGGTTATCAGCGGTCAACGGTTATCAGATTTGTTCATTTAACCATGTTTGCAACATAACAATAATAGCTCAATATTTCAGACCAACTATGAATTAAATTCATAATATTGTTTCATAAATCACAAACATATTTAATATTTATATAAAAACAACAAAGAAACTGCTATTTTCGGTAAATCGAAGCTATATACCCTAGCAATAATTTTCTAAATAATTTCAATATTATAGTGCTCTGATTTTATTTAAAATTTATCAGATTTTACAAAATAATTTTGTATATCGGTACGGGCATTTTCTAAGTGACGTTACGTGACAATCGTACGCTTAATTGTAGAAAATAAGCTAAAAAGTCAAATTTTTGAAAAGTTTCTCTTTATATCTGAGTAGCAATTCAGCTGGACTATATTTAGCAAAAGAGATGAAAATATTTGACCTTTCCGATTAAAAGATATTAGCAAAAAAAAATCGTGACGTTACGTGACAAGAATAGAAGTCGGTTTCGACTTAAAACTTTTTTTTAGTATGAATATGAATAATGTAAGTTAACTTTGCAGGCTATTTCATTTAAAAACCTTTTCCTATTTTTTTTTTTTCTTATAAAAGTTGGTATGCACTGCGACGTTACATGGCGTTACGTGACATAAATTTCTATGGTGCATTTTGAAGTAAAGATCGCCCTTAAAAGCATAAAGCATATATTGGTTTTGATATCTTGAAAAACCAAAGAGTTTTTTATAGAAGAGCTCAGCTTTAACCCAATTCTTCCTATGACAGCAATTTGATATAGTGTTCAGGTTTTAATCAATCTTGATCAGATTATTCGAATCATAGTCCTACATAGAGCTGTTGAGTTAAGTTTCGATATCTTGAAAAACAAAACTTTTTGTCATACAAGCATATATTCCGACCAATTGTTCATATGGGAACTATGAGATATAGTGGTTCGATATTGATGAAAAGTTTAAAATTGATATTTTAAAAAATAAATTAATTTGACCGATCGTTCGTATGGCAACTATATGATATAGTAGTTCGATCTAGCCTATTCTATTATATGTACTGCCTGCAACAAAGAGAAACATTTGTGTCAAATTTCATCATCAAAAACTGAGAGACTATTTTGCAAGAAACAGACACACAGCCGAAAAGACGGACGGAGAGACGGACATGACTATATCGACTCAGCCCGTCGTGTTGATCAAGAATATATATATACTTTATGGGTCGGAGACGTCTCTTTCTATGCGTTACATATTTTGTGACAAAATTATATAATTATAATAAAAAGATACATGGTTTTTAGAGCTTAAATTATTATTATGAATTATTTGAAGTTATCGAATTTAGTCGAAATATCTATATAGTTAATAAGATTGTATGTCAATGATCTTGATTTATTTAAATCTAGGAATTATACTTATGGTACACGTAAGTAGTATTTATTCCAAAGAGAATATACACGGTAATTTAGTGTTGATAAATCTGTTTCTTCATATATTGATTTTGTAAATTTTTAAATATATAAATAAGTTTATTCTTTATTTTTGTTCTGTCTATATTTTTCTGATCTTGAAATTTGGCTTTTTAAGATATTGAGCTACTACGATTTGTATGTAGATTCTTTTACTATATTTTGTATATATGTATGTACTTATTTACTAAAATACCATACGCATTTATAACTTTACTTCATTAATATGGGATCTATATGGTTGATGGGAATTTACTAATTGAATATTCTATTCAATCTATGTAACATGTAGATTAAATCATCTTTGATTACATAAAGTTTGTATATTCTTAATAAGCAGCAATAGCCGAGTCGATCTTACTATATCTGTCTGTCTATATAAACGTACAGATCTTGGAGACTATTCCAGCTAAAAACACAAAATTTAATGCGTAGTTTTCTGTTTATTTTCAATTTTTGATATATATTCTCTTGCTAAATATTAATTTGAAAATATGATTTTAATTTTTTTTTCAAAATTCTCTTAACTTAAATGACGAATTTATTGAACTTAAACCATTTTTTTTAATGCTCTGCTTGGTTACACTGCCGTTTAACTGCTTGCAGTTCAAACACTGCACTGCTTGAATTAAATGTGCACAGGTACGAATATACATATAAGTAAATATGAACTTATATGTTTGTATTAAAGGATCTGGAACTTAGTGCCTCGTAAACTTGCTATAACATCCTTAATTATATATTAAAAAAAACACAAAGTTCATATTAGAAATGCCCAAAAAAAAAAATAATTTTTTTTATATGTATATGTTATTGAATTTTATATTAAAATGCATTTACATATTAACATGTTTGTGTATGTAAATTTGTATGTAATCACACTTGTAATTACAATTATATCAGCTCTTCTGCTGCCCTCTTCCCAAATTGGCCTTAACCCTTTATATAATATGATTACATAACTTTCTATATACAAATACAGTTTAACATTTGTAAAAACAATATTTGCTTAGTTGCTTTTGTTAATACGAGTATGAAAATTAAAATTTTATTTTATTTATATATTTTCTCAGCATTTTGTTATAAACTGTTATGAATATACATATATTTATATATCTATTTAAATATATTGAGGAATATATTGAACTATTTAAATCGTATTTTTATTACTACTTACTATTTTTGAACTTTATATAGATTTATATATATTTTAATCCAAGGAAAGCAGCATCTAACAAACACTTCGAAATATTTTTTTAAATTCCATTTAAGTTCTTTTTAGGCACTGCCAACTGTACACGTATACATATGGTAATCGGAAATGCAGTCAATGCTTTAGTTTGGACCATTTGACGGATTGACACTTTGTCATTTTGTCACTTTGTCACTTTGTCACACCAAATTGTCAGTTTAGTCTGTTGCCCAGCGAACAATTTCTTTAGCACTTGATGTAAATGTCATTAACAGCAATATGCTAAAGGAATGTTAACTGGGTTAACAATTTTATTTGTGTTGTTGTCGTTGTTGTGTTGTGTTGTGTGGTATGTGCCACACATATTGAATGTGGCAGCTACAAAGAAAAAATATAATAAAATTTGAACAATATTATAAATAAAATATTTGCATTTTTATTGAAAATTAAAATAATTTTTCGTGCAGAACGCGCTTTCAAACACGCACACAATATATATGTACAAATGTATATATGTATTATATATATATATTTATATTTAAATAGGAATTTTTAAATAGAAAATTATCAAGCACATATTTGTATATATACATGCATATAGCCAGATACATATATGCATACAAATTTGCAATACTTTTATAGAGCATATCTGAGTAGTTTTTATTTTCGATTTCATATATTTTGGATTTATTTTAAAATATTTCATGTCGAATTTCTAATGAAATATGAACTTAAAAATTAACTACATAAAAACATTGTTAGTGTTGTTATATTTTTGTAACACTTATTTGGATTTTCTAATTTGAAATGTTGAAATAAAATATAAATATTAAGTTTTACTGAAAAGTTTGCGTAAAATTAAAATTTTTGTGGTTTTAAAAAAAAACTTTTGATTTAAAAAACTTAAGTGTTTGGAAAAGATCTTTTGATTACGACAAAACCTTTAAATTTACAATAAAGTTCCATCTCTAATCTAAATATTGATAAATTTGAACATAAATTATTATTATAGAATATGGGTTTAAAAATTGAATTTAAATATAAATGTAAAAAATTTTAATGTAATTTTTTTTACACCTCGACACTATATAAAAGTAAAAGTTCTTCAAGTTCATAGGTCAGCGTATTTTATAGAGTATTTTTGAGCTTTCATTTGTAATTATTGTGTAAATAGTTGTGAGTATGTGTGTGTGTGTGTGTGTGTGTGTTACTGATGCGTCAATTTGTTGCATGCAGATGAGTTGTCATAGGAATCCCCATTGGCTCCACCCCAACATCCCCCATCCTAATCAAATCCAGAATTCCGATGGGTTCTAGTTTAGGGAGGGCAACCTGTCATAAAAATGATTGTTGCTTCATTTGAGTGGCGCGTATGGCACGTCAAAAAAATAATATATACATAAATCGTATATATTGAAGTATGTACATGTGTATGGGAAAATTAAATTGCAATTTAAATTATATGTAAAAGAGTAAATTATTCAAATACACGTCACTGTCATAATGGTGAATACACAGATTGGATATATTTCTATGTGAAGTGTGCACATTTTGTGTTAAAGCAAAAAACTAATAAAAATAAGTAAATTTGCAAATCGGCAGCCTACGACTGCAATATACTCTGTTTAAAGGCGCTATATAATTTGCAAAATAAGCATATTTTAATTTAAGTCAATTTGTGCTATATATATATATATTGAAGTGGTTTTTTACTTTATTTATTTAACAGGCACAGATTCAGATATATAAGCACTAACATACAAATATTTCCAATCAAATTTAAATCTATTTTCTAATAATAAATAATATAATATAATGTATAAAATATAAACGCAACATGCACATTTATTTTGAAACTAATTATATATATATACTTCTATGAATCATTTAATATTAAAACTAGAAACATAATCTAATTTAATTATACTTTTAAGCAAATATTCCATCAGAAAAATCGGTAGACTAAGTATTTCAACAAATTTTTATGGCTTGTTTTTAAATTTTAATTTACAGAGCATTTGCTATGTTTGTTTATAGCCAATGTTCATATTTTTCAATATAAAATTCATTTGATGCGCATATTTTATAAATATTTGTTTTTTATTTATTTATTTTTGACTGGCTTTCGCTGATTGGTTGGGGGCTGGTTATGGAATTTCGATGCTCCTCTAAAATGTCAACTGCAGTTTTAGTTTCGCTTTCAGCGTTTTCGCGCTGCAAATGATTAAAATGCAATTTTCAATTAAATACAAAATATATCATATTTTTGTTATGACATAGATTATTTAAATATACTCTTAGAAATAATGTGAAATAATAATGAAAAGTTTAAATTTAAATCAAAAATTATATGATAGTACTATATGATAGTACTACTACATATTTTTTGAGAACATTTCCTTTAAAATATTCAAAAATTTATTTTTATTAAATTTTATAACCAATACTCTAAATTTTAAAGAATATAAAAGATGAGTAGATAATACAATAAAAACATAATAAAATTAAGTTTGAGTATAGTAAGCTTTACTGTTTTGAAAAGCGTCTCTAGCTTTATCGTAAAATTATAATACTTTCTGTTTACATTTATTATATACAATTGATAACAAATAATTGCAATTTTTTTATTTTTGCTTGTATAAATATTAACTAAATTTTTGTGAATTTTTGCTTATTTAAAATACGAAATAAATTTATATTGCTTTTGGCATAAATATTTGAATTAAAGAAAATATATGAAATATACTAATGCAAATTAAAGTTTATTTATTTTTGATAGTTATTTTTCATGGATTCTTTAATGCAATTTTATATATTCTTTTGTAAGTGTTTGATATTTATATACTGTATTTTTATTTCTCTTATACAATTGCATTTAGCGAAATTGACTTAATGGCAAAGACATTTTCCTAAATAAAATTGGCTGAAATCTTTATAATATTTTTTTTATACATTTTTGTTATTTTGTGCTTTTTGTCAATTGTTTAAACCGATCGAATTATTTTAATACCAACTTCTCTATTAGACAAACCAGATTTTTTGTGGGTGATTTTTAAAAATTTGTTATTTGATTTTATTTGAGAAAACGTCTTTGTTTTTAATTGAATTTCGCTGTCTGTAACTATATGTATATGTATATTTATTTTATACAAATTTCTTCATTTTCTTAAATTAATTCAAAGAATTTATAAAAGAATTGTGTGAGAGTGGGAGAAAAAGCATTTAACAGCAATAGAAAAATCGCTAAAAAAAATTATCTGTATTTAAGATTTTATTTAATTTTATATATTCTTTTGTAACTGTTTGAAATTTATAAACTGTATTTTTTTCTTATACAAATGTATGCATAAGTATATTTATTTTATAGTAATTTCTACATTTCTTTAAATTAATTAAAAGAAATCAGCCTAGTTGAGTTTTTGAGCATTTAATAGCAATAGAAAAATCGCTAAGAAAAAATGATCTATATTTAATTCAATTGGAACAATTCAATTGTATATTGTATGATCAATGTTTCTTATTCTAATTAAACGAATTTTGTTAAATTTTCTTATAGTTTTTTTTTGCACTTTACTTATCTCTTAAATACTTAAAAAGTACAAATCCCTGAACATTTCATTGAGCCCACGAGAGGTGGGATTTTATTTAATTTTATATATTCTTTTGTAATTGTTTGAAAAATATATACTGTATTTTTTTCTTATACAAATGTATGCATAAGTATATTTATTTTATAGTAATTTCTACATTTCTTTAAATTAATTAAAAGAAATCAGCCTAGTTGAGTTTTTGAGCATTTAATAGCAATAGAAGAATCGCTAAAAAAAAATGATCTATATTTAATTCAATTGGAACAGTTCAATTGTATATTGTATGATCAATTTTTCAAATTCTAATTAAACGAATTTTGTTAAATTTTCTTATAGTTTTTTCTTGCACTTTACTTATCTATTAAATATCTTTTACTATACATCCATAAAATATGTAATTGTTACACAAATCCCTAAACATTTCATTGAGCCCACGAGAGGTGCGAAAATGTCAATGCAACAAAATGTTGACAAGTTGTTGTTTTTGTTGCATTTTGTTCGATATACATATATATATATATGGATATCTGCGAAAAGCGCATTAAAAACATTAAGCGGCCACATGGAACAGATGGGAACACATGACAGAATCGAGAATCCAGAGATAGAGTAGAGAATTGATTTGACAAAGAAATGCTGAGGATGCAACACCACCAAGTGGATTTGTTGCTAAAGCCGACAGCTTAGTGTGAGGCACAGCTGCCTGGTTGCACTTTGTACCTGTGCCTCTAAACGGGAGAGAGACAGAGACTGAGGCAGATTCAGATTTGCCACACAGAAGAGTTTTGGGTTGTGGCAGGCGGAAAGTGTCAACGGTGATTTGCATACAAAGCCAGTGATGTTGTTGTTATTGTTGTTGCTGCTGAGAATGCTGCGCGTGCGGCTCATCATCATTTGTCAAGCCAGGTGCCAGGTCAGAGTCCACAGCCGAGAGCTCAGAGAGCCCAGAGGCATGTTGCACGGGGCAGAAACAGTGGCTAAGTGCCAAGTGCGGGTGCTACGCTCTGTTGTTCTCTGTTTCTCTGTTTTTCAGTGCTTGATAGCTCATTGGGTTCCCGTCTGCTTTGCCTTTGGTTTCCTATCTTAAATCACAAATGCCGCCTACTCACTTTCATTATCTTCAAAGGGTTTTAAGCTGCTCTGCTCAACTTGCCTCACCTCACTTTGCCTCACCTGAGCTCAACTGCCTCATCAGTTTGTGTAGGTTTATCTGGTTTTTACCTGCGCCCCTTGTTGCTCAATTTTTGCTGACTTATTGTTGGCAATTTGTTTGTCATGGCCTAAGCCCCGTTTCGAGTTACAGTTCCAGTTTGAGTTTGAGTTTCAAAATCTCTATAACCTATAAGTTGCGCTACATTAATGGCTTAGGAAAATTAGTTTCAAAGCGTAACTAATTCAATAAAAATAACTTCAAATGTTTGAATACGACAAAAAGCGATTCAGCTGAAAGTCCAACTTCAAGGAAGTTTATTTACGCTGGGAACTTTATATCGCCATTGAATATTTTATGCCCAAGACTACCAATTCTCATAACTTGGTTAAAACTAACCCGATTATGTTTCTAATTATTTCTTTGGTCATATTTTTTAAAGGGGTTAAATTTTAAAAACAGGATAAATATATAATATTTTATTTTCAAAAATGTATTGTAGTAATAACTCAAAAGAGAGTTAAAATCAGGTAAAGAAATGCTTCTGCAAGGAAATCATTGAAGTTTATAATTGAAATCAATTTACAAATTCCATATAAAATACAAGAAAAATTAAATATTTTCGGTATGTACATGGATCGATTGTTACTATGATAGCTATATATATGATGATATGTTTCCAACATATAAACTGTCTGCAAAAAAAGAAAGTATCTGTGAATATACTTTATCAGGTTGTGACTTGAGCTTATATATAGTGTGTAAGAAAAGCAATCGATTGTGATATGCCGAAGAAGCTTCTTTTATCATATTTTGTTCTAAATGAATCGTTGTTAAACACGAACGCAGGTTATCGATTTATTTTCTGAGAATATAAAAACAAATTCCAATTTTACAATAATAAGAAATTATAATATTCAACTGAAAGGCCAGGGAACTCTGGCCTAGACACCACGTTCTTATGCCGGAAATAGAAAAATTGAATGATAGCATCCTCAGGACCTAATAGCCAGGGTCCTCTCGTAAGCATAATATGTATATGTTAATATTGTAAATTTATAATCATATATTGAATTTAAGTTTGGTTTCTTATAAACCTTACTAAGTTGGGATTTCTAGCTATAATTTACAGGCTCTGACTTTGAAAAACCTGTAATATTTTTACGACTAGCAAAAGCTTGTCAGCAATAAATATAAATAGGCAAATTAAAAAAAATATTATATTACAAAAAAATAAAAATATTTAAAACTCTGTATACCAATGCACTTATAACTCTTAACCAGTTTACGCTGAAAGAATATAAAACATATTAACGTTTTTTTTTTTTTAAATATTATAAAAGACGTCATATGTGCTTTTAAATCAAAGGCCAATAATTAATTTAGTTAAGCAATATTCGCACATTACACAAAAATAAAACGGCTATAAAATTTTTAGGAAAAATTAACAGAATTGTTTTGAATTAAGTGGTCTGCATCGTTCACGATTTTATTATACCCTTGCAAAGGGTATTATAATTTTGTCCTGAAATGTGTAATAAAACGACCCCATAAAGTATATATTTTCTTGATCAGGACGACGAGCTGAGTCGATATAGCCATGTACGTCTGTCCGTCTGTTTTTATGCTGACTTTTTGGCTTTATCTTTGAGCTATCTAAATGAAACTTGGCACAGATTAACTTTGATATGATACGTTATTTGAATGTCAAAATCAGCCCGATCGGACTACTATATCATAAAGCTGCCATAAGAAAAATCGGAGACATTTCTTTTTGCATGAAAAGTGCTTGTATGAAAAACCTTTTTTTTTTTCAAGGTATTAAAACTAAACTCAGTAACTCAATAGATAGTTATTATTTGTGTAATCTGACAAAGTTTCAACAAGATTCGACCACTATGTCTAATAGCTCTAATAGGAAAAATCACTCGAAAAGTTTTTGTATGAAAAACATTTTTATTTTACAAAATATCAAAAACAAACTCATCAGCGCGATGTAGGTATTATTATTTGTATAATCTGACAAAGTTTTACTCAGATCGGGCCACTATATCCATAGGAAAAATCGATTAAAACGGTAACGTATCTAATTTGTATGCAATTTTTTTTTTGTTTTTCAATATATCAATCTAAACTCAGTAACTCAGTAAGATGTATAATTTATAAAATTTATTAAAGTTAAAATAAATTGATTTTTATTAAGTCTTACTAAATTAACTCCTCGTTGCAAGGGTATTTCCTTCTTGTTTTATATTAAATATTTGAAACGCTGTAACAATAAATGATCAAAATTTGCTTAATTACTGAACGGCGGTCTGTATAAATACGTTTAAGGAATTTGTTTAATGTTTTTGTTATCCAGAAAAACGTTAAGACTATTTTCATTTTCCATTTCCATTTTTTCATTTATTAAATAAGTTTTTTTTGCGTTGTATAAGAAGCTAGATAGCTCTTAATCACATTGGTATTATAAATATTATGTTTTATATCTTCAATTTTGCTGCCTAGCGATATTTACACTCTTGGGGCGCTTCAAATTTTATTTTATTTTTTTTTTTTTATCCTTAACAACATCTATGGCAATAGCAATAACAACAACAACGACAAGCGAGTACGCATCAACGCGTTTGAGAGCAGGAAAAAGGACATCAGGGGCCACACGGACATGTTGTGAAGTTGAAGATGGTGGCTGTGGCTGAGGCTGAGGCTGGAGCAGATGGCCAGAGACTTGGTTGAGTGTTAGAGTGTCGTGTGTCAAGTGTCGACGCTGACGACGCAAGTGTCAAGCATCTGGACTGGAGACTTGAACCTGGAGCCAAATCTCTCTCAGGTGCTGACGTTGCAGGTCACCGCCCAGGAGGCGGATGGCCGGCGTATAGTAGGGGTGTAAGGTCAGATGTGAGAAAAGGGGGGTTGCCTGGACCTGGACCTGGACCATGGCAACTTGGCAAGCGGCACGCACACGAGCGCAAATAATCATTATAAGGAAGATGAGGAGAAGATGATGGGGTCCTGAAGTAGGAGCAAGTGGTGTGGCTGGAGGATAAAGTGGTGGTCCTGTTTGGCGCTGCTTGGCCATAGGAAAATCTTATTTCACGCTGTAAACCACAAGGGAACGTGCCAAATACCGCAAGCAATAAATGAGATGATGGCAAAAAAAAAAAAAAAATAAAATAAAAAAAAAAATTGCGAGAAGCGGCGGTAGCAGTGCGCCCAAAAGGACATTCGGACAGCGTGGACAAGAGGACAACAGGACAGCAGGACAGCAGGACGTCAGGACGGCAGCACGGATCAGGACGACAGGCGAAACATGGTGACATTGTAATAATTATGCCAAAGATTATCCTTAGACTCGCACACGCAGTTAGACAGAGACGCACTGATATAGAGCGATAGCGTTAGCGAGACAGAGACAGAATGAGAACTCTAGAGCGCATATTTGAGAAAGCGTGAGGTGTGAGGGCGATGAGCCTGCCGCAGGATATGGCAACACGATGAACGCAGGACACAATGATACAAGGAAACAAGCTGAAGCCGACGTCGACGTCGACGCCAACGCTGACGCTGACGACGTTGCCAGCCGCGAGCGAGCCGCGTTAAGTAGATGAGCTTCAATTTGTGTGCGCCTTCATTGCCCTGACCCGGCCCGTTAGAGTCCTTCCGTCCGTCTACCTTCGTCCTTCCGTTGCTCTCTGTGTGTGTGTGTGTGTTGCTTTTGCTGTTGCCAAAGGTCCTGTCCTGTCGTCAACGCCTGTTGATGTTGATGGCCTCCGTGCACGGCGGATATCCTGTAACCAGATTTGCCCTATGTGATTAAGTAAGTCATTGAGATGGTCTCAGTGCCGATAAGCCGGCCCAGAACCCAGAACCCAGGCCCACAGCCAGACTCGTGACTCCATCGAGTTTTGACCCAAAAAAAAAAAGCCACCCAGACACCCTGTCAACTTCGCGTTTGTTGTTAATTGTTGTTGTTGTTGATGCCCTTGGCTTTTATCGCCTTTGCTATCTTAAAGTTGACAAACAAATGGCAAAAGAAAATAAAAAATATATATATATGTATATATATATAAACAAATATATATATATGTATATAGGGAAAAATAAAAATGATTTTCAAATAGATTTTTAGCCGCCGTTTTTAGAGCTGAGCTAATTAACAAGCAAATGGTGTACAGTGGTTAAATTACGATAATTATCTATAGATACAAAGAATATTAAAAAAATAACGAAAACTCGAGTTTTTGGAAAAAAAATAGTTTTTTTTAAATGGGCATATTTTTAAGGCAATATTTTCATTTCAGTCCTTGATAACCTCTAAACGAAAAATCCAATTAAAAGATGTTGTATGACAGGTTGGTAGACTATTTTATTACCATTTCAAAAATTTAAACACCTTTATTGTCTATAAACTATGTTGGGAGTTATTGTCACTTTACCAAAGCTACCTTTTTGAAAAGTCGAAAATATAGCATAATGTATTTAGGCTTAAGTAAAGTAAAGTTTACTGTTTTCAAAGGCATCTATATCTTTATCATAAAATTGTAATACTCTCTGTTTACATTTATTATATACAATTGATAACAAATAATTGCAATTTTTGTATAAATATTAACTAAATTTTGTGAATTTTTGCTTATTTAAAATACGAAATAAATTCATATTGCTTTTGGCATAAATATTTAAATTAAAGAAAATATATGAAATATACTAATGCAAATTAAAGTTTATTTATTTTTGATAGTTATTTATTTTTAATGGATTCTTTTTTCGATTATCCCGAAAACGTTGCTGTAACCTTTTTTTTTTGAATTTTATTTTCAAAATCAGCGACCCATTTTACATATAATTCGACTCTAAATAGTTCGGGATACAAGAATATTTTTTAAATATTGCATTGTGTAAATAAATGATGAATATTTAAGTCTTTGAAGTTTTTCTGGCAATTTCTCGTCAAAATTTAAATAATTTCTAACTCAAATTTAAAACCACATAAATTATTTTATTAACAACTTCATAGCAGATAAGAAATAAAATAACTCTGAGAATATTTAAACTAATTGATATATTTTGTCTAAGTACTATAAAATAATCGATACTGTTCTTAATTAATCAGAATTATATGCAACATGAATACAATCTGTATTTATAAGTATTTTCATCATTGTTAAATTTTTAACCTTAAAAAAATTATTTACTCTGTTATATGCTTATTAAATTTTGGATCTATTTATATTTACAATTTTTAATGCGGCAATGAATTTTCCCTAAACTTTCGCGTTATCATTATTTTATTTTTTGCATAATAAATTTAGCTCACAAAATCTTGTCAAATTTTTTACAATATTTTGCCGAAATTTAAAACAGACACAGATCTAATCTCTCCGTTTGAATTCTATATGAAAGTCCTAATTTAAGCATTAGAAATATAAAAGTCCATAGATCAGGAGAACATAATAAGTTTCAATATAAAAATTATTATTCTAAAATTTGTTTTTTTTTTTTAACTTTGAGTTATATTTTACTACTCAACCAATAATCATAAATTTTTCGCATTAAAAATAAAACTCACAAAATTATAATTATTTCTTGAGTTTTATTTATTATTCAAAAATTAAATTCAATTAGTTAAAATAACTTGTAATTGTGGCTTTTGCAAAGGAATTTTTTTTAGCTCAAAAATTAATATTAGGCGCTCATTTTGGCTTACTGCCAAAAAAAAAAAAATACACATATATATATATTTATGTGGTACAATAATTCCATAAGAAGAGTGCAATTATAACATTAATAAATAGTCAATAATAACTAAAGGGAAAAATGACAATGATAGATGCAAAAAGCAAACAGAATCATGCTTCATAATTGTCGAAATAAAAATTTTAAAAAATGGTAAAAGTTAATATTCAACTAAAATTTAAACATATCTCTTTATGAAAATAAGAAAAAAAAAAAATACTTTTACCACTCTTGATTTTTTGTTTGCATATCTGCGGAAATGTCCATATATAAATTTGAAACTAATTTCCAACATAAAATTACAAATTGAATTTTATGGGTTGAAACAATACCATATTCTATGTAGATTAAGGCAAGCTTCAATTTTGTTCCACTGTGCAACAATCTGTGGTCTGACTGCCAAACTAATTTCGGTTCATTGTGGGCGTGTCAGGCAGCACTCGTGACAAAAAGATGGACAGCCCTGGTAAACAAATGGCAGGCACAGCTTGATAGACAGACACCTAGCCAGATGGTAAAGGGAGAGCTAGGGTAGCTGGAGATTTTTTGGGAGGTTTGAGAAGTTGGGAAGTTGAAAAGATGGAAAGAAACGAGAGTTGGGCGATAGGCGACATTTAGTTAGTTAGTTGGAGTGTCGGCGGTTATGCCATAGGGCAGCTATAGTGCTTGGAGAATGATTGAGGTGCCCTGGAGGGGATGCGGGCTCATCCGTGCATAGTTTGTTTGTTAGGCTGTCTACTAGGGGCTATGTTGTCGGTTTGTTTTAGATGCCATCCGCAAAACTGTTGGCGGCTTGACTGACGGCGACACGAAACAAAACTGACACTTCAAGCGACAGCAGCAGCGTTACAGAGACAACGAACAACAACAACAAATAAGAAAAAAAAAATAAACGAAAAATATTTGTGTGTTTAATGAGCAACAACAAAAATCAAAAAAATAGAAATTCATAAGCAACACAAAACCTCATCAAAAAAACACTGAACAACTCACGTCAAAAGTCACAAAAAATTGTCAAAAAAAAAGGGCACACAAAACTGACAAATAATAACAATGATTTCCAAAGCAATTTCAAACTTAATTTCAATATTGAAATTTGAAATTGAATTTCAATATTTTTTGCTTTTCTTTCATTCTAGTTTATGAGCACCTAATTACCTGCAGGCAAAGCAATTTGCCCAAAAGTGTCAAAACTAATCAGCACAAAATGAAATATTAAAAAAGTTCATTTAAAAATTGAATTTATTTAGGTTAAGATATATTTAGATTCTATTTAAATAATATATTTATTATGGGAAATGTATGGCTACATTTGACAAAAAATATTTATTACAAAATTTAAGAATTTGAATTAGATAAACAAATGTTACAGGATATACTTAATAGAGCATTTATAGTCAGACTGTTAGGCTTTGAAGATTTATAAAACTGATGGGAGAGCTGGGCCCACAAAATTGGTACGATTATTATTATAATTATGTAGTATTAGCCCAATCTAAAATAATAAGATTTATTAACCAATATGGTATACATTAGTACATATAAATTGATATAAGTATTTCCTTCCTTTATTAATAATTTTAATGCAAAGAATACATTTTGTTTCTGTATACAAGTCAAAAAGCTAATTAAAATATTGAAGAAAGCGTTTGAATATTGTGAATCTAAAAGACTTTCATTTAACATTTTATAATGAAAAGTATTTTAACATAGTGTGAAAACAAATTCAAGAACAAAGAAACCATATTAGTAAAATATTCTGAAAAGTATTTGAAATTTGGAGTAAGCCAAAGTATATAAAATATTCTTTCTTTCTTATTAAAATAAATCTTTCAAGAAAATTTTACTAAAATGATTTTAATAATTTGTTAAGAAATTTCTTTGTCTTCGTTTTGAAAACTAGTACAGTCGACACTCACATATTAGAACCTTCAATAATATAAATCTACAGAAATTAGAATTTAGGGTTTGTAATACATTAAAGGTTCTATTTTTGATTTAATGAATCCATATATTTTTAATTAAAAAAATAATTTATAATATGTATTGTAATGGGATGTTACCTTTAGTTTTCTGCTTTTTATTAATAAAATTAACTAAAAAAAAGTTTTATTGTAGCTTTGGAATAAATTTACTCAATTTTTTTCTTTTTTATTTATATACAGAAAAAAAAAACGTTCAGAAATTAAAATATTTTAAGAATTAGAAATATATTAATAACAAACTGATTCTAATTTGTGAGTATCGACTGTATTTTAGTTTTTAAGGTTCATATTTTGGTAAAATTGGGCAGAGATTTTTAATTTCGCTGCACAAATGTATAAAATATTATTTTGTTTCTTAAGAAATCTAAATGAAACTAAGAAAAACTAATTTTTTTTTATTTTTATATTATGTATATCAAATGACAATATTCTTTGTTTGATATGGCATAAATCTTTAATTAGTACACTGTGCAAGTTTTTTTTTTAAATAAAGGAAATGCCTTCGAAATCGAACTGCAACATTAGTTTTTTTCATAAAATTATTTTTTTTAAGTTTTTGGTTATATGGTCATTTTTTTACAGGTACCACATTCTTCGTTGATCTATAAATCTGCTGGTGTTGGTTTTTTCGAAAAACCTACTTTGGCAAAGTTGCTCTAAATACTCCAAAGTTAAACTTTTATGAACATACTAAACCTTCAAATTGAGGTCCTGTAGGTGCTTTGGGCTAAAATAATGAAAATATCGTAATCTGACAGCCATTTCTATAGGCTCTTGGGCGGAAAAATAAGTTTTTCTATGAAAAACTTGTTTTGTTTTATAAGATATTTGCAGTTGGCAGTTTTATTATGAACTATGCAATCTGATTAATGATCTTCGAAATCAGACCACTATATCTTATAGCTGCCATTGCAACAATCAGCCGAAAAATTAGTTCTTATATGAATATATTTTTTATTTTCAAGATATCTAAACAAAACAGACCAGATCAACGTTTTATTATAACCTGGACAATCTGATCGAGTTTAATAAAAATTGGATTACTATATCTTTAAGCTCCCATAGAAAACATCCGATTTGCAATCAGATGTAAAATTAGTTTTTATATGAAAATTTTGAATGTTTTTCATGGTATCAAGCTCAAACTCACCAGTTCAATGTAGTATTATAATTTGTACAATTTGACCAAGTTTCATAAAAATCGAACGAATATAATTGATAATTATCAACCATTTTATTTTATAATATTTTGACTTAAAAAATAATGTTGATTTGTCTGTTCTTTACTCTCTTGCACATTCATGATTTTGCTTTTGTTTTTTCTTCATTTCGCTTTATGTGACTTAATTACAGGGTGTCCCACCACTCGGTGGTGCCAATTCCAATTTCAATTCCAGTGGCTCCTGACAGTGGCAATTGGCAATGACTTTGGCCTTGCTGTTGGCAGTAGCTGTTATTTGGCCGCTGGGTGTTCAGTCTATATATACATATATCGTATATATCGTATATATATGTATGTAATATAATTTTGTTGAGGTGCCTGGAACGAGACTGGGACCGGTAGCTGTTTGTTGTAGTACTTGTAGCCACTTCAGTTTTTCCGTAACACTCCCTACTCTCCCTTAAGTTCCATTCGCTGTCGTCGTCGTCGTCGTCGTGCGCCTGCGATTAGATGTGGCCGTAAGATACGCGCACGTTTATTAGATTCCATTAACTGATTGCGAATACATATGGTGTGCCTGAGTGTGTGTGTGTGTGTGTGTGTGTGTATGGGTATGTTGTTGCATACAAAAAGCATTGGCAATGCAGCAAACACCACGCCCCATTACAATCGAGCTGCGAACCCCATTGCCAATAGCCAAAGCCACAAAAAAAAAAAAAACAAAAACAAAAAAAAACCGGACTATCGAAATCTATTCAATTAAAATGCATAACTCATAAATCTCATAAAATATTGCATTTTAATATACATTTTTCTTTTTCATTTGTATTTCTTGTCAGCCGTCTAATTTGTCGTACTTAACACAAGATTGCAATCAATATATTAGTTTATCGTTTAATGCACATAAAGATAGCTAAAAAATGTCTTTTTTTAATATAATATTTCTTGAATTTAATGCAATTTTTTAATATTACTTTACATTACATTAAACCATTCGCAAGTTATGGTTAACTATATGAGCCTATTCGAAAAACGAAAAAAAAAATGTGAACATATTTAACTAAACTCCGATTTAGCAAGAACAAATTTTTAAAAATTATTTTTGTCATAAGAAACCCTAAGCTCACAAAAAAAAAAAAATATATATATATAAATTTTTAGAGCTCCTAAAAATTATAAATATTTATTTACCGCACAGTGGTATTTAAAAAACACGCTAAACGTATATTTCTCATACACATATTTCATCAAAAATATGTTAATTTTTAACAAAGTCAGTGCAAATAAACTTTGTTGCACACGGAATTGATTGAAGATCGGTTAAAAAATTATAAAATATTGGTGTGAAGAAAACTTTTTCACCGAATGGCGATCAAAGTAAAAAAAAATATAAACTAAATATTGATTTTATTTTTTTATTTTATTTATTTAATTATTCTGGCAGACAATCAGTGCTGTCCCAGACAAGCAAACTTTATAATATTTCTTAAATGTAATAAAAGCATAGAAAAAGCCTAATGATGTTACATAGGTATGAAAATAGATATTATTTGAAAGATCTTTTTATCTCCTTGCATAATCTGAATGAATAATTTTTTTTTCGTTTTTCACAAAAAGTGTTTTTACCTGTTTAATGTAAAAAGCGTCTCAAAATCGTTTTTTTTTACATCTGAAAATTTCAAGTCTGCAGTAATACTATACTCAAGCAGGACTGCAACGTACATATAGTCATTTCCTGAAATATTTTACAATTGTCCTTTTTGTCGACTTTTTATTAAAAGTTTACTATGATTATTTTAAATTAACTGCTTAAATAGAATGTCGGAATGTTGCTTATTTCACGGATGTACATATATTTCTAAGTTAGTTGCCTAAAAATAAAAATATAAAAAAATTAAATCATAATAAAATATGTTTATTTAAATTGATTTCTTTTTTTGCTCGGCATCTTATTGATCGTAATATATTTAAATTTCAATAAATATTGTTAATCGTTAAATGCTTATTAATAAATCTTTCATATTCAAGAAATCAAAGTTTTCATGCAACATTTCAAAATACTAAAAATCACAATATATATCACATTAATTCTTTTTCTTGTCAAATTGACAAATTGTCATACTATTCTAAATTTGAATAAATCTGGAGTTTCATAAAATATTTTTTAAATACATTCTATAAATGAAGTTTTGTTATAATGAATGTTTAATGAATGCTACTATATATTGCATATATATTTTAAATATTCCAATTGAAAATTGAAATTTAAATATTTTATAACTTGCAATAAAAATCAAATTAAAGTAATTTAATATTATATAAAAAAAAAAAAAAAATACACTTAATAACTTTAGCGGCATGAATGGTTTTGTTATTAAGTAATAAAGTAATTACAATTTAATCCCATGCAAGCCAGCTCACACACACACACACACACACACACACTCTCACACACATATGCACATACTTATGTACATATGTATTGCTGCTTATATATACATATTTATGTTTGTATATAAGTACATTCATGCTATATGCATATGTATAAAAATTCTGAAATATGTGTAAACATAACATGCCACATTTACATGCCATATGTGCAGCAAGCACATGAATTATAATCATATATATATAGATATATATACTACATATAAAAATATATATATATATATATGCATAAGGGGCATAAAGTGTGGTTGATGTTTTAATTTTACCCTTGCAATGGATATTATAATATCACAAAATGTGTAATACATTGATAGAGGCAACTGTGTGCTTATTACGTATCTATATACTCCTATATATATATATATATAATTCTGGATCAGAATGTTAAAAACACTTAATGTACAAAGGTTTTGTTATTAAATTAAACATGTTTTGAATGTGCGTATCCCCAATTATATAAATATTTTCCTTTCTAAAAAATCATTCAATAAAATTTTTAAAATAAGCATATTATTTCTATTTTTTTTTTTACCGAATCCAAGCAAATATATACAAATCATAAACTATTAAATGTATTAAAAAAAAAACTTCTTTAAGATCTTTTTATTTGTCTGCATATAAGTCTGAAACGGCAAAATTGAAGAATTGTGCTATTGGATGAAATTGAAATAAAGTTAATTTTTTTTTTTTAATTTACATTATTTTTATAGCCTTTCAAAAGGGTATTATAATTTATATATATCATATAAATAAACATACATATATTTGCCATGGGAACGTTGGGTCAGTAATATTTTTTTTGCGTGATATCAAAACTAAACTTGGTAGATCGATAAAGAAGTATAATCTTAACAATCTTACCAAATTTTATCAAAATCTAACCAATATATCTTATAGCTTCCATATGAACAATCGTTCGAAAAAAAATATACTTGTATGAATAAATTTTTGTTTTTAAAAATATTAAAATTAAACTCTTCAATTTCGATCACAATCAGATCACTATTTTATATAGCTGTCGTAGGAAACATAAAGTAAAAAATGAGCTCTTCAATGAAAAACTCTTTTGTGTTTCAATATATCAGAGCCAAATTTGTCAGATACATATTAAAAATTAATCTGCACAATCTAATTAAGTTTGATTATCAAAATCAGACCATTATATTATATAGCTGACATAGGAACAATCGGTAGAATATTGCAATTTTTAGGCCATTTATAAATATTAAATAAAGACAAAATTCTAACAGCATACAAATGAATTGTTTGCAAAATGTATATTTCAATTTTTTTTTATTCAAAATTACTGCATTATAGTTCGCTATTTATCCAGTTAAATAGTTATTCTAGATATTGTGATTATTTAAATATATTCTTCATGCTATATTTACTATGTAAATGTAAACTAAATTTAATTCGAATTGTAAACTTTACAAAAGAATTCAAGTCATATTTCTAGTGCACTTTAAAACAGTTTATGGCATTTGTATTTTTATATCCATCAATTTTACACTGTCTGTCAGTATACAGCTGACACTTGGGTATTAATTTTGATCTTCTTAATTCACCATAAACAATCATGTCGAGACAGCTCTAATACTTTAATTGACATTTCGCAATATGCCCGTATAATGCCTTATATAAACAGTACCGTCGAAAGTTAATAACAATATCAATACTACAGAAAATTAAAAAAAAATAAATAAAAATCCATACGCGCCTCCCACACACTCCCCCTTTACAGTTTATCATGCTGCCACTACACTAACATGAAAACAGTAAGCAATTTTAAAATAAATAATATTGCCCGGCTGTTTACATTGACTGCAGTACAATATTAAACCAAACAAATGGGAAAAAATTGAGAAAAAAAAAAATTGCATAAAGTTGATGTGCATATGTTTAAAAATTCAAATATTTACCGAAACAGTACAGGCGTAAAATTATTATTATTATTATTATTGTAAATGAACCAGCGACAAGAACAACAGCAAAAACATCACACAAAAAAAAAAATAAAATAAAAATCAGCAACTGCAAAAAGTAAAATAAAAATAATTGCCACAAAAAAAGCAACATTGTCAACAATATTAAACAAAAAAGCAGCAAACTGCAAATGCCAAAAATGTAATACTCTTACAAAAATGCTAAAAGAAAATATTGCATACAGCATAAATAAACAAAAATATATTGTAGTTAAATAATTTAAATTGTCAGCGGATTATTTCATATGCAGCAATTTGATTTAATAAAAATATATAAAGTAGAATAATATTTGTATTTATTTGTAATATTTTGGAAAAGCAAAAAAATCTAAATTTTGGTTATATTGTTCCTATCACAGCTGCTTTATAATTTTTTAATCAAAATTTTTCAAAATATAACAAAATTTGCAATTGTTTTATCTGTGCTAAATCTCAACAAAATATACCAAAATGTTGACTAGGAATATATATAAATATGAATATATGCACACCTCCTACAATGCGTTATAAATTTGGTGACAAAGTTAAAATACCCTTTGTAGGGACTTTAATAAACTGAAGTGGACAAAAAACATGCAACATGTATGTGCATACATGCCACATAAATGTATCGTATGTATTCCCATAGTTGTTGCCATTGTTATTATTTCTGAAGTTGTTGCTATTGTTGTTGTTGTTGTTGTTGTTATTTTTGTTGTTGCTGTTGTTTTTGTTGTTGTCATCACCATCAGCAAGTTGCCATTGTCGCCAGTTGTCGTTAATTCAAATATTTATTTATGGCAATAATGACAAAATACATTTTGCCCATCAACACAATGCCATAAAAAAATTAACAAAATTATGGTGTGCTTAACTTGAAAATATCCTATAAATGGTTATAAAGCATAAAAAGCATGCACTACAACAGTTTATAGAGTCCAAACATATGTTATCATATAATAATAAAAATTTGTATTTTAATGTTTATTTCAAAATTAAATTAATCAAGACCAAAAGTAGAAAATGAACTAAAAATAAATATATATTAATTAAATCAACAGTTTTTTGAAACCGAATAAATTGTTGAACATAGTTTCAAAACTGGATTTAACTTATATTCCCATTTTTTAAAACTTGCTCATTTTAAATTTAGAAACTCGAAATTTTGTTTTTTATTGATTGCAAATGTCAAAATTTACGTAAAAATTTATTTTATATATGTTCTGATCTGTTCCATTTTTTGGTTAAAAATTATGCTAAAAATTACAAAAAATTTATCTTGTATTGCCCTTAACTTAGTTGTTGAAAAATAACAGTAAGATTAAATGTTAAAATCAAAAAAAAAAAAAAAAATTAAAATAATCTTAACTTCATAGTAAATATATTCCTTTCCGTCTCTTAAAACATTACATAAACTGAATTGTTTTTGAACATGGTTTTATTTGAAAATTGATTTGGACAATATAATAAATATAAATATAATAATATATAAAATTTTGGGAAATTTTACACAAGGAGGAATTAATGATATTATTGATAAATAACTAAAAATATAATTTTTTAAATTTTTTCCCCAAAAAGTTCTCTACCTCCTTGTGTAATATTTTCCAAAATTTTATATATTTTACATATTTGAATTAAATTTAAATGTCAAATAAATCTAGGCGCAAAATATGACCAAAATTTTCTAAAAAATGATGTTATTTATGTAAATTAAAATTCTAAGAATATTATATTCTACAGAGGGAGAACTTTAACTCTCATTGTAGCTTCGTTAAAACTAAACCCAATTTAAGTGTCATTTAAACTAAATAATTATACTAGTCAGCAATACTTTGGATTACTGTCTGAACATATATACTAAATTTAATTCAGTTTATTGTGTTTTTTTTTTTTTTGGGTCTAAAGTTGGAAGACCAGTGGCCAAAATGTGAGACACGCTCGAGTCGCAGTTCAATGGACGAAAACGGAACGAAATGGAAATGCAGCGACTATTATTATTATTATTTTTAATATTATTATTATTATGTTACAGGTAGGAGTACGATTATGAGTATAATGCATATTAGTACGAGTTGTAGTATGAATGGGGCCCGAGTTAAACGTTGAGATTGCCAGCCAGCTGGTGAAGTTTGCTACAATGTTGTTGCAAGTTGCTGTTGCTGGGGCAGCATCAAGCAACATCAAAGAGGAGGCAACACACGACTGACATAATCGAGACAACAACGATGCTGGACAGGAGTGCGAGTGCTTTGAGCTTGTGGTAGATTGAAGCTGCTGCGGCTGATGTTGCCGCTGTTGTTGCTGCTGCTGCTGTTGTTGTTGCTGCTGTTGCTGTTGCTGCACCAATGCAATTTCATTTTAAAAGAAAAATTAACGCGAATTATAAAAAATAACCAGAAAGCATACAAGAGAGCGCGAAAGAGACAGTCTGAGTGAGGAAGAAGGGGCTTTTCTTTCTTTTTTTTTTATTTTTTTGCCAAACAGGAGTGCGCATAGAAGCAGCAGCAGCAGCGGCAGCAACAACAACAAATAATTGGTAATCTTGCAGATATAATGATAATCACAACAACAACAACAGCAACAACAACAGCAACAACAATAACAATAACAACAACTTCAGAAGCAGCCCAAAGCCAGAGCCAAAGCGAAAAGTTAACGTGCGCTCAATGTCCTCATTGAAGTGAAGGTAAAAATGGCAACAGCAGCAGCCGCAGACGCGACGTGCCCCATGCCACATGCAGACAGGGGGGCACAGAGTGAAAGAGTGTGAGAGAGTGAGAGAGAGAGGGGGGCAAGCAGCCGGGGTCTGGACTCTGACCGGGCACTCGATCTGCTACGTGAGCAGCACGCGGCGTGATTACGGGCGGTTGCGGTTTGAGTTTAGTTGAGTTTCAGTTTGAGTTTGAGTTTGAGTTTAGTTTTGTTGAAGCTGCCGCAACAACCTCCTCGAATCCAAAATAACGCAAGCAATTTTCAATAGCAGCCAATAACAGCCGCAGCAGCCAACAAACAATAATAGAAAACTTGACGCATAAGATACCCTGCAAAATAAACTTGAATTCAAAGATAACACAAGTTTACAAACCACAAAAAGAACTGGGTTCTCTTAGATTTTCCTTAGTTTAAAAATTCAAACCATTTCTTTCTAAGTTTATTTTTAGATAAAACCGCAAATTAATAATAAAATAAAAATTAAAAAATAATTGCATCCTCTTTCTTAAAATATGTTGGTTAATAAGAATATAAAAAAAGTAACTACATGCCATCAAAATTGGAAAAGTTGGATTTTTTTTTAATTTTTTAAAAATTGCTAAACTTCACTTGCTCTTTTTACTTTCAAGAAAATTTGCTAAAATATTTTTTAAAATTATTATAGATAATTATATTAGACAATTATTATTATTATTAGATAAAATTATATTAGATAGTTAATATTTATATATTTAAAGTATAAATTTGTACAAATCGGACAGTAAATGTAGTAGTTATTCAGCAATTAGCAAAATTACCTAAACAAAATTTGACTTTAAATTTACTTGCAGACCTGAATTAATTTACAACATATTGATGAAATAAATCATGTTATTTACAGTCCCGAAGTTAACGGCGTAACTCATCATAGATGATTAACATGATTTATTACTAAAATAAATTATAAAAATATTACCATTCATTTAAATTTTTCACAGACTCCCTGAAAAAGGCACAAAATTTACCAAACGCGTAAAAGAACTATTTATATTGTTCTTTTAATAAAAATAAATAAATCCCTAAGTTAAGGCACCTAAAACTGTTTAAATAATATTTAAAGGTCAATAGAATTAATCAATAATGTTGAAAACAAAAATCAATAAATAAAAAATAAATATAATGATTAATAAACATTTTTTAAAATTTATAAAATCAGCCTTATTAACAATCTTGCAAAAATATAAGCATGTTTGCTTTAAGTTTGTTTAAATTTGATCGAACCAGATCGAACTTGTTTATGATCTGATAATTTAAATTCAAGCATATTCTCTAAGCAATTAATTGAATGAATATTCCAATAGTTTTTTAAGCAGTTTTTAATTAAAAATATCTTAAATTATGTTGGTTTACTAAACACTTAAGCTATGAATTTAGTTAAACTGAATATATCAATTAATTTTGCTAATATATTTGTGTACATTTCTATACACTTCACAATAGTTATAGATAACTGAAATTTGCACATCAATGTGTTAATTATATATATTTGAAAAGATTTGAATAATTTAAAATAAAATATATATATATCAAACTATCGATTAAGTATCGATTGACAGTCGTTTTTATTGCTTATTTTTAATTGTTATAATATAAAATTAATGTTTTAATTATTAAAAAATATAGGCTCAGACGGTCTTTTAAGAGTACATTTTAATGAAATATTTTTATTTTATATTATGTTTATAAATAGGACGAGTATCAAAGCGTATTTACTTTTGCAGCTGATTTTTGTATAATCTTAAACCAAATCTTTTTTAAATAAAAAGCTTCAATATACTAGCAAAAATATGTTTAAACGCTTTTAAAACTATCAATTGATACTATTTTAAAAGCTTAACATTTTTTTTATTTTTTATTTATATTTATTATTATTAACACAATATGGTTAAGATAATTTATGGCGTACAAGCTGCTTCGACGCCTTATAAATTTGTTTATTAATTTCTGTTTAAACTGCACAAAGTTAAGACTTGGATTATCAATATATAAAATTTTCTGAATTTCCTTAAAGTTTGTTTCTAGTAATTGTTGAATTAGTTCTTCTATAAATTGTAATAATTTAGGTCTTACAAAAGCTGAGCTTAATTGCTATTAGATTTAAAGCTGTATATACCCCATTTGAGTTCTATGGTATAGGGTATTACAACTGCTATGGCAACAGCAGCAGAAGCAATTGCAACTTGTGGATAGTAGAGTGCAATTCAAATGCCAAGTCAGCCAGCGAGCAGCCATAAACATAATTTCATATCTGAGAACGCAGCAGCATATAAACTACTACTACTAGTCTACATGCTATACAAACATATATATAATATATAATATATATATATAGATATATATATAGTTAGGGGTGCGGCTCGATACGGCTGATAGGGGGGGGAGGGCAGGCTGGCAAAACGGGCGCAAAATCAAAATAAAACGATGGGCGTTTATCGTTATGCGAACTGAATAACTTCTGGAAGTTTGTTTTCTACATTTTGCTGTTGGGCTGGACCTCAACCTCGATGTGAACCTGAACCTGAGCCTCAGCCTCAGCCTCAGCCTGGTTGGCCCTTTGCATTGAGTATAACCGATTCCAACTCCTGCCACCTCCTTCATTCTGTTGCAACTCCTTACTCGTAGCTTGCAATTCAAACGTGCCACCGAAACGTAAAGTTTCTTACCCTGTTTCTTTGGCTTTAGTTTTTTGGTCTTGGTTTTTGGTTTAGTTTTGGTTTCATCTGTTTATTTTTTTTTCTTTTTTATATAAGTTTTTTTTTCGTTTTTTTTGTGCCTGCTTGGCTCGCTGCTCTTCAAAATTATTTCCTGTGTGCGCCTTTTCATTCTGGCTGGTTGCCTTTGCCTTCTTTTTGCTTGATTTTATATACTATATATATATATATATATGTATATATACTTATATATTTTTTTATTCCCTTAGTTTTTCACTGTGTGTATTTGTGCAGCCATTGAGGCAAAGTTTTTGTGCTTAGTTGGATCTGTGAATCTTTGTTTGCCCTTTCATAATACGTTGTTCGATGCTTATCGATACATATCATTTTTGGTAAGCTTTGGATCGCTTTTGTGGCTTAAGATACTTTAAACAATTAGTTATTTAATTTAAATTTATTTTTTAGGGCATTTTAAATAGTTTGTGTTGAAAATTTGACAGTTAAATAAACTATTAAACGTTTATAAAACTAGTGTAGCCGACGTGGGTTGCTACGCCCCTCCTTCAAATTTTGGTAATGTTTTGATAGCTTCTACCAATTAATATAACCTATTTCAAATTAATTTAAAATATTGTATACTGCCTCAAATTGTTTTAACAGTGCTGCATAAGTATGCATAACAGTGCTGTATACGTTAACAGTGAGTACGTCTGTTAAGGCTAGCTACTTTTTCGGAAAGTTTTCCCAAAACTTTCATTTCAAGAAATATTATCTTCTTGAGCCAAACTGTTCCAGCCGTTCTAAATTAATTAATACGTATTTATTTTTTTTGCTCCATTTTAATATATATAAATATCTGTTAAGTATCTTTTTAGAAATTAAAAATTTATTGAAAAACTAAGTCTTTCCAAAGCAATATATACTACATTTGTATGACCTGTAGATTAAATATTAGTATTATTATACATAAATATCATTTAAATCCTTGTGGCTGAAAATATATTTGAAATTGATTTTTATTTTTAATAAAAATTATAGAATTATTTTAAAATAAAAATTTAAAATTTACTCATATTTTTATTAATAAAAAAATGTAAAAGTAATCAATAAAATAAAATTATGAGCTAAAAATGATTTGTTGATTTTTAGTAAAAAGTTGAATAATAATATTCATTTTTTGTTATACAAATTATAACACTTATTTTTCAATTTTTTAAAAAAAATCAAAAGTAAAAGTTATATGTTAATATCTTTGGATCCAACTGCTGTACTAACAGATGTAAAAACTTTTAGAATTTGTGGTTCAATATCTTTCTTATAATACATATCATGTCAATAAAGAACCAATATTATGGCTCCTAAAAGTATGAAAAATAACTTTTATTATTAGATATGAGTTGAATAAAATTTAAAATTAAATTTAATAATAAAAGTAAAATAATAAAGTTTATCCGGTTTCTAGGATATTACATTCTGAATTAGTTTTTCTACGATTTTTATATTCATCTGGATACTTTGATTTTTTTTTAATTCATTTTAAACTCACAACTCTTATTTATGAGCCCTGGTAATAATTATATTTACAGCTCAAACATAATAATAAGGCCTTGATTTTTACTTTATAAATTATTGTGTTATTGTAGTCTAGACCAATCAAAAATTTGTGATAAGTCTACTTTAAATTACTATAACACATTATCTTAATATAAGTTGAGAGTTGTTGAGGTACAAAAAAGGTTTCTAATCATGAAAATTCAAATCAAGATTTTTCTCCCACATTATTCCTTGTAGAACATAATTTTTGTAAATAAACGTAATCAACTTAAAAGAAAAAACAATATCAATAATTTCTGTTGTAAATAAAATCTTATACTCTGAATAAATTGCTAATATATATAGCTTTAATAAATGTAACATAATAGGGGAAATAAAGCACAAAATAAATAAATAAATAATCATGAATATATTTTGTGACAAATACTTGATAAACTGTGAATTAATTCTAGAAAGCTTCGAAGACTTATAAACATGAGTGTATAACATACAAATCTTATATAATTTTTTAATTTACAATTTTCAATCTTTTAAGAATGAGTAAATGTAGAAAACCAGCTGAATTGCATGTTCAGGGCTTTCTACAATGTGTTTGTTGTTGATTGTTATTGACTTTGAGGTGCATTTACAGTCTTTTAGTTGTTTTTTTTTATTTTTGTTGTTTTTGTTGGCTTTGTTGGCTTTTGCAGCAGGTCATTAGCTGGAGAACCTTTTCATAGCTTTCTGGCTACCGTCGAGTCGTTAACGTTTTGGCTAATTAGCTTTTGGCCTTTTTGTGCGTGCAACGTTTGGACTTGGTTGTAAGTATGCAGTTGTTATTGTTATTGTTGCTGTTGTTGCTGTTGTTATTGTTTTCCGTTAGCCATTTGCCAATTGCCGTTTTCACATTTGCCAGTTTTGCCAGTTGTCGTCGCCGTCGCCGCCATCATCATAATCATCATCGTCATCGTCTCTAATGAATATTTTCAATTGTTAGTACCGTTTTATGAGGTGTCCCGCCGAGCACTTTGTTGCGTAACGCTCAACGGAATGCTTACCAAACAGCTACTGCTATTACTGCGATTTTATTGTCGACTGCAAATCTAATTACAAATCACAAATGGTCAAAATGCTCCAAATGGCCTATAAAAAATCACATTGGCCAGTCGGTGAGTGCATTACGCAAAACGTTGACTCAAAATGCGACATGCAATATCAAAAAAACCAAACAAACACAAACACAAACACACTGAGACCTGAAACCATTACATTAGCGGAAAATTGAAAATCCACAGGCGATTGCCAGAACCCATAAAAACTCACAGCTCACAAAACCAGAAAAAAACAAAAAAAATCTTTAAAATACGAGTACATTAATCACATTTTCAAATCATACACTTCCTGCCCAATTGGACTATATCGAATGGAGTATATATCTGCAAATATTTAACATATCAAACTAAAATTAGTATTAATAGATATTTAGCTTTCATAATTTTCCTAAAACTGAGTTTTATTATTTTAAATACACAGGAAATAGGTATAGAGTTAAAGAAATAATTCGCTAGGAAATTGATAATGAAAAATTAATTACGGAAGTTATTTTTATTGAAAAATTAAATTAAAAATTAAAATTATTTTTAAAGAACAATTTTCTATATATTCTGAAGAGTTGCTTAAGAAAATTAAATTTTTGTAAATCAACATGTGAAATAAGAAATAATGCTTAAGGAAATTGATATAAAAAATACTTACATAATTCAGTTTTACAGTTCTTAAATTTTTTTTTAAGGAAAATTTTTTTATATATTCTGAACGAGAGTTAATGAAATGTAAAGTTTAATAATAAAAATAATTTCTCGCCAATTAATTTATTTATAGAGCTTTTAAAGAAAGGGGTAACTGAAAATTAAATATTTATAATCAACATTAATATAAAGAAATAATGCTATAATAAAACTGAAAATCAAAATATTTCTTATTTAATTTTTAAGGTATTTGAAAATTATTTTTAAATAAAGTTTCCTCTATATTTTAAAGAGTTGCTTAAGAAAATTAAATTTTTTAAAATCAACATGTGAAATAGAAAATAATGCTCAAGGAAATTGTTAATCAAAATACTTACTTAATTCATTTTTAAAATTATTTTTAAAAAAATTTCTTTTGAATTCTGAAGAAATGCCTGAGAACATGAGTTAAAAGAATGTAAGGTTAAAAAAAATATAGTTGTTCATTAATTAACTAAAATTAAGAACTCTAAGAGAAAAATTTATATATAAAATCAACATGAGCCATTTAACTACTCAATGTACTCTCAATAATGTATATATTTGTGATAATTTTAATAAAACAACAATGAAATAATTTGTTTGGATGTAAACTTTAGAGTTTTCTAAATAAATATATTTAAAGACAAGTTCTGTTCAATATCTTCTGATTAAATGTTAGTTCAACTTTAAAACGAGAGTCCAGTCATCGTCAAAGAATATATATTTTTTTGTACATTTTAAAGCTAACTATATAAAATTTGGATATGAAAATTATTGATTAATTAAATTTTAAGCCTTGAAAGATTTAAAAATACAAACTTTTACCACGTTTTTTTGAATCATGATTTATAACTCTTATAATCGAACTGAAAGTAGGTTAAGAATTTATTTGTTAATCTTTTTCTTAATAATATTAATAATAATAATAAAACCTCTTTTAAAACTGTTATCATTTTTGAATCATGTAAAATGTTGACACACCAAAACTCACTCTAAATATTGTAAGTATATTGCAGTCGGGTGTGTTTTGGAATTGCAATTTTCTTAACTTGTTTAAAACAGATGCACTTGTAGATTGTTCTGAAACTTGTTCTAAAGTTAATGTACATTTAGGTAATTGTTATGACGGCCACATTTGCGACAACGTTGCTGCTGCTGCTGCTGCTATTATTATTATTATTATTGTTGTTGCTTCTGTTGTTGTTGTTGCCATGTCTGCTCATTACGCATACGCCGCATTTGCCCGCTGGCCGACATCAAATCAGAAATGGCGCCAGTGTCGAGTTGAATCGCACGTGACCGTCGCGTCGGGGCAAGATGTGGTCAAGTTGAAATGCAAATTGCAACTTCCGTTAAATTGATGCAGCTGGCAAAAGGGGCTTTCTCATGACGAGTAGCCGCCCCATGTGGCAATCATTCGTATATTGGATGACTGTGGATCTGTCTGTGATGTGAATGTGAATCTCGATATGTCGATGTTGGTGTCGATGTCGATGTCGATGTCGATGTCTGCTGCTGCATCTTCAACCTTTGGCATTGCTGACTGTGGCCCACTGAGTTGAGTAGAGTGGAGTGGAGTGGAGTAGAGTGGAGTGGAGTAGAGTGGAGTGGAGTGGAGTGTAGTTGAGTTAAGTTGAGTGCTTGGCAGTCAATCACACGTAGTCAGCTTCCAGCTTCCAGCTGCCGGCTGCTCGTCAGCTCGTCAGCTTGTCAGAGAGCTAACCAGTAACCAGAGATCTGTAACTCAGACCCACCAAACCCAAACCCAAGCCCAAACCCAGAGCCACAGTCAGAGTCAGAGTCAGAGTCTGGCTCCCAGATGAATTATGTGCACAGTTCTTACGTCTTTTGCGTTTGCGTTTCGACAAATGACCTGAAACTGAAACCAAAAAGTGGAAAACTGAGAATGGGTTGTTGGGGAGTTTTGTTGGGTTTCTAAATTGATTTATGTGTCGGCATCGTTTCGTTCACAATTTTTAATGGCACGTTACGCTTTTTAATGCCTTTTAATGTTAGTTTATTTCATCTCCTTTTTTTTTTTTTTGTTTTTAGCTTCTTCTACATTTTCTAAAGTTTTAGCAACATTTTCCATGTGCGCCTTGTGCACTTGATTTATGAAAAAAGTTGCAGCTAATAAATGTCACATAAATGTGTGCAGCGCCTGTTAAAAAACCCCCTTCAAATTTAACACACCTCTTCCCCCCCTACCCATGTTCTACGACCATCTGCTGCCCTATTCGTTTAAGCCATCCAAAATGTTGGCAGGTCCTTATCACATTCGCTAGCTGGTTAGAAAATTTTCTAATTACAAAACTAACATTTACAATGTAACTTAAGAGACAAGCACAGTAACAACAATACACGTATGTGTGTGTGTGTGTGTGTGTGTGTATGCAAACAAAGCCAGAGATGGCAGAGCACTGGAAATGAAATTCAATGTGTGTGTGTGTGTGTGTGTGTCAAAAACAGAGGCAGGTCGACGATGCAACAAGTTGCATACACAATTAGCACACACGCACACACACACACACACATGCATGAAACACACATATGAGCAACGAGTTGAGTTCTCATTCCCATTCTCAACATCATTCTCGTCCTTGTCCTCGTTCTCGTCCTTGTGCTCTATGAATCTCTGAGGTTGCGGCTGTGGCCTGTGCCTGAAAGCGTCTGTTTAACTTTCAAGTGCTGCTCTACGATACTCATAAAATTCCCTCCAGGTAATTTAGGTATGTGTGTGTGTGTGTGTGTGTGTGTGTGTGTATCTATGTATTGTTATTGTGCGGCACTGGACCTCAAAACTGAACCTGGGCACGCATATTATCAGGCATAAAGTTGTGTCCTCTCGTTGTCGTCCTCTGACCTCTGTTGCACTTTTGGCCACTTAAAACGTATGCCCTAACCACAGTTGAAAGATATACAAATTTGTTTGTCCAGTTTGTCCTTCATTGTGTACTGAGTTTCAAAATCAAAGTGTCCAGTGGAAAAGGAATATTATTTTTCTTATAGTTTGTCCTCTAGTTTGATATTAACATTTTGCTGCATTTTTCAAATGAAATCAAACAAAAATATTTTCTTATAAAGTTGCTAATTCCATAATAAATTGTTCGTTTATATTTTCAACTTTTTTAATACATAATTATATATATATATTATATTTAATTTATTGTTATAAATTTCTCCAATCTTAACCGACATTATGTAATTAATATTTCATGCTAATTTAACGCTTTTAATTTTTGATTGTCTGTTGTAAATAAAATGTTTCGATTTTTATTGCATTTTCGATTTAATTTCCGCTTAAACATTTTTCTAAATTTTACTATAAAACTATAAACTTAGTTTAAAACAATTTTATGACAACAGAACTAAAGAAAACTAAATATCTAAATTTTGAGTTTTATAGAAAATGTTTCCTAACTTTTTTGAGGAATATGCAAATAGAATTAAGTTTAAAAATTACATATGGATCTTTCATTTATACCATTTAATATAAGGCGAGTTTGCAAATAGCATTTATTTAGAATTTTTTAATATATATATATTCATACTTAATTATAATAAGTCAAATCAATTTATTTTTAAGCAAATAACATTTTAAATATATATATTTTGAGAGGCAATAATTAATTCCTCCATTACTTGCCCCTTTCAGATTTGAGAAATTTTAATAAAACTCAGAGCTCGATTGCAAATATCATATTCAAAAAATTCAGTTGTGTATACTTAAAAATTTCAAATTAAATGGTTTAACAATTTTATCAAAATTTATCTATTTCCATTCGAAATGTTTACTAATAAGGATTTCTTTTTTTATAAATATTATTTCAGTTACTTATAATTAAAAAGCTCTTACTTTTGAATTTAAAGTTTTTCGTTTGATTTTTATGCTTAAAAATGTTTTTGTTTTTTAATCTATATATACATAGAAAACTGTTTAACCTGACTGACCAACTGATTGGCGGCACACAAGTAAGCCAAACGGTAAAAGCTAGAAACCAAAAATTTTTGATTTTATTTGGCAATCTCAAAAAATGTCTTCAAAAATATATCGGGAAGTGGGTGAAAAATGCATTTGAAAATTGTGTAAAAATCTCAGTTCGAGGGAGCTGTTTTTATTTTTTATTTATTGAAGCGGGAACGTAGCAATGCATGCCGGAAGAGCAAGTGTTATATAAAATTTATATTAATTTTTATTATTTAAGTTATTTTAATATAACTCCGCAAATATTGATTTAAGGGTTCTCTGAAAGACATTTAAATATGATATACATTTTATTTTAAATTTCAAATAACACTTTGCAACTCCATTTTGTATCCAGGCCTTTTTAGAGTCAATTTATGAAAAAAATGTAAGAAAAGAAATAGTTTGCCAAAAAACCAAAATTCCAATTGTGTAAAAAAATTTTACAAAAAAATCTTTTTTAAAATGTGCATATTTTTATGCAATATTTTCATTTCAATCTTCAATAACTTCTAAACTAAAAATTAAATTAAAAAATATTGCATGGCAGGTTGATAGGTTATTTTATTGCCTTTTTAGGAATATAATAACTTTTAATATCTATAAACTATATTCGGAGTTATTGTCACTTTACCAAATCTACCTCTTTGAAAATTCGAAAATATAGCTTTTCCGATTATCTCGAAAACGGCAACCTATTTTATGAATTTTATTTTTGGAATCAACGACCCATTTTACATATAATTCGACCAGAAAAAAATTGGGGTACAGGAATTTTTTCAAAATGTTGTCAAGTGTATGTTAATAAATTTAAATCGAAAGCGTATTTAAAGTTCGCTATTAACATTTTGTTATTGTTTTAGAGCTCTGGCTGCCGTATAGAACATTGTTGTCATACTCATTGTTGTGGTTGTTGCTGTTGCTATTGTTGTTGTTGTTGCTGTTGTTGTTGTTGTTGACGTTGATGTTGCTTTGATTTGCTGCATTTAATGAGCGTTGCCGATGCGCCTGCAAGTATGCAGCTAAATTTTGTCAAACGCATTAAAACGTTATTAAGCGCTGCCTCTGAGCCAGCACAAATGTGTGTCTGTGTGTGTGTCTGTGTGTGTGCCTGTGTGTGTGTGTGTGTGTTAAATATTTAATTATATTTAGCTGCCTTAAGTACTTACAGTTTTGCGCTCTTAGTGACAGTAGCAAAGACACCGACACTTGAGCAAATAAACTTCCATTTGTGTGTGTGTGTGCGTGTGTGTGTGTGTGGACAACGTTGCGTATGATTAACATTTTCAGTTGAACAGTTTAAGACTGGCCATCGGCAAAAGCTTTGCCTGCCAATATGGCGCATGTTTGCAGCTCCTTTCACACAATCTTATCCAATTTCTTACGCTTGAATATTCTTTTAATATGCCCAGACAAATTGCGAATTAACCAAGTCTATTTAAGCTGCAACTCAGGCAAGTTAGACAAGTGCGTTAAACTTGTTAAAACACTTGGTATTGCGAGTTGCGCAGCATTTCCATAAATAATTTTCATAAAACTTGTTAAAGTTCAAGACAAGTACGGGTAAATAAATAAATGCCAACACAACATACTTACTCGCATATGTATGTACAGCCATATAAGCTTATATGTTATATGTTGTTGCAGCTACATGTGGCAAGACGAGGATATGCGTCCATGGCCAATCCAAACGACTTTATGCCCTGCGGCACAAAGTAAACACACTTTTTCTTTTTTTTCCTTTTTTTTTTTTTATATTTGCATCTTCATCGTAATGACCTGCAATCAGAATGCTTGGGCATATCGATTGCATTAGACTTGCAACTGAAATTGCCTAAAGGAAATTGTATTTAAAGTATATTACATAAGCTAACTGTTGCTTAAAGTTAAGTTGGGAATACCAATATATCTAAATATGTATATAAAAATTATGCCAAGAAAATGTAAATGTATTCATCAATTGAGTACGGCTGGGCCGATTAAGCTCCATTTTTTTTCGGTTGTTCCTAGTTGCCCGAAGAAGGTTCCTAGAATAGAAAATTTTAGGGAAACTTTTCGGAAAAGTCGCTAGCGCCTCAACAGATGTACTCACTGTTAACGTATGCAGCTCTGTTAACGTATGCAGCTCTGTTGGAACAATTACAGTAGGCAGTAAGCATTTTAAATAAATACGATTCGGGTTATATTATTTAAACGTAGCTATCGAAACATTAACAAAGATTAGTAGTTAATTTTTATGTCGAAAGGGCGTAGCAACGCACGCCATGTTTTCTATATATTATTAGGTACTTTACAATATTTTGTTTATAAAACTGCCTTCTAAATTAAAATTAATAATTTTATAAGTGCTCAATGTTAAAGAATAAACCTTTTAAGAGTGTTGCAAAAAAAAAGAATATTATAAGTATTTACTCTCAATATAGGTTTGGAGCTTATTTGTCAAATATTCCAAGTACAATTTATAGTTTCAATTACTAATATTTTATTATTTATTGTGATATGTATAAAAATTAGTGAGGAAAATTTTGTTTTGACTACTGAGGCCTTGGAATACTTATTACTTACAGATTAATTCAATACAATCTTGAGATTTTGGTTAATATAAAGTATAGGTGAATGTACAATAATAGCAAATATTAAATAATATTTTATAGTTTATTAAATATTAAATATTATTTCAAAGTTTATTAAATATTAAATATTATTTCAAATTAAGTAAAAAAGATAAATATAATATTTGTATTTTGTTTTTATACTTTGTAGTTTATCATTCGAAATTTGTATAATATCAAGCAATTGATGTTGTAGTTTTATGTAATAATATGTTCCTTTACAGTATAAATTAATGTAAATAACTCTATCTATTTTATCAACATATTTACTGTCTATCTTATACAATCTATAAACTATATTTAAATCTTTATTTTTAGTAAACATATTTCTATTCTTTGTTGAGCTCTAGAAATTCTTTGCTGATTCTCCTGCATTTTGTTGCATTTGAAAACTTTCCCTGATCTCGGCTATAGTTTATTGAGCTATATGTGTTTATTTGATTTGTTTTTTTTTCATTTTCTTCTTCAATTTCTCTCAATATTAAAACCCTAACAATTTTAACGTAATTGTACCGCATTTTCGCTTCGGGCTGTTATTGTTTCCTTTGAGCGTTATTTTTTTTTTTTTTTTTTTTTTGCTCGACCTGCTCATTTGGAGTGCTTGCATCTTCAGTGAAACTGCAACACCCTGCGGTCCCGCTTCTGCCACCCCCCGCTCTGCCTGCCGCTTGCGGGCTCTGAGTGCCTGCCATATGAGTGCCCGTGTATTCACACTCACACGAGTATTTACATTCACATTCACATTCGTATTCGCATTTGTATTTCTGCTTCCTTTCGCATTCCGTTTGCTGCGCACATTTTTCTTCTGATTTCAGTATTTTTTATACTCTGCTTACAAATTGGGTAAATAGGTATATTGGCTTTATGTTGTCTCTAGTGTTTTTATATAATAATTAAATATTCTAAATAGTAAACATAATGTTTCTCAATCATAAAGTTTGGGTTTTAATTGAATAATGTTATTTATGTATTGAAAGCTTTTGAAAATGTATATAAAATAAGTAGAAGTTATCTGGGTTTTCATAGTTAGAAGTATATAGAGATTCCTTTCGGAAACACCATCCTCAAATCCAATCTTCTTTTTAATCTAAAAAAAAATTTAAAAAAATTAAAACATGAATTTTAATATTATTTACAGCTGAAATAAATATTTGTTATTGTTAGGAGTACAGGCGACTTAGCCTTTTCAGCTGTATTATAAAGATTGGAGAAATTTAAATAAATATTACAATTACAGAAAAAATTATAAATTAAAAAAAAAAATTGTTTTTATTCTAGAAACTCGATTGAGGAGATGAGAATACAAGAGAAACGTTGAGTTTAATATGCATAAAAAATGTATTATTTGCAACATGAATACAGAGTATATTAATGTCGAAACCTGTCACTTGCAATGTTCTTAGTTGTTTTTATACTTTTTTTGTTTGTGTTTTTGTTTTTTTGTTTTTTTTGTTACTTGCGTCGTTTTGTTCGGCAACTTTTCGTGGCCATAAACACGTACGCGTTGCCATCCAGTATGGGGCAGCTGCTTTTATCTCTTCCCTCCCCAACACGTACACATTCACATACTCTCAACTGAGATCGTTGTTGTTGGGAAAACTCAATTTAGCTTTTTGCAACCTTACCAAAAAAAAAAAAAAAAAGCGAAAAAAAAGTAGAGAGAAAAACGTAAGAAAAAATGAAGCGAAAAGCGATTTTTTTTTGTCTGCCTTTTTTTTGCGTCTTTTCTCGTGTCATTTTTCTGAGTTGCTGTGCGCAACGAAATATCCACTTGGCAATACACACACTCACACACATTCATACATATATGTATATACATATATATATGTATAACTCACATGACAACAACAACAAAATCCCAGCTACAAAATGGCTGTCAACGTTGGCAACGTTACCAAAAATTTGCCGAATAACCCAGAGCAAGAGGGCAGGCAGCAGGCACAACACACTGTGTTGAAATAACTACGATGCTGGACGTGCCTCGCTTGCCGCTTATTAGAAATCAAATCCCATAAAAGCCACACTGAGCCCCAAGAGCAGACCCAGCGCCAGCACCAGCACCAGCACCAGCAGCCACAGGACTCACAGGACTCTCACAGCAAGCAGCATCCATGCAACGTTTAATAGCACAGAAAAACTAAACCAACCAAAAACTGAGGCCCAGTCCCTTTAGCTATCTGTCTGTACAAAGAGCCAGGGTCGCCAAAAAAAAAAGGAATTTAAACAAAAAAAAACAACAAAAAAACAGTTAGTCAGTTAGTCAATTTTACACACACACACACACACACACATTTACACCCAATTGTGGTCAAATTTTTTGGTAAGTCTGCATTTGGTTTTTAGCCATGTTTAGTTGAGGTTTTTCAAAAATTTTCCCAATATAATTTGCACACAAAATGCATATTTTGTTATGTAGATTGGCTACAACAATGTGTATTCAATTTCTTTAATTATTACTGATCATATACATATATGATATGTATGATATAAATATATATATATATATATGTTCATACACTGCCTGACAACGAATGCGAATACCCTATAACACTAGGTAACAAAATTTACCTTTTTTTTTGTATCCTTTACCAAAACTAGTTTTTCTGATACATATGAAGCACTTTAAAAATTGTTCTATGGTGGGAATTTTTTTTAACTTTTTAAATCTGGTATATTTTTTTAAGCTTTTTTTCAAAGGCAAGGCTGCAGTTTTGATCATTACTTGACAATCTCAATATCTTAGTTAATGCCTAATTAATGCAGCAAAGAAAAAAAGGAAAAATTTTTTTTTCAATTTTTCCTCGAATTTTAAAGTAAAAAAATTTTAAAAAATATCTCACATAAAATCATAATTTTCTTAATACAAAATGATATAGTTGCAAAACTAGTTTTTTAATCTAAAGAAAGTATATAAATGATTAGAATACATATATATATATATATTCATTAGCTCTCAGGAAACGTAAAACCGTCTTAAATCGGCTATGAGATTGCCGAGTAATGATCAAAACTGCAGGTTTGCCTCTGAAAAAATGCTAAAAAAAAATTTAAAAAATTTTCTCGCCAAATAAAAAATTTTAAAGTAGTTTTTCGTCATCTGGGTATAAATATGTATAAAAAAAGCAAGTTTTGGTAGAGGATACAATTTGTGTGTTACCTAGTGTAATTCTTGTCCTTGACGCTTAAGATCTGACAATCGCATAAAGATTTTAAGATGAATTTTTTACCAATAAAATTTTATATAATTCTACACTTAAAAAAATTATAGTTAGGGATTTAACTGTATTAAAAACATTTTTACAGAAATTTAAGTGACATTACATAAAAATTTAACCTTAATTTTTGTGTGTAAGCTTTCGTATTTGGTAAATATGAAAAGAGCAAAAGCGTTGTCTCAATTTGCCTCATTAACGCCAAAAAGCAGGCAACACTTTTCAAGTCTCTAATTGCGGACATTCTGTATGGGGTGTGTGTGCGTGTGTGTATGTGTGTGTGCTTGTATTGTCTGTGCATTAGTTTCAAGGACATGTTTAATATATCAAGCTAAGGTCTTAAGTTATCTTGCCTTCGGTGTCTCAATCGCATAAACGATTTTGTCCAACTTGTCCGACTTTTATGACTTTTTACATAAGCACCAAATGTATATACAGATATATATAAATATTTCAGAAAATATATCAAATATAAGGCAGGACAGAAATATCTTTCAATATAATATGAATACAGCAAATATATGCCTACTTTAAACTCGTCAAATGCTCCAATAAAATGTCTCCTCAATTACAGTTTTTATGGCAATAACTGAATTTTATACCAATTGCTTTTGTAGTACATATGTATATGATTTAAGAATTTTAAGCTGACCTTTACTGGGTGCAGTAAAATCTAATATCTGTGCCAAGTAAGATGATTATCTCGATCTATATACGCATTTTAAAATGCCAATTTTCAATGTCTTCTGTTAGGGAAGTACATATTTTAAAAAATTCAAAAACTTTCATTTAAATAAAATAAATTTGGTTTTATTGTTTTAACTAAAATCCGAAAATCAATAATCATACTTTCATAACTCAATTTATAGACTTTAGTTAATGAAAGTACTCGATTTTATTTTATATAGAAACTATGTTACATATTGATATTTATATACAAACTAACAAAATAATTTAAATATTAATAATAAAAATTGTTTAATGTTGCATGGAATAATTATAATATGCAACATCATTTTGATTTCGTACATTTAAGAGTAAATTTATATGTAAAATGGATCGTTGATTCATAAAAAAATTTTTTTTACTGAAATAGCTTGCCATGACCGTTTTCGAGATAATCGAAAAAAACAGATTTTCGACAATTTAAAATGGTAGCTTTGGTAAGGTGACAGTAACTCCTTTATTAAAGCTGATTATCATTTTTAAAAAGGTAATTAAATTGTCTATCAGCATGTTATACCGCATATTTAAATTAAATTATTCGTTCAGAAGTTTTTCGAGATTGAAATGAAAATTTTGCATCAAAATATGGCCATTTAAAAAAAACTTTTTTTTGTGCAATTTTTTCTCTAAAACTAGAATTTTGGATAACATAATAGTTGACTCTTAAAAAATTTGGGAAACAAGAATTTTTGGGCATTGTTTTTTTTTATACTATGTTCTTAGATAACTAGCTCTGTATATATAGAGTTGGGCAATCAAAATTTATAATTTACTTGTCTATCTAAAGTTTAAAATGATCAACTAGACATTTAAATAGTTTTGTATGGTGTTTGTGGGGTTAACAAAATTTGCAACTTGTAAATAATTTCAAATATAAATTAATCCGAATTTTGTTTTGCTTAACATTAAATGAATGACTTTAATTTGCATCAAGTACTAAAGCATTTATTGTGGTTGTCTTATTGTGGTGTTCCGTTTGGCTGTGGGGCGCATTTAACATATTGTCAAAGATATCTTTTGGTGCACACACACACACACACACACACACACACACTGCGAATACTGACCATGGAGGACAAAGTCAAGGAAGCTGCAGCCTTGCAGCGGCTTTAGGACAATGCCAAAATGCTTGTAAATCTGAAATATTGTCTTTGGCAGTTGGGCACGAATCACTAAGCAAAATGTTAAGGGCCTGGGCCAAATAATGGGTGGTTGGGGAGGGGGAGGGAATGGGAAGGAGAACAATGAGCTGACACTGCAGCACACAGTTGCCATATAAAACCGAATCGGACACAAGCACATGCAGATACAGAAAACAGTTATAGCCATAGCTACAGATACAGATACAGTTACAGCTATAGCTACAGATACAGATACATAGATAGTTTGGTTCGCCTGTGGTTCGTATGTTTGTCTGTGGGTCGCAAATCTGCCCCCGCGGCGTCATCCAAGCATGGCAGAGACAGTTGCCATAGAGCTAGTGCCATGGCCATGGACACGGGACGCAGGACACAGGACACAGGACACGGGACACAGAACAGAGAACACAGGACGCCAGGACGTCAGGACATGGCCATTGCCATTGCTGGGCGGCTGATATTTTGTCATTTGTGTCACGTTCGCCATTCATGATGATTTCGTTTGTGCTTCATTCTCTCTCTCTCTCTCTCGCTCTCTCTATCTATCTGTCTCCCTATTACACTTTTTATCTTTGCTCCTGCTCCCACTCTCTCTGAGTCTCTGTCGCACTCGCTTTCTCCACATCCTGCCATCTCATTTTGTCTTTTGTAACTGTATCTGTATCTGTAGCTGCTTTCTGTATCTGTGGCTGGCATTTGTGCGCCATTTTGCCGTTTTTATTTATGGAATGCAGCTACTCTACGCCTGTGTATATGTATATATGTGTGTGTGAGTGTGTGTGTGTGTGTGTGTCTCCGGTCCTGAGTTCTTGGATCTCCTGCCTGTACGTGTGTTATCCTTTAGCTGCCTTACCATTTATTTTGCCCATTTCGACTGCCACAATAATTCTCACGTAGCAAGGCTTCAGCTACAGCTTCAGTGTAAATGTATCCACTTTTAGCTTTTTTTTTATTTTTTTGCTTTTTTTTTATTTTTGGTGCAAGCATAAATTTCCAACATTTTTCCTTGTTGCCGCTTGGTGAAAAATAGAAAGATAGGAGAAAAACCAAAAAATATAAAGCATAATAACAAAATCCATAGAACAAAAGTTACCTACATAGATGAGGGGATAAGCGTAGATAGCGTCCAGCAATTTTCTATGGCAATGCCAGTTAACGAGGGTCGTTTTAAGCCTTTCTTGAATGCAAGTTTTAAAAAAAAAATTAAGTTTTAAAAGTTAAAAAATATATTAAACGTAAGCCATTTAAGGCTTTGTAATTTTAAACAAAATTTTCAAAATACTTCTTTGTTGTTTTGAAGCATTGCAACAATTATAAACATTTTTTTTTTTTTCTTATTTTATTTTACTTAAATACATTAAAACATCTATTAAATGACATCATGCAAATTGGTACGATTATTGTTGATATAATTTAATCAAATATATTTACCTAAAATTACTATCACAACAGAAAGTTATATACCGCAAAATAATGTATAATTTCTTAAATTTTATTTTTTAAGGGCTCTGCTGAATTTTGAGTATGTAATAATTTGTCTCCACACATTTTCCAAAATTTATAATATTTTTAAAATTTAGCAGAAAATGCAGCCAAAAATTTGTTGCCTTTTCTGAGCGCCCCCACACTTTTGTAGTTATATAAAATTTTTAAGCATATTATTTTTATTATTATGACTCCTTTCACACTCAACTTTATTGGCGACCCTCGCAAATGGCTAGTTTGCGGTTACAGGCATCGTTTGATTGTGTTGGAATAGAGGTAAGCTCAGTTTTTAACTGGCAACGTTGTCAAGTCTGTGAGGGATTTCCATTTTATTTGCACAGCAAAACTCGTGAAACAAGCAAAGGACGAAACATAGTTCACAGTTTTATCCTATTCCCATTCCCATTTCATAGCCCACTTCCGGTTGGCAGTGTTGCAACCCGTTGTTGCAATACACGGGAAATGTATTTGACAAAATATTTCAGTTATTTACTTTTGTTCAACATAACGGCAGGCAACTTTTAGGCTAACAAGCAGACAGCCGGAAAACCAAACATAAATCTTGTCACATTTATGTGGTTGTAACACCTTTTTTTAGATACATATATATATATATATATATTCCTTGATTTTTTTTTACGTTTTACCAGTAATCGCAACTGTTTTAGTTGTTGTTGTTGCTGTTTTGGAGGCAAAAGTGAAAAACATGTAGACAGCCCGGTCCGTGGGGACTTTCAGGCTTGGCCAACAAAAAAACGAAAAAAACAAAAAAAAAAAAAGGAAGCCAAATGAAACTTTATGCATATTCAACTTTTTACATTATTCTTTGTGGCCGGCAAAAAGTTGAAATAACAACAACATCAACAAAATGTAACAACAAGCACAATTGAGAGGGCAAAATAATAATATGGCATGTACTATAAATAAGTATATATTCTAACTTCTGACTAATTTAGCGAAAATTCAAATATTTGCTTACATATAAAAATGAAACCCAAAATAATGTATAGGTATACGTCAATTGCGAAGGACTGAATCGATTTGGCTTTAATTTTTATTCAGTTTTTCGTTTTGCTTGGAGAAGGTTTAAAAAAAAAATTTTTTTAAGAAAATTTTCCGGAAAAGTTGTTAGGGCCTTAACAGATGTACTCACTGTTAACGCTTACAGCACTGTTAATGTATAAAACACTGTTAATGTATAAAATCACAGTAAGACTTTATTTAAATAAATACGAATTAGGTTATATTATTTGGTCGTAGCACCTCTAGAAACAATTTTTTTCGGATCAACTAGAATATGTTTATATTTTTTTTTTTTTTTTGAATGCGGGCGTAGTAACGCACGCCTGTTAAATAGCACTATGAAACAATTTGAAAAAATTCTCTTATCCCAAACTTTTTAGTGTCGAAATATACAGATCCCAAAAAGAAATAAAAAAAAAAACCAAAATAATGAGAGATGAAAAATTAATTAATTATATAATAATTATTTGAAATTAATTTTACTAGAATTCGAGTTTTCGAAAAAAACTTGCACAAAAAATGACTTTTTAGAAATGGGCATATTTTTTTGTTCAAAATTTTCACTTCAATCCTTAATAACTTCCAAACGAATAAGCCGTTTAAAAAAATATTGCATGACGGGTTAATAGGTTATTTTATTGCATTTTCAAAACTATAAACACCTTTAAAATTAATAAAGTACTTTCGGAGTTATTTTTAAATTGCCAAAGCTACCTGTTTGAGAAGTCGAAAATCTAGCTTTTCGCTAATCGCAAAAACGGTCCCGGCAAACCTATTTTTTTAAAATTTTTTTCGAAATCGGTGACTCATTTTTCATAATCAACTCTAATACGGAATACAAAATGTTGTTGCATAGTGTAATTAATTAAAAAACAGCGCCTACGCATTCAGCTTCATTTTTAATTAAATTTAAGAAATAATTTTATGAAATAATCTTTTAACATTTTCTTTTATTTCCTGTATATGTAGAACTTACGTTTTTTTGTTTATACATTATTCACTATTTTAAAAACAAACAATAATAAAAAAATTGAATGATTTATTTTTACAAAAAATTATGAAAACTCACGCTTTTTAGTTAGTTATTTTAACTGTTAAATATAAAATAATATGTTTAAATTGAAGATAATTTAATGCACGTGGCTTGTCATAATTATGCTTAAGATTTCTGCAAAATCAAAGAAAATTTTGAGCACTTGTGTATACATATAATATTATTTGTTTATTTGCTCACTTTTGCATTAGATTCGCAACATTAATAATCTGAGTATTAAGTTCAATTAACCGAACTTTAAAACTTTAAAGACGAGTTAGTGAATATTATATAACTGATTGAAATTACGAGCATTTAAACTATAAAAAAAAGTACAGGCCAGTTCTCATTTTTTTTAAAGTTATTTTTAAAACCAAAATAAATAAAGTTTGTGTGAATTTAAATCATTCCATTTGGTATCAGTTTAAAAATGGAAAATTCATTTTATTCCAATAGAATATCAAAAAATTCCTATATTAACTTAACGATAATATTCAAACATCAATTTATTATACATTTGAGGATTCAGCTCAATGTCACTTTAAAATAATTTTAAAAATATCAAAAATGGCAACTGAACTTAAATATTTCTAAAAAACATAGCAAGCGATATATATTTTTAATTTTTCGCATACATTCTGTAACATATTTGAAACATAAAAGCTAAAGAAATAAAAATAAATAAATAAAAAAAAAAACAACTTTATTTTAAACTAAATTTTTGGAGTCAAATATTAGAAAAAAAAATTGTTAAATAATTTAACAGAATATAAGAGAATATAATGCTTAAAGCTTTCACATACTTAAATCTTTAAAATAATAATTTATGTTTGGCTAAGACATTGTTTATAATGTGTCAAAATTTATAAGAATTGAAATCGCTCAGATAACAATGCTAAATTTTTAATTCTACAAAAAAAAAAACAAAACAAAAAAAAAAAAAATCATTCCATTTGGTATCAGTTTAAAAATTAAAAATTCCTTTTATTTATAATTATATTTATAATATTTATAATATTTATATATTTATAATATCAGAAAAATTGCTTTTACTCCAATATAATATCAAAAAATTCCTATATTAACTTAACGAAAATATTCAAACATCAATTTATTATACATTTGAAGATTCAGCTCAATGTCGCTTTAAAATAATTTTAAAAATATCAAAAATGGTAACTGAACTTAAATATTTCTAAAAAACATAGCAAGCGATATATATTTTAAATTTTTCGGATACATTTTGAAACTTATTTGAAACATAAAATCTAAAAAAATAAAAATAAATTAATAAATAAAAAACAACTTTATTTTAAATAACATTTTTAGAGTTAAATATTAGATTATAAATTGTAAAATAATTATATTCTCTAATATTCTGTTAAATTATAATTATTCTCTAATATTCTGTTAAATTATAAGGTTAAAAGCTTTCACATACTTAAATCTTTAAATGAATAATTTATGCTTGGCTAAAACATTGTTTATAATGTGTCAAAATTTATAAGAATTGAAATCGCTCAGATAACAATGCTAAATTTTTAATTCTACAAAAAAAAAAAACAAAGTTTTGGGCTTTCTGACAAATTTCAATCAAAACTGAAAGCCTTTTGCCAACGTTGCAGTTTCGAAGGATAAGTGTGTCGGGGCAGCAACAACAACAACAACAAGGCAAATGCCACAAGGGACATCAAGCCAAATTTTGAGAGTATGGGCAAAATTTATGCGCAAAATGTTCACAGTTTAAGTTAACAATGTATTTTGCATGGTGGAGCCACAGATACAGATACACACAGATAGAGAGATACACAGATACACAGATGAACAGTTGAACAGTTGAATTGTTGAATTGTTGCACAGATGCACAGCTGCAGATACAAGTGCACTTCCATGAGATATATTACTGAGCAAATGCAAATTGCAGACAATGATAAGACTGAAAACTGAAGCTTGAAACTGAAACTCAAAACGGAGAGATACTCAAATCAAAGCCAAAAACTGGACCATAAATAAATGTTGTGTCTCTGTGTGTGTGTGAGTGTGGTGTGTGTGTGTGTGTGTGTGCAGTTATGTCAAAAATATCTCTCTACCAGGAAAGGACGACAGCCTTGCAATACTAGAAAATTTAAATTTGAATTGTTGACGCAACTAAATAAATGCGAGCTTGTGCCATGTTGCCAAACTTTTGCTCTCTTTCGCACACAGTTGCTCTATCTCTCTCTCTCTCTCTCTCTATCGTTTTTTTTTAAGTCTGCCAAAACACAATGGGCGCTACGAAACGGTAACAAATTCCAAAATTCTGAAGAGCTAAAAACTCTAAAATCCAAAATCTAAAATCTAAACTGGAAATAAGCCTAGCAAACGAATTGTGGACTACATGGCCATACAGAGGGGGGGTATTGTGGCAGAGGGGGTGTGATAACAAAGGGGAAGCGGGTGGCAGGTGGCAGGTAGCAGGGGGGGGGAAGCGAACTGTCGACTGGAGCTGAGGCCATGCATGTCACAAAACTTGGAATGAATGACGTTACGTGAAGTTGACAACATGTCAAAATGGAGAAAAGATACCGTAAATGGACAGGAAGGATGAGCAAAAAACAAGGGAGTGGATGGGGAGGGGTAGGGGTATTGTGTGTGTGTGGCAGGGGCAGCAGTGCAAGAGGGCGTAAAAGGTTGCAAAAGTTACCTACGGCGACGAGAAGCAACTTGCAAACAAGTGACATTTATGTTGCCAAAACAAATAACAAAGAGCTGGTCTGGGCTGGTGGGCCAAAGGGGGTGGGCAGAAAGGGGTTGGGGGATCGAAGGCGGGCTTGTGAGACTCTGTGTGTATGTGTGTGTGTGTGTGGGCGTATGGCACATTTTGTGGCATGTTAAGGGGAAACGGATTCGCTGGCTAAATCAGAAATCGCAAATATTAGAATAAAGACTGTGTGGCATGATGTGCAAGCGAGACGCAAACAGAGACAAGACACATGTGTGCAGCTGTTGCAGCTACAGCAATGCAATGTTAAAACACACACACACACACATACACACACACACAACACACACACATAAAGCTTGCAAAGAACTGAGCTCAACTCTCAGGAAAAAGTATTTTTCCGCAACAAACAAGCAAAAGTGACACACAACAGCAGCTTATTGTTGTCGTTGCTGTTGCTGTTGTTGCTGGTGTTGCTGTTGTTGCTGGTGTTCTCGTTGCTTGCAACTCTTGTGGCACCAAGCCATTCAACGCTCAACAAGGCGTGGCACTTGCGCACCGCCCCCACACAACGACAACAACGACAACAACGACAACAACGACAACGACAAAGCTCGCTCGCAATTTTTAGCTTGGCTTTGATTTGGTCTCAATATACCCTACAAGCAAAACTTCTGTATTGGGTATAAGCAATTGGTAGCATAAGTAGTATATTTGCTAGTTATATACATATTTATCTATTGACAATATTGATCAATTAATGCGCAATATAAATTGGTATATGTTTCTCAATTTCGAGATGCAATTAAAGCAGGAAACGCAACTCTTATAATTTTTTATATATATAAATTGTAAGCTAAGAATTATTTATGAAAAAGTATAAAAATGAAAATCATTTACATATGTCACTTTTTAAAATATACAGCTTGATTCAGAAGATATTCAAAATCAAGTTTTATTTTTAATACTAAAAAAAAAAAATTAAAAAATAGCTTTTATTTTCAACTTTTAAATAAAATTTGAAATTAAAAATTTTTTTTTTTATCGAGTTAAAATATAATGTTTTAATAAATATTAAAAATTAGAGTATAACTCGTATATCTAAGATTTTCCCATTTATCTGGAAAATTTTGTTCAAGCTTGAATTTTTTGAACTCATAACTTTTATTTGAGATCTCTGAATAGAAAGACACACAAAATATTAAAAATATATGTCAAATGAAAATAGTATTTGAAAATCTGCAAAACTTAAAAGTGCGGTCAGTTTTTGATTAACATTTACAAAATATTTAAATATTATTGATTCATTTTGTTTCAGTTTTGGGTATTTAAACAACTTCAACTACAATTACAAACACTAACTGTTGAGTTGATAATCCATTTTCCATTTTCTAAATTTTTAACAGGAATCGCAACTCTTATAATTTTTATGTACAAAAAATGGAAGTTAAGAATTACACTAGGTAACAAAATGTAGTTTATTTTATTTTATATCCTTTACCAAAACTACTTTTTCCGATAAAAATTTTTCTATGATTTGACTTTGTTTTTTTATTTTTTGAAATCTGGTATATATTTTTAAGCTTTTTTTCAGAGGCGAGCCTGCAGTTTTGATCATTATTCGGCCATCTTATAATCGATTTAAGAGGGCTTTACGTTTCCTGAGAGTTAATGAACATATGTATATATTAATCATTTATATACTTTCTTAAGTTTAAATTACTAGTTTTGCAACTATATATTGTAATTTTAAATCAAGAAATTTATGATTTTTTACGATTTTTTTTTTAATTCAATTAAAAAAATTATTTGTTCCTTTTTTTTTTGCTGTATTTAAAATTAAATTAAATTAAAATTCAATCAAAAGTCGAAGAAAAATTGTTTTCCTTTTTTTGCTGTATTTACATAGCTGCATTAATTAGGCGTAATTTAAGATATTAATCTTTGAAATCGATAAATAAACGGCGGATATTTAAGGATTTCAGCAAAGCAGCCCGATGTGGCATTTTCAAATAATTATTTATAGATTATTTTCATTAAAATTGGCAATAGCTCTTTTGACAAAAACAAAAAATTGTTCAGAAAATATTCAAAATCAATTTTTATTTTCAACATTAAAAATAAAAAAATGATAAAAAAAAATTATTTTCAACGTTTGGAAAAAAATAAACTTAATTATTATTTCACAATTTAATTTTTTTGATCGAAAAATACAAGTTAAAATGAAATTTTTTAATAAATATTGGAAGAAAAATATAATACTGCATCCTGAATTAGTATATCTAATATTTTTCCATTCATCTAGAAATTTTTTTTCAGAATTTAACACTTTTTTGAGATTCCTGTTTTTTAACTCTCATAACTTTCTGAAACTGAGCTTATTTTCGTATGGACCCTCATATTTAGTTATCAATGATTTAAATTAAATAAATATTTTATTCAAGTCTTGTTTATTATATTTAAAATTTCCTTTATTTTATTTCTTACAATATGAGTAGTTTAGGGTATCTCAGCGTCGTATAATTTATTTCTTTTGCATTTTATATGCTTTCAGTTTGCTTTTCGTGTTGTTGTTGCTGTTCCTCATGTTTTTGTTAAGGTTCGAGGAGTAGAACTCGAGGACACACAGCGCGCGTGTGTTTGCATATCTGAGAGCTGCGATCGCCAAGTGTCCTCGTCGTCCTCGCCGTCCTGGTCGCTGTCGTAGTCTCGTCCTGGCTGTGGTTGTGGCTTTGGTCCTGCTTCTGGCTGTGGTCCTCGTCCTTGTGGCAGCCTGACATGGCGCCTCCGTTTGCTGTTTGCTCGATTCGTGACTGAGGGGGCGGCACCAGGCACTTGACTCCTGGCCGCTGCCAAGTCCTGGCCACGTTCACATCCTTTTGTGTTTGCCCTCCGTTTGCGTCGCCAAAGCGCCAAAAGTTTATGGCACGTCGCGCCTTTTGTTGTTGTTGTTGTTGTTGTTGTTGTTGTGCCGCGTTTGCCACACTGGGCGTGGTGCAGGTCTTATCATGCATTTGGCCAACATTTTCTTGCTACTTGTTTGTTTGCTCCTGCGATTTTTGATAACTGACATTTGCCGGCATTCGCCTGAGCTATAACAAATGGAGCTGAACAACAGAAAAGGGGCGACAGGGACGCAAAAGGCAAGTGACAAGCGGCAAGAGGCAAGAGGCAAGCGACAGGAGGCAACAACATTTTTTTGGGGTGGGCCAAAGGTAATTTCTAACTCTGCCCAAGAATGATATGGATGTGCAGCACGCAGATTGCCATGCCACGATATGAGGAATTGGAGCAGCTGCGTCCAACTTTTTGCCCAGATTAGAGCTAAGGGTACAACCATTTCAAGGCGACCCTGAAGAAGTTGCTGGATTACAAAAGAAAAAGGATAAAAATAATAAAATATAAATGCGGGTTAAACTCTATTGACCAGCTTGTTACTTGCAGCTGAAAACAATCGATGTTTAGCTAAAATTTAATCGATAATCGATATTGTCAATTTATGATTAAATTGTTTTGTCTATTAAAAATGCAGCTAAGAAATATCTGAGCATTTAATAAATATGTTAATTGACATTTTAAGCTCAGCATATTCTGCCCTCTCCCTTTATAATTATAATAGATTAATTTTTAAAATAATTTCAAATAATTTAATCGATAATCGATTTATTATATTGTCAATTTTTGACTAAATTCTTTTGTCTATTAAAAATACAGCTAAGAAATATCTGAGCAAAAAAATGTGTTAATTGAGATTTTATCCTCATCATATTCTGCAATCCTACGAAATTTAAATTAAAACTTTCCCTTTATAATTGTAATAGATTAATTTTTTTTAAAATAATTTCAAAGCTCATTTTAAGAACATTTTTTCATTCAGCGAATGATTATTAATTGTTGAGACTTTTTATATAGTTTATTGTTAATAATATTTTTAAGAATAAAAATTAATAAATTAACTCTTAAGCTGTTATAATTAAAGACTTTATAAAATTTCAAGATTGTAAAATCTGGTTAAAAACATTAGAAAATAGTTTTAAAATATATTTTACACTCTAGGAAAATTAATAGTATAACTGAATGATTTTTTTTATAGAAAAAAATGCAATTAATCTTAATTTTTTGCAGCACTCTTAATGATTTTTAAATTCTTGTATTTTATTATTAATAAAGTTTAAAATGTTCCATTAAACTGTGCTTAAATATCATAGAAATCAGGCTTATATATGTATAATATAAATATGTTTTAAAATTAAGTGAAAATTTCAAAATAAAATAAATTAACTGAAAATTCTTGCAATTAAATATATCTTATTTTTTAATGTATTGTTTTCAAATTGATCATTTAAGAATAAAAATTTAAATTTTTGTCTTGCTATGATCTTGTTTTCAATGAGTTTTATTTATTTTTTTTATTTTTGTTTATTTTTTGTTTATAGTTTCCATTAAGAAGGCAGCTTCTTGACAATAATTATAATAAAAAAAAGTTTTATTTACAATTTATTATAGTACAATGGAAAATGTAAAAATTCCGTCAGTTTAAGATATCACATAGTAAATGATTTTATCTTAATAATGGTCTAAGTTTCTATGCTGAAATAATAATAATTTTATTGCTTACATTGCTTTATGTGTCCTGTATGTAAAATCTTAATAATAAACCATTTCTAGATATGTTTTATATAGATAAAAATTTATATTATTTATTTATTATTTTTCATTTAACTTTGAGTCGGGAATTATTAAATTTATTGCCATTTGGAGAAAAGAAAAATGTTGTAATTAAATGACAATGAAAAGATAAAATTGCACATAAACTTGATTTTGTAAATATTTTCAATTTATATGTCATTCAAAATTTAAATCTAAAGCTGAGTTTTAAGTAATAATGTATATTAGATAAAATATAATAAAAAAGTGAATTTTGGAGAAAAGAAAAAATTTTGCAATTAATTGAAAGTAAAAAGAATAAATTGAACATAAAAAAAATAAGTTTTTAATAAATATTTCCAATATCATTCAATATTCAAATCTAAAGTTTATTTTTAAGTTATTATGCATATTAAATAAAATATAAAAAAAAGTGAATTTTGGAAAAAAAAAAAATGTTGGAATTAATTGAAACAGAATAAATTGCATTTAAAAAATAAAACAAAAAGGTTTTTAATAAATATTTTCAATTTATATATGATTCAAATTTTAAATCTTAAGTTAAGTTTTGACTAATAATGCTTATTAGATTAAATAGTGATGCTGCAAGTTTATTTATATTTTTTTAAAAATGTTTATAATATGTTAACAATATTTTCTAAGTTTGCAAATTATGCTAGCTTATTAATTGCATAAATTTTATAATTTACCTTTAACTTTTTGAATTTTAAACAAAAAACAGTTTTATTAAATGCTGAGTGATCGATAAAAATATCGATAGGATAATTTAGAATGCAGCAATCACAACATGTGCAGGTGATTTGTCGTGATTTGTAAGTTGTGACTCGTGTGACTTATAAGTCGTGACTGGCGGGTGAAGGGCGTGAGGCGAGGCGGACATAACAACAGGAACTGGCAAAGGACATTGGCAAGTGAAACATCAGACAAATGAGCGCGCGCGGCAACAAAACACCAATACATAGAGGCTAACACACACACTCATACACACACACGCAAGCACACGCAGTGTAGCAGACAGGGCCAGGACAGGCAGAGGCAGCCAAGCACTTCACGGCTTAACACCCTAATGTGCAATATTTTTGACTCCTACACACTCACCCACACACACATACAGACATACGAATTGTATAAAAAGGAAATACAGAAGCCTCAGCAACTCCCCCATACCGCTGCCTGCGCTCTCGTCATGGCCAACTGTCGAAGTCGAAGGCGCGCGACTGCGATGCCAGCAGCAGCAACAGCAGCAGAACACAGTCGCAGCCGCCGCCGCCGCCAAGCGCCAAGCGCCACTCACTCAGTCAGCCGGCAATGCCCGCCTGTCCCCTGCACGCTCAGTGTGCCCAGTGGCAGCATACGACGACAATGGCGCTTACACGCACAAGCACACGCACACGCACATACACACAGATAAAAACGCACTCTGGCTGCGGGCGCCACCCACAGGCCAACAACAACAACAGCAACAACAGCAAAGAGCCCATTTACTCACATACTCACACTCTCACACTTATACGCTGACTCGCTCGCACGCTCGCTTGCCTGCCTGTTTGCCTTGCTTGCTTGCTTGCGCGCGCTCTCTTTCTCTCACTCTGTCGCTCACTCACTCACTCAGTCACTCTCGCTCTCGGAGTGTCAAAGCAGCTGTTGTTTTTGTTGCTGCTTCTGCCTTCCTATTTGAAGTTTGGCATTTTTTGTTGTTGTTGTTGTCGCTGCTTTTTTGTGTTGTTTCCTTTTTTTTTTTTTATATTTTTTGCACTTTTTTATACAAATATACATACATATTTATTTTATTTTTTTTTTGCTCATTTTTTATTGCGCTTGATCTTTGGCTTATTACCATGTCACGTTGAATGCGAAATGCGAACGCTGCCGGAATACAAAATGTGCACAAACACACACACACACACACACACAGACATACATTTGTAGCTGTCTTTCTTTCTTATTTTTTTTTTATAATTTTTTTTTTTTTTTGTATTTTTTTTTTTGTTGGTCCAATGCGTTAAAACGCCAAAGGGGCGTTGAAATTTTTTTCCTGCTGCTGTCGTTGCCGCTGCTGCCTTTGACAACGCTAACGACAAGACGCAGGCAGCGACATCAGCAACTTTTGTTGTTGTTGCTATGCTTTTGCTTAAAACTTGCGCTTTAAAAAATATCAAAAAAATAAACGAAAAAAAATAAATAAAAAACAAAAAGCAAACATACATAAAAGAAAGAAAAGTTGCGACCAACAGTTGACAGTCCAAAAGCATTTGACATTTTACCTTGGCAAGGCAACAACTACAACACACATTCACACACACAGAGAGACACACACACACGCATACACATACACATACAGAGAGACAGGGCTGCGTACGTGAACGTGACTGTAACAACAAGAGCAAAAGCGCCAAATGTCACTTTGAAAAATGCCATTGGTTCGACAAACTTTCTGCCCCAACCAGCGACAGCGGCAGCAGCAATAGCAACAATAACAAAAACAATAACAAAACGCGCGATACTGCTGCTGCTGCGCATCCTCTCTGCAAGCAGCAGCAGCAGCAGCGTCAATATGCGAACGCCTCTGCCATGCCATGAAACCGAAACCGAAACCAGTTGCTTAGCAACGCCCCCTTCTAACCGCAAAACGACGACGACTGCGACGTCAGCAGCAGTAGCGGCAGCAACAACAACAACAACATACAACTGTCGCCGCAACAGCGATGACTGCGACAAATGTCAGCAACAGACTCCATTGCTATTTTAGCAGCAGCATAAAGCAACAGCTAGTTGTCTCGCTCGAACACATCACGCTGCATGCTGAGGGGAAATTTGTTTGCCATTGAGCGTATGCATGCATCAGTGTGAGTGAGCGCGCATGCGATTCGTACACGAACAATGCCAAGGGGTAGGCAGACGCCAGCAGCGGCAGCGACAGCAGCAGCAGCAACAGCAGCAGCAGCATCAGGTATCGTACTCGCGGCTGGTGCTCGTACCGGTTCAGTTTGTGTTTGGCTGTGTTTCGCCTTTGCATTGCCATTCGCTCGCGTTCGCTCTGCCACCGTCACCGTCGCCGTCGTCGTCGACGTCAGCGAGCTGCTGCTCGTCGCCTCGTTGCTGTTTGCTGCTGCCGTCGCCGTTTTCAGTTTTTGTTTGACGTTCGCGTGGTGCGCTCGCTTGTTGCGGCCCGTTATCGTTATCGACATTGACATCGACAGCGACAACGATACGTTACCGTTATTTCGAAAGACGCTGCCCAAAAAAGGAAAAAAGCATAACAAGCACAAACACGACAAGACACGTTTTATTAAACAGCTGTTCTGGTTTCAACTGCAACTCCTCAACGCAACCCGTCGCCTCCCCTCCAACCATACGAACCATACGTCGCGTTACGCGTCCTTCTCAACTACATTCATTTACTTTTTTGAATTCTACACCGATTATCGATTACCGATTACCGTTGCGAGATCGTCGCGTTTTGCGTTTTGCGATTTTTTTGTTGAGCACACAAGAATTTGTTGCCAAAAGTTTTTTTCAAGTGAGTTTCTAGCCAAGGAATACAACAACAAATAATTAAAAAAAAGCTCCAACATATAATATAACACATCTGATGTTCTGCGTTTGAAAGTGCCAAGTGGATTACTAGCAAAGAAATCAACAACAAAATATTTGCAACAACAAATACAAATACATAAAGAAAATATATGTATATATGTACAAAAATAATAAGTATATATAAATAACAACATCAACCACAACAACAACAAATAAAAGTCGCGTGTTTTGCCGCCGGCATACAACACAACACACGTGCTCCACATCACACTTCATATCCATCTCTCTTTATCACATTTCTATCTCTCTCTTTCGTTTACACACACTCCCGTTTTGCCTGAGTGGTTGTGCGTGTGTGTGTGTGCGTGTGTGTGTGCGCGCTCGTCGCGTGTGTGCGCGTGTGTGTGTGCGTAGCATCATTATCATCAGGAGCAACATCATCATTATCAGCATCATCATCGCGACCATTATCATATCGCCCCCCAGCTTCGATATATTCGATAACAAAATTCTCACCGAGGCATCCAAAGCGCCCCTGAGGGCTGTCGCGCTGGCGTCATTTCTGGGCGACGGTTTTGCCGCCCTCGGTAGCCGAGCACCACCCGTCAAGGATCTAATGGCATTCGGGGCGGTCCTGCACACAAATCAGCACAATATAGGTGAGTATCGAATATTCGATAACACAAGTTGATGTCAACATGGGCTAAGGATCGTATATTGTCAGCTGTACGTCTTGGTATAGCGTTGGGCTTGGGTTAAGGCGCCAAAGGGTGTTAAAAATTCAACAAAATTTTTTAGAATTAAAATTTGATCAATATAGTTTAAGGATATATTCTTGATACAGCAATGGGTTAAGGCTTAGGTTAAAAAGTCTGCCAGATTGTAATGGGTTAATGAACTTAAAGCCTAAGCATATGCGTCAGCATGGGTTAAAATGCTTAAGAAATTATATCAAAAGTTCGAATATAATTTTGATTTGTTGGGAATCAAATGTTATTAAAGATTTTGAACTTTAAAAAAAATAATTATAAAATCAAACTAAACTATTTTTTATTTGTATTATTCTAGTTTATTCGATTTCATTCGGTTTTATTTAAACACTGGCCGCTTAAGCATTTTATGTACTATTAGATACAGATTTAATAAGATTTATGGAAATAATATAGATCTGTAAGGATCACCATTTTGCTACACTCAATATTGTAATATTTTCTAGGGCTGGCAACTTTTTTCTATTTTTTTTTATCGCTTTACAAACTTATATAAATAACTTTACATAAATTTCGTATTTCAATGGATGTTACATAAAACAAAAACCAAAAAAGTGAAAGGGTTTGCAAATAATCGTATCTCAAAAGATCACCTCAAGGTTGTATTTGATATACGATATTTTTTTCGAGAGACAAAAATAATCAAATCATGATATTTATTGTAAATCGTTAACATTCAGCTTTTTCTATTGTTGCTTCTGTAACTTATGCACAAAATTAAAAAATATGACAATTTTAAAAACACCAAATAATTATTAATTCAAGAAAATTGATTATTTTAAACATATGATAAAGTGATCACTTCATAATTCTATCTAAAAATATTGAAGGTAGTCGGTGCTAGGTTTTATTGAGCATTAGCTGGAAAGTAATTATATTTGTTTATAATTTAATGCTTATATTTCTTCAGGAATTTCTGAGTATTTTTAGTTTACAGCAGGCTGAAGGGGCATCAAAGCAGTTCATAGCTAATATCATACGGAAATCCTACTATATCTTTTTGCTCTTAATAATTTATAGTTATTGTTTTCTAAGCTTTGGACATTTCTTATAGATTATATGAAATTAGTTTAATAATTTAATTTGTTTTAGATTTATTTAAATTTGTTTTTTAAACGAAAAGTTTTACTTTCCAAATTATTATATAAATTTTAAATAGTCGAAAAGATTATTATTAGTTAGATCGTATATTGAAGCAGCTTTAACATTTATTAACAATTCCAAAACAAAGTATTATAACTATGTTGTTATAAGACATTGATTCTTTAACTGCAAATTTGAGTTTATGTTGCTTTGCATGTCCTTACATCCTTTTTAGCCGTGTGTACAAATTGTTGCTTTCGAGAATTTTGATTAGGGTGTTTTGGGGGCACGGGGCAAGCATGGGTTAAGTCCAAAAATTGTGATTTGGTCTGACACAAAAAGTTTGTCTTCCTAGTTTTTTTTTTGGCGCACTGCTTCTGGGTTTTAGGCATGAGAGGCAAAGTTTTGCACTTTTGAACTTGCTGCAGGGTCGCATCACACTACCCAACTCCCCTCTAACCCTACTACACTCTGGTACAGCCGTCGGACTCTTTCCACTTCCATTTTAACTTACTTTTCTGTCTCTTTTTCATGTGCGCCCATTTTGTGCGCTTTGCAAGTTTTTGTGTTTCGCCTGGCAAAAAGTTTTGCTTCGACTTGTCAAAACTTTTCTTGTTGTTTTCTGTTGTTGTTGTTTTGTTGTTGTTGTTTTAGTTGTTGTTTTAGTTGTTGTTTTGTTTTATTTCATTTGCTCTCATGTCAAATTTTCACTTTTGCTGACTGTTTAATGTCAGCCAAAACTTTTGATTTTCTTGCCCAGTTTGAAGTAATTTGCTAGAGCTTCTGTTTCTGTTTCCATTTCTATTTCCATTTCTAATTCTATTGCTTGTTCTGTTTTAGCAGCTGTTTCCTTTTGTTGTGTCTTCTGCATTTGCTTTTGCTTTCGCCAAATGGCCAACAAATTGCGTCAACAAATTTGTAAAACCTGCTGATTTGTGCATGCAGCACTCTGTAAATGGGCCTCAAAGCGGCCCATAAAACTGCCGACTTGCAACTTGCCAATTGCCAACTGACGACTCATAAATTTTGCTTGCCTCGGACAGGCGTTGCAACTGTGAGGGTGGCCGGCGGGTGTAGGCTACCAGGCAGAGGTGGAAGAGTTTGGCAGCCTGGCTAGCCAGACGAGGGGGCGTGCCCGGGTTACCAGAAGTCAAAAGTCAAAGCTGTCAACGGCACAGACGAGCAACGACTACAACATAGAACAAAACGCAGCCAAAAGTCATAAAACATTTGCAACCTTTCTTGTTTTTTTTTTTTTTGTAATATCTTGTGGTTGCATCTTTTCAATTTTGTTGTTGCCGTTGCACAGCAGCAACAGCAACAGCAGCAGCAGCAACAATAGCCCCAGCAACGCCTTTAACGAAGTTCGCCTGCTGTCCATCAACATTTATGACTGTCCTGAGCTCAACTTGATGATGTTGCTTTTGTTGTGTGGGGCTTGGCTGGGAGCATTAAGCTGCCACAGGCACATGCAACAATATTTGTAGCCTCATGTTGCTGCTGCTGTTGCAATTGCTGCTGCTGCCGTTGATGCAACTGCAACTGCAACTGCAACTGCAATCTTTGGCTAAACTTCTTGGCAATTTCTATGCAGTTCCAAGTACGTCAACATTTTTTATGCGCCATTTTCTTCCATCATTTTTACGGTCAACAGTTGCTCAAGTCGCTTTACGACCCAACAGCAACATTAACATCAACGGCAGCAACAATTGCTAGTAGAATAGACAAAAAACTGACAGTCTTGAGTCACTTCTATGGATTTTTTGTTCAGTTGCATTGATTTATTGAGCAAAAAGCGTAGCCGGCAGCTGCTGCCGCGCTTAGCCTAAAGCATTGCACTTGGGCCTTGTCGGGGGGGGGGCAAGCCTTAGAAGGGGCAAGTGTGTGTGCTGTTAGCTGACCAAATGGGCGTGGCCTTAACTATAAATTAGCCACCATAATGAGCCGTTGAGATGCAAAAATGAAAAGCAAATAGACTTTGGCTTCCAATTCTATCCGGGTGGCCAGAAAAATAAAAAAAACCTAGAAATAGCTAAAAGTTCTAATATGGCATACGATTTTTTAAATAATCTTCAGTTTGATTTAAAAAATATACATAGATGATTTTCAAGATGAATTTGGGATAAACAGAATAATGTAAATAAAATTATTATTAAAAATATTGAATCTTCTCTAAAAGACAGTGTTTATTCTTTATAGTGTTATTTAATAGCTGACTTAATTTATTTAGCTGACAAAAACTCATAAATATTTCAAGAAAATGAATAAATTCTAAATATTACCAAATTTGAGAAAAATATATAGTGTAATAATAATATAGATTTTTAATTTAATTCAAATAGACAGTTAAAAATAATTATTTCTTAGTAAAGACAAAACTACGGCCTTTTTTTACTGTCAAATTATGAGCAATAAATTTGTATTTATAATAAAACTAAAAAATATCTTTAAATTTTAAGTACTATAAAAAAATTAAGAAAAACTAAACGACAGTTTTAGTTATTTATTGATTAGCATATAAATTAATGTTAATGCACATTTGAGCTAGTAAATATTCTTTTATATTATAGAATTTATGATCAATTTGAAATACCAAAATTCATAAACATTTAAAGAAAATAGATAAATAGTTAAAAATAATAAATTTGAGAAAAAAAACCTAGGCACCGGAAAAATATATACTCGTAAAATATAAATATAAATATACTTAATTTAGTATAAAAAAAAATAGTTAAAAGTAATTTTTTCTTGATAAAGACATAATTGCGACCAATTTTTGTTGTTGTCAAATTATGAGCTATAAATTTTTATTAAAAAATAAAAAAATATCTGTTCACTTTAAGTTTTATTTATAAGAAAAATTTAGCTTTAATAGCCATTAACATATGAATAAATGTTAATGCACATTTGCGTTAGTAATTATTCTTTTATTTTTATGGATTTTTTGTCAATTTTATATTCCCATATTCATAAATATTTAACGAAAATAAGACAAGGAAAAAAAAGAAATAATAATTAATTTGTTAAAAAAACACTGGTAAGTTCGTAAAATATAAATATATTTATTTTAGTACAAAAAAGACTTAAAAGTAATTTTTCTTGATTGTTCTCTTGTTTTCTAATTATGAGCTTTAAATTTTTATTAAAAAACTAATAAATATTAGATAGCTCTAAGAATTATTTAAATGAAATATTAAAAATACTAAAAGACAGCTTAAATGGTATTTAGAGATATTATTTTAATACAGTATAGAGATTCTAAAAGACAGTTTTAATTAGGTATTTATTATTTAACATTTAAATAAATGTTAATGCACACTTGAGCTAGTAAATGTTCCAATTTTTTTTTTACGATTTTTGGTCAATTAAATTTGCATTATAAATATTATTGTATTCAAATTTTAAAAATAATGTTAATACGATTTTCTTAGTTTGTTTTCCAAGTCTTTTCAATAATTACAAAAATACAGTTTATTTATAAAGAAATATTTAAATGTTTTTAGATGAGACTTATGATAAAGCAATACATTTTTCAATAAAAGTCAAATTCTAGCTCAATTTTATAACAGAATATTTACTAAGTATGATTTATCGTAAGAATATAAATAATTTTTTTTTTTTAATATTTCGTCATGAAATTTGTTTGATTTAGCTTTAGAGACTGCTACAATTGATCGTTTAGTAAGAAATATCACGGTTTATTTAAGATCCGTTATAAATCACATAAAATAGAAGCTCAATACACGGTTGTTATTGGGTAGCTCACAGCTACCGATTTAGGGGCTTAGCTGAAATTATTTGCCGGTTGTCAGGAATTGTAGTATATCTCTTCTGGCTGTCTTCAGGTCTTCCCTGTCTACATCTACGCTGTCTACGCTCTTTGCCCTGATATGCAAGTTATGGGGCCCCCCAACTGTTGGGAACTTTTCCATTTTGTGGTGCAGGCGGCCCCAAAAACATTTGCTTGGTCAGCGGTGCGAGGGGTATACATATTTGGTGCGGGAGTTGAGTTGGTTAAGAGGGGGAGGGAATGGGTGAAGGGGTAAATGGGGCCTGGCCTGGCCTATGGCACGACGTGGCCACATAGGACGATTGGTTTTTGAGGCCAACGTCGTCAACGCCTGACTAGAGAGTATATACATATATATCTAACATAAAAAAAAAATTTATAATTATATCTTTTTTGTTGTTTTTTTTTACAAACAAAAAAAATTGGAAAATTGTGTTTTTTTTTGTTTTTTGTTTTTTTTTTTTGAGTTAAATATTTGCTTGCTTAATTTTTGGCAGATTTTTTTGCCGCCCATTATTTACTAAAAACGTTATAGCTAACACATTTTTTTAGCTAGAGTTATCAAATTAATCGTAACTGAAACACTAAAATAAACCCTAAAATATTAAAAATTTAAAAAATTAACAAAAATAATCTGAAGCATTTACAGCTGCACAATTAAGTAGGGTTAGCAAATGTGTTATGAGAACTTTAAATTAATTTAAAAAAAATAAGTTAAATGAGCTGAAAAATAGAGTATACCTTTGTCGGGTGTTATTTTTTTTTTTCTTGTGTTATTATATATATATATATATATTTGTTTTTTTTTTTTTGCAGTTTAGCTTGAAGCTGAAATAGTAATTCACATTGAATGGCTTCGTTGTTGTGCGGTTGTGTGTTGTTTTGTGTGTTCTGGTTTCAGTGCTCTGTGGGCTCTTTTATGATTTCTTTGCCGTTTTACGATTATTTTAAAGCTGTCAATAGTCAACGTGTGAGATAATTTATACGCCATAAATTTCAGTGCAAGCAACTTGACTTCGACTTTAAAGTTCGACTCGGAGTTTTGAGTTCGAGTTTGAGTTCGAGTTGAAAGCAGAAAAAAAAAATACAAAATAAAAAAAAAATTAAAGCGCAGACAGTTTTCAGCGGAAAGTCCACAAATGGATTCACTAGCCGCCAACAATTCTCAGCGGGGCATGCGGGGCACGTGGGGCAAACAGACATCATCAACAGGTTCTATTGCGCTTTTTTCATGTTGTTGTTGTTGTTGTTGTTTTTGTTTTTGTTGTTAATGTCTGTGACCATTTTGGTTGGCCCACAATTCATTTGTGTAGCTTATCGCCTTATTGGCTTGATTTACTGCCTCAGCTAGAACAACAACAACAGCAACAATAGTAACTACAACAACAAATGCACTCAACAGGTTGTTTTTACACTTGTCATGAGAAATTGGAATCTCCATAAACCCACAAAAGAAAAATATACATTTATGTAAATATAAAAATTAAATATATTTCAAGTCGTGCGTCTCCTCCGACTACGCTGCTCGTAAACCTTGTACTCAGTTCTAAGATTACACAGCAAGCAGTGCATTGCAAGCAGTGCATTGCAAGCAGTTCAAAAAAATCTTTATTGAACTATATATATATATATTTTATACAAAATTGTTTGCACACTTCGAATAGTTTTGCGCTATTACAACTTTGAGCGGAAACCGATTTCTATTCTTGTCACGTAACGCCTGTTTTTTGCTTATATCTTTTAATCGGAAAGGTCGAATGCTTTCATTACTTTTACTAAATATAGTCCAGCTAAATTGCTACTCAGTTATAAAAAAAACTTTTCAAAAATTTGACTTCTTTCCAGCTTTTTTTCACATTTAAGCGTAGGGTTGTCACGTAACGTCATGCTGGAAATGCCCATATGTTGCTATAACAAATTTTATATTACATTTTATATTCATAAGCTATATGGTAAAAGAGCCTAACTTAATTTGTAAATGCTGATCAGCAATATATAGCATTTATTTATATACATTTTTTTTCTTTTCTAAATGTTCAAGATTGTCTTTTGAGTATTGCGAAAAATGTAAAAAAAATGTTATTTTATTATTTTTTAATTATAATTTAATGTTTTGCACACTTGTCAGTTTTTTGTGGTATTTGGTAATTTTTTTTATTATTTTTAATTTATTTAAGTTTTTTGTTTGTGTGTGTGTGTGTGTGTTAAACTCTTCCGCTTTGTTGTCTGTGTTCTTTGCTGTAGCTGAAACGGTAGCCAAAGCCTCGGGAATTGATTTATAAGCTAAAGATTTGCAAAGCAGACAAATAAAAAAACAACAACAACAATAACAACAACAACAACAGCAACTACAACTATAACAACAAAAACCCATAAACAATAAAAACAACCAATAAAAACGAGCAACAATTTGTAGCCAGTTTCCAATTGAGCCACTTGACGCGGCTCTCACGCAGTCGCCGCCGCTGTTGGCGTTGCTGTTGCCGCTGCCGTTGCCGTTGCCGTCGCTTCACGGGGGGAGTGGTAATGACCTTTAACCCAATGTCCAAGTCCAAGTCAGGACTGGACCCGGGTCTGGGTCTGGGTCTGGCTCATGTCTTCGGTTTGTTCGCTCTGCTCGTTCGGCTGGAACCAACGCGCCCAAGAAAAACGATCGCGCCGCAGATGACCGCAGCTAAATGCGATTAGTTCCGAGTGCTCCGACAGCAGCCGCAGCCGCAGCAGCAGCAGCAACAACAGCAGCAACAGCGACAGCAGCAGCAGCGGCAGCATCCACCCGACAAAGTTGTCCTTGACATTAGTATCAAGTTGTAAAGATAAATATTTTTCAACTAAACTTGTGTAAATGTATTTAAATTTAATTTGTAAATTATTTACTTTGTTTGTATTTATATTTTACTAGTGTACCCGACGTGCATTGCTACGCTCTCCCTAAAAAAAATAAATATAAAAAGCAAGAAGCTAAATCATATTCTAATCGTATTCAAACGGCAATCGCTGTTCTGCCAAAAAATTATTTCTACTACGTTCAAATAATATAGTCTAATGCGCATTTATTTAAAAAATATTTTCACTGTGTTTTCGTATTTTATTATTAAATACTGCCTCTTGTGTTTGGTGTCACAGTGAGTAGATCTGCTAAGGCTTTAGCGTTTTTTTGCGGAAAGTTTTCTCAAAATTTTGATTTCTAGAAACCTTCTTTTGGCAATTACGAACAACTGTAAAAAAATTTAAAATTCTCGATTGTTGAATACCCATACTTTTTTTTTGTTTCATATTTATAAATCTTGAATTGAAAACTAATAATTTTAACTATAAAGAATTGTTTAGTTACTGTTTAGTTTACTGTATGTAATTGTAATTTGAGCCATACTTTTAGCAAATATTGTTAATCCTATTCACAATAGGATTTTGAGTTTTTCATTTGCAATCTTAGAATCAGTTGGAAAAAACTTAAGAGCTCTTGTACAAATGCAGATGGATTTTACTAGATACAATAATTACAATTTTTAATACAGAAAACTCAACTATTTTGTAGCTATATAAAATGCGTTTCATAATCATAAGACACCTTGATTTTTGTTAATATTCCAAAAACTACATTTTGCTTAGAAGTTGTTTTTTAATATAATATTCTTATATGTATGTATTATAAGTGAAGAAAACGATAAGAACAATCTAGGTAAGGGTTAGGGCCAGAATTTTTTACTATTAATTATATAGCATGTAAAAAATAAAAACACTGTCCTGAGATAACAAAAAATTATCTATATCAACTAAAGAAAAGTAGAAGTTGAAGTAATAGATTTTATTTAAATTAAAAATTGTAAATTCTTGCAATAACCGAACAAAAAAAAGTGAAGAAAAATCAAAAACGTAAAATTTATAGAAAAATAAAAAATTAAAATTTAATATTTAAATTGTTGATAATTAAAATACACTAATGAGTATATATAAACGTTTTAATTCCATAAACAATTAAAAATTTTCTTTTAGAGGTCTATAAAATTTTTCAGTTGAATTTTCGATGCAATTAGATCGTAACTTCGTTTCGAATATTAAATAATTCATAATATTATTCTATAAAATCTTTTGGGTGTACAGGAAAAATATTTACTCTAAATTTTATTATTATTATTATTATTTGAAATGCTGTTGGGTGTACAAAGACAAATATTATTTGAAATTTTGTTGGGTGTACAAAGGCAAGTGAACCGTTGCAATGCGTTGCAAGAAGACGATGGTGCGGGCGTCTCAGTCTCAGTCTCTGTCTTCGTCTTCGTCTCTGTTTCAGTCGCAGTCTCTGCCAGCCGGGCCCATATCATCAATAACCGAAAAAACGCTCAACATAATGATGCGTGTAATGTTGCTGGTTGTAGGTTGTCGGTTGCTGGTTGTAGGTTGCTGGTTGCTGATCGCAACGGCAACTGCAACACCTTCACTATGTGTAGCGCTGTGTGTCTCCATCTACAACTTCCCATTCCCAAATACTCAATTCTCGATTCTCAATTCCCATTCCCAATTCTTCGATTCCCTCTCTTTTTTTGCCCCTCTCTCCTCTCGCCCTTTTTTTTGCCTTTTTGTCTGCCGCTTCGATCTCAATGAGCGGCAATTTGTTATGCGTTTTTATTGTGCGTTTATTAATTTGATTATGGCTGCATTTTTTCAACTCGGCGGCAAATTGTATTTATAGGCATTGCTCGCTGGCAGATGACGACATGTTGCCGTTGTTGTTGACACGCCGGCAACATGTTGCAGGCGCCTTCACAACAACAACACCAACAACAACTTAAGGCACGTTTTTACTTTTTAATGCTCATATGCAAATTAATTAATCAAAATCGCGCGCATACACGTGTCTTGGTTGTTATTTTTATTGTTGTTGTTGTTGGCAAATCATTTGCGGCAAAACTTCAAAACGCAACGCAAACAAAAAATATTGTATATATATAAATCTGTATATATTTATATATATATGTATATATATATAAATAAAGAAGCAGCAGGCGGCAACACTATCGTCGTCATTTAAGAGAAGCGTAAATGTGAAATTTCTTTGGCAACGAACCGCATCGAATTGCACCGTAACAAATAGTTGTGTCCGAAATTGAACCGAACCGAACCGAACTGAACCAAAGCAAACAGAACCGAACCGAACCACTCCGAAAGCTCTTAGAGTTAGAAATAAGTTAGATATATTTTATTCTTAATATCAGCAATTAAACAGGCAACTATTGTTTATCAAAAGTTAAGCTAAAATATAAAATTTACTTCTTTTTTTTTTGGTCGGTTTTTAGAGAGAAAAGAATTTTTTTTTTTTTTTAAGAAATTATTTTATTTACTTTTATTTTAACTACAGTTAAAGCTTACTTAATTAGAATATTCTTTTATAATTTATGAATTTCTTCTAAATAAATATAAGATTTGCTTTATATAAATGCTTTAATGTTTTTAGTAAACTTTCCAAACTTATGGCTTGAGTTTTTAAATCAATTCATAGCTTGAAATCTTTAAAAAGTAGACAGTTCAAATATGTTTATCACTTCAAAATTATTTAAACTAGAATCCACAATAGTTGATTTTATCAATGAACCTAGTAAAACCTTTTAAAAGTTATTTGCTTTTAGGGTTTTTAAACAAAGTTTAGTTTGTCAGCAGTATTATTCAATATATTATTAGCTTTTAGTTACAAAAAAGTCGCATTAATTTAAAAATTCACTTTTTTGTAGAAATATTTATTCCATTGAGTACTTATTAATTTGAACATAATATTTAAAATAGTTCTATAACTAGTTTAATTTAAACTATGTTTGTTATACTACATATAAAATGTTAATTTTTCCTTGCATTGAAAAATTAAAAATTTCTTGGACTTCCACCATAAATTTGTTAACAATTTGGCAAATCGATCAAATTTCAACCAATTTAAATACCGCGACTTTAACGTAAAATAAACAATTAAATCAATTTTTCAAATATTTTTAAATAATATCCATTTGAGTTTTAAGCAAAATTATAGACAAACAATAATGCAAAGGCATAAAATGATGCAATCAAAAAATGTATGACTAATATTTATATTTATTGACTATATTAACACGGACAAAAATACTATAATAATATATACAAATATTAAAGACTATATTTGTATATAAAAAAAAATATACTGTCCGACAACCGTATAACACACACAATGTTTCTTGTATTAAAAGCTTATTACCCGCTTATTTTATAAAGATTTTAAGATAAATTTTTTACCAATAAATTAGTAAATAATTCTACACAAAAATAAATGTTAGTTAGGGTTTTAACTTTAATAACAATATTTTAACACAATTTTAACGAGTCTAATATAAAAAATGAAGCTATATTATTGGGATTTATTATTTTTAAAACTAATCTTTATTTTTGCAACAACCGATAATTGTTTTATAGCTCTTACTTATACTATTATTGTATAATATTATTGCCATAAACTGTATATGAAACGAAGTTTTGTTTAAAATGCGAGAATTGTTTTTATCTTTGATTATGAAATCGGAAACCTCGTACATGAGACCAGTTAACGATTGTTGCATATTCGGAGGTTTTTATCGTCATCGTCATCGGCATTGGGGGGGGAAGATTTACAGGCTAGTCTAGCTTCTACTTCGACTCCTGTGTCCTGATGCTGGTGGCGATAAGCTTCATCGTCGTCCTCAGTTGACTTTGCCACCCCAACATGCCCCGCAGGGGTGTGGCAGAGGATTTGCTGCTTACTACGTGCAGTCGCATTCAAGGTTAATGCTTTGTCACAAAATCGCTCGACTGAACCCGAGATGGCGATAACAAATTTTCTGTTTTTCAGTATTTTCGTAAATTCTCTATTTTTATTTTTATTTTTTTTTTTTTCTTGACTGTTTGACTTTGGGCCAAAGAGTCAGTAAAGCGAATATCAAAATCGGAGCAGCGCATAAATTGTGCTTATCGCGGACTTATGAAGCTAATGGCGCACTACAGACGGCAGGACGATGGCAGGGGAGGGGCGACAATGAACAGGACTTTAGGTTAGAGTCAGGGTTTATTGCAGGGTAGTTAAAATCCCAAAGTTTTGCGGTTGAAAACATGACTTTGATATCAAATAACCAATGGCTGTCAAAATCACATAACAAATTTCCACATGTTGTTTATTATTAATTGCATTTACTGCTGCCTGGGAGAAGGGAGACTGCGGAGATGTGTACAAAATATAGCACAATTTAAAGCAATAAATTTCCAAATTTAATGCGAAAACCAATTAAAAGACATTGCCCAGGACAGGAGAGAGAGATCATCATCATAATTATAATATGCATAATATTATGCTAACCAAGAAAATCAAAGCAAAATTTTGCACAATCGCATCTGGCATCGAATTGCAATTGCAACAAATTTTGAGTTTTGGCAAAATTCTACAAATATGTAGATTTCAAATTGTGTGTGTGTGTGTGAGTGTGTGTGTTTATGGTTTGAGGTCATACGCTTTATTTGGCAGAGAAACTTTAAACCTTTAATCGCATTAAACGCTGCACAAAGTCACTGAACACTGGACGGCAGAGAGGGGAGATTGGAGAGTGTGGGCAAAATTGTGGGGTAAGGATATATATATATATGTGTGTGTGTGTGTTAAGTTGCTGCCATTTTAAATATTGAAAAATGCAAATTTACAAATACATAAATTTTAAATGAATCGCCAACACCAAAAGCATTTAAAATCAATCAATGAAGTTGCAACAGCAACAAATGCCACACAGACAGACTTGTATATATATATATATATTTATATATATATATATATATATATAAGCAATGTCAAAGCGAACCCCAAAGAACCGCAACAAAATGTTGCCATTCAGCAGCTCTTTTTTTTTTGTTTTTTAAAGGGTATTGGCCGTGTGCTATTGCAACCTCAACATTGATATTAACAAAATAAACAAAGCCAACGACAGCGTACATCAGCCGCAACATTCGCAACATACCCTGCATTTGTGTGGGCGCAAGGGGAGGCAAGGTGTTGGGCGAAGGCATGGGCTGAACTTTTCATACTTTATCCTTTATCCTTCACCCTTTATCCAATCAACTGTCAGCCGTCGGTTATGGTGGATTTGAGGCTTTTTTTTTTAAGATTTTGGGCTTAAACGGTTTTTAGCACAGTTCAAAAATGAAATTTATTTTGTTTTAAACAATTATTATAAATTTTAACCGAAATTTAAATTAAAAATAAATATTTGATATGTTTTATAAGTTAAATTTATGTAATACAAGTTGATTAAAAGGTTTTCAATATGTTTTTACTATTTAAATGACGGTTTAAACTTTTAATTTATATATTAGTTATATTCTATTAAAAATCTAATCAAAATATTGAAAAATTTCATATGAAGATCTAAAATAGTTGTAATAAATAGTTCTTCTGATATTTAAGTGAAATTACACTGAATATTTATAAAAACTCAATATTTAGCTCAAAAATTTTTTCTAAAAATTAATTATTATTATGAAAATTTTGTGTGACATTTTCTTCTAATTTACACTAAATAATAAACTAAGTAAAAAATGCATTAATAACTATTAAAAGCATTTATATATAGTCACTTAATTTTAATGGAATATTTTGATGAGCAGAGGATGTAAAGTTGTATTTAGTATTTGTATTTATTTATAATTTATATATTTATATTTATAGTGCTTCCGTTTTTAAGTAAATTTTTCTACTTACAAAGAACATTATGAACTGTAATGTTTCATCGAGATATCTTAAAAAGTATGCAGGTTATTCATAGTATAAAAAAAGTATATTATTACTGCCTCAATATTTCAAGTATGAAATGGATAACTTAGCAGTTTATAACAAACAAATAGACGAACAAATAATAAGAAAAAATATTTTTTTTTCCATTTTTCACAAGCAATCTTTATAGGGAACTAGCCAGATCGGATCGCCATATAATTTGTTGTTTCAAATAAAATAAATTTAATTCATATTAATTTGAAATATGTAATCTACAAATTAAATAAAATTTAAGTTGTGTTTTATAATACATTCAAGAATGCATATAAGGATATACAAATTATTCTCTGCACCTTATATATTACCTTTCAAATTTCAAATGTACACGCATGTATATTTAAATAAGGAAATAATGTATCTATATAAAAATTTAACTGAAATACTACTTAAAATTAGTTAAAGCTAACTTTAAGCTAAAAACAAAGCTTTAAATATTTCAAGCAACAGCAATGAAAGAGCCATAAAAAAAAAAAGAGAAATCAGACTTTAGAGAAAATGCTATGCCTTGGGGGCTGTTAAACGGTAAACGCAAAAGAAACAAACTTTTGGGGGAGGGTGTACGGCAGAACAACAGGGTGGATGGATGATACACATACAGTTCGAGACAGGGCAAGAATGGACAGGACAGGACAGGACAGGAGCACATCACTCATACGCTAAGGCTTATCATTGGCTATCTGTCTGCTGACAAACGCAAACAGCAACAAAAGCAGGATGAGGACGAGGATGGGGATGGGGAACGAGGACGAGGATGGAGAACAAGGACGAGACACGCGACACGAGCTGTGGCGAGACGAGACGAGACGAGACAACAACACGAGAATGTGAGAATTGTGAATTGCGAGTGAAACCCACCCAAAAAATGCGAACTCTGGAGTTCGAACTCGCTCTCTCTCTCACACTTTTGGCTTTGATATAAAGAACTTTAAAGCCTATAAAAATCTGTGCGTCCTGACGACAATGTTGATGACGACGAATCTGATGACTATTAAGATGAGCCCAAGAAAATGGTAGAGCAAATGGAACTGGTCTTTGGGTTCTCTGTATGGTAATGTTAATGGCAGTGTAAATGGAAATGTTAATGACTGCCTGATTGAGCAACAATAAGCAGCTTTTGAGAGTTAAAAACAACAACAACAAAAAAAAAAAATAGAAAAAAAAAGAAGAAATAGCTTGAACATGCAACCTGCTGAGCGGCTCTTGGGAAAATGATGTGCAACAGCGTTAAATGGGGAAAAAAATAAATAAGACTCAGTAACATCGGTTTGCCTAGGATATATGTATACCCTTGCTTAAAAAAAACTGAAAATATCATATTTATATAAGCTTTATAATAAAATAATATGATATTAATAAAAAATTTTTTGAGCCAAATATTGAATGTGCATTAAAGCTTGCAATTCCCAAGTTATCATTTTATTTTATTTTTATATCAATTATTTCTATATAGTTATTCTAATTTGATCAAATTAGAACGATTTGTGTAAAGTAAGCAAAGTAGTATTTATATTCTTACAAATAAGACTGCTTGTAGTAGTAAACTAGTTCATTCTGGCGTGCGTTGCTACGACCCGCGCCTGCTCTAAACTAAAAATAAAATTGGAAAAATAATAAACAAATTAAATTCTACAATATTCATATTATTGTAGCCTACTGCGTTACCATTGATTTTTATGCAATTTTACAATGCATTTTCCATCCATTTCCCGATATATTTTTAACAAAAATTTTTCATATTAAATATTTACTATATATTAGAAAGTTACAGTAAAAATTTCAGATTTCTAGGTTCCATAGTTTGGCCTGCTCGTAAGTCGCCAATCAGTCAGTCAGTCGGGTTAAACAGTTTTATATATATATAAAATAAAATGAATTTGACAATTTTTTCTTAATAATATGGTAATGCTCTAGAATAGATTACTTTAAAACTAGAAGATTAGTTTGCATAGAAAAACATATAGAATAAATATGTCTGTAACTACTTAATTATAGCTGATTCAAGCTGATCAAAAATATATTTATATATATATAAATTTAATCTATTTAGTTTTACCATTTTTTATTGAAAAACATTTTGCGTAATAAAGTTATAGTATTCTTTCTGACAGGGTATACAAAGAAACGTCAAGAATTATTTTTGCCCTGCCATCTCTGAGACATGAGATGTCTCTCTATCTCTCTGTCCCACTATCTCTATCTCTTTCGCTTGTCGCTTTGTTTGCCGGACTCCTTTCCCCTGGACGCTCTGCCATTCACATTTTGCAACGCAACATGAATTTTAATACAAAGCAGCAGCAACAACAACAAAAACAACAACAACAAGAAAACAAACTTGTTCGTGTATTGGATATAGTCCAGGGGTAGAGAGGGCGTGTGTAGAGTGCGGGGCAGAGGTGGGCGGGCAAGACGCTTGGATGGGCATGGCCAGATATAAGGCAACTGATAGGCAAAGAGCGATAGCTGCAGATACTTTTATTTTATTTCATTTTACTTTTTTTTTTCTCTTCTTTTTTTTTTTTTTTTTTTTTTTTTTTTGTGCCTTGGCACAGGATTCGTCAAAAGGGGGGGCCAAGCACGAAGGTAGGGGTAGCAGCCGCCTCTGGTTTTGGTTTTGGTTTTGGAAATATAATGGCAAAGTAAACAGTTTCGCGTTGGGGACGACGATGGCAATGGCTTCTGGCTGCCGCCGCCTTCATTGCTGTGTATCCAGCTCCTTTAGCTGCAGTCCTGTGCTACTCAACACACAAATATATATATATATTTATATATATATATATATATAATATACATACATTTATATATATATATAAGTATAAATATACACATGAACAAAGCAGAGCCACTTTCATGTAGCTCTGTGCGCTTGCTTGTGTATCTAGCAGATACTTTATATGCATGAGTTACAGAAAAAGAGGCGTATTTTGTATCTTGTGTGCGCATAAAATAAAAGCAGCTACAACAAACAGCAGCAGCAACAACAAAAGCACCAACAAGTAAGCACAAAATATAAATATAAAATTTACATGGCTAAAATGGCTGAAACGCATTCAAAGCTTTTTAAAAAAAATAAAAATAAAACGCAACTGAATAAACGAAAAACTGTAGAACATCAAGTAAACAAAGCTTAAATTTCGAATATAAAAATAAACCTTTTAGAGCACTTTTTATAGTGCTATAATGATAGCTAAAAGAATATATTACTTAGCGATATTTCAAGTCAATTGAAAATTAAATAAATTTAAAAAGAAAATATATATAAAATAAATAACAAGAAAAGTCATTCTTCAGGTTGTCTTATAGTCTTTAAAGTTTATTAAAGTCCTATAAAAATAGCTCAAATAATAAATTATTCAACAATATTTAAAGTATATTAAAAATTAGTGAAAAGATTTTTAACAAAAATTTAAACAACATATTTATAAAATTAATAACTCAAGAAAAGGTAAATCTTTAGAAAACACATTTACAGAGAAAACTTCTTCGTAAAGTATTTTAAAAATAATTACGATATTTTGACACAATATAACAGGTAATGCAATAAATAATTCTGCATCAATAATTATTTTGTATAATAATACAAAAAACATTTTAATTGAGACTTGAGACTTGAGAAAGAGATTTTTACATTATATCTTACCTGAAGATGCCTAAAAGTTTACAAAACAAATGCGACTTTCTATAAAAATAGCAATTTATTTTATTAATTTTTACTTGTAAATAAATAAAAATATAATCTGTTTTATAAGTACAATTCATTTTAGCTTAAAGTGCTTGAGTGAACAAAATTTGGATTGACCATTAAAAAAAATAGATTCGGCCTGTTAAGACGTTCTGAAATGCAGCAAAACATTTTGAAAAGAATTTTTAGAAATATTTTGATCTGGATTAATTTCGTTGTTTAAACAAAAAAAAACCAATTCTACAAAAAGTAGATGATTTCAAAAATAGCTGCACTTACTTTGACTACAATTAACACTCGATCTTACATTATATATTTTTCATATATTTTAAGTACATCATAAATAAAACCAAATGCAAATTTTTAATTATATTTTGTCAAAATAGCATGCCTTAAAATTTTTGGAATATATTTTGAATTTTTATTTATACTTTTTTGGTCGCTTCAAGTCATTAATATTCAATATATTGCGTTAATATCGCAACTAATTATGTAATTAAAATGTTAACAAGTTTGAACGCAAGCAACAAAAAAAAATCCAAAAAAAAACCCAAAAATAAGAAAAATGCCACAGCAATAGGTGTTAAGTTTATAATAATATTTCAAGCGTATTAACAACCAAAAGCAACAACAACAACAACAACAAAAACAACCCAAAATGAACAACAACATTAACGAAGACGACGATGACGAACTTTGGCCTCTCGGTCGCGAAACGCAACATTTAATATTCTTTATGGATTTTTCTACATTTATAAAGAAATTTACATATTGCCCTGGAACGTAAGACTTTATGAGGTGGCCCAAAGTATATGTATGTTATGTGTGTGTGTGTGTGTGTTACTAATTTGTCAGCCTATGGCCCAAACCACAAAAAAAAACAAAAAAAAACTCTGGTGAATGTAATCAAAATGTCAAATCAGGCGCAACGAATCGCATTAAAAATAGGAGCACAAGTGGCCAAAGACGCAGAACCGACACTACATCAGGGTCTTGAGACTAGAGAAGAAGGGTGAGCGAATAGAAGCAGTGGGGGGAGTTAAATGAAAATAGAGATTCTAAAATAAGATGATTATGTTTATGATGAAGATGAGAAAATGTGAAAGTAGCTGTAGACAGCAAGTAATCAACGGTTGAGCCCAGACTAAAGAAGCGTTGGCTAAAAGCAAATAGTTTATAAAATTTAAAAAAACTTGGATAAACTTGGATAAGAGCTAAGATAAACCCTTCTAGTATTTAAGCTACAAAAGAATCATTTTTATTTCATGATAATTAGTTTGTTTTGTAAGTTCTAATATCAATAATCAAATTTGGCTGAAAAAGTGTTGAACAAAGTGAATTTTTTCCTTGGGTCTTTTTACTAATTGCTGAATAACTACCACATTTACTGACCGATTTGGACAAATGTATGCTTCAAATATTCGTAAATGAATTATTTAACATATAAAAAGAGAAGTATTTAAACGAATTTTTTAAATATTTAAAAGAGCAAGTGAAATTCAACAATTTTTTAAAATTGCAAAAAAAAAAGTTTACATTTTTTAATTTTGAGGATTTGTAATGACTTTAATTCTTATTCGATCTACATAAGCTGTATACCGTTAGAAAGGGCATACAATTATCTATTGGATTATGTTTTAAGATCAAAAAATATGATGTAGATATGAGCAATTTAGTCGAAATACTGCCAAATAACTAGCTATTTGTGGCTTTCTCGAAAGTCATTCTTAAAAAAAAAAAAAATAATATGCATTTTTAAAAACAGCGAACGAAAACACATCAAATAATGTCTATGAGAGCACAGTTCCTTTTTTGCTGTAAGCTAGTGTAATATAGCTTGATTTATTTATTTTTTTAAATTAAATATACCACTGTTTTTCAGTATTCAAAACACTTACCTAATAATTTCTATTATTAAAAATATTGGCTTAGTTTAATAATAATATTGATAATTTTCCTTTTTTTATATTTCACACATTTGAGGTGAAATAATTTCCAAATAAAGTAAGCCTTTATCCCAGGTTTGTAGAGCTCTAAATGTTCTCTACAGTTGTATTTCTTTAGAAAACAATTCTTCTATGCGCTTCTCAGACATGTGCATAGTTAGCTAAATATGCAAATAATTTAACAACTTAAAAGTGTATTAAAAATATGCTCATTTCTAAAATTGCACTTGCCAAGACTGATTGTAGATTTAAAGCTCCTGCAAACTTGCAGCTCTTCTATGCGCTTCTCAAAAAACCGTTTTGGGCTTAAAGCTAGCTTAAATCTTTAGTTTAAGTTTTAAAGCTTAGTTCATAGCTACTACACACAGCTCATTAGCATACACAAATGGCAAAAAACAGAAGAATCTAAATCAAAATGATGTCAGTCCAGCAGCACTTTAATTCTCAGCAGCCAGGAACATGGTATTACGCATACGCCGCATATAACACAAAAATATATATATATATACATATATGTACTATATATATATGTATATATAAACTAAAAAAAAATGCTACTGGTGCCTTGCTTGCAATTCTTCCTGTTTCTCAGCTTCTTTTGCGCTTTCATATCAGTTTTATTTTATTTTCTTTAAACTTTTTTTTTTTTTGTTTTAAATAAATTTCAGTTTTTTTTTTTTCGTTTTTTGTGTGCTGCCTGCATTTCCATTTGGATTTTTGCATAAGATTTGCTTGAGTTTTTAGTGAGAAAAAGAGGAAAAAAAGCAGAAAAAAAAATAAAAGAAAAATGATTGCGATTGAGCGACGGCTGCTGGCTGCCGGTTTGGATTTTCTTGCTTGTGGCTTTAACATTTTAGTCACGTTTTATAGAGGGGGCAACTGCACAGCTGGGCGGTAAAGCGGGGGGTGGGTGGGTATTATTTTTGTATATATATATATATATATACTTTTTTTTTTGTTGCTTTTTTATAAAGGCGTAACCAACATGGCGCAGAGAGGCAGGCAGCTGGCCAGCAGCACAAGTGCCTTTTTGGCAAGTTGCAACAAAAGTTGAAGCTGATTTTTTAGCGCTGATGTCGAATGAATTTTTCACAGTCCGCAAACGAAGCTGAGCAAAAAGTTGTTGTTGTTGTTGTTGCTTGTTGTTGTTGCTATTGTATATTTATATTGTTTTGGCCAGGCAGCTGCTGCTGCTGCTATCGTCCATCCATGGTTGCCTCTTTCAGTTTTGGGTTGGCCTTTTGGGTGTTGCCCGGCCCAGCCCAGCGAGCCATGAAGAAGCTGCTGCTGCTGCTGTTGCATTATAAATGCAGTTAGGTCTGGGAGTCAGAGACGAAGCTGGAGTTGAAGTTGAAGTTGGAGTTGGAGTCTGCAGCCTGGACATACAAAAATGATTGGCCTTTGTTGAGCGCGGAAAATGTTGTGTAAAATGCTTTGTACGTGCTTCGTTGCACGTTGCACGTTTCTACTCCGGTCAATGGCTGCACAGTGGCCAAAACAGATCCATGAACCGGCGATTCTGATTGCAATTGAATTCAAAGAGTGCAAAATAAAAAGAGAGAGACAGAGAGAGAAAGAGCTTCATCTGTAGATAGAGATAGCCAGATGGCCAGGCCAGTGTGAGTAAGATGGCAAATCATTTGTTGACAGTGTCGCCTAGAGCTTCTTCAATCTGACATTTGCAGTAGCGGGCAATTTTTCCACATCGTTACATAAATTTCAGCGCAAAATAAATGGCCAACGGTAGCCAAAAGTGCACTCAACAATATTTAAATTGCGACACTTAAGAGGCAACAACAACAACAACTTGAACGGCGGCGGCGGCGGCGTCTGCCAACAACAATTTGTCGCATTTTAAAAACACGCCAGAAGCAACGAAGGCAGCGACAAACAACAACAAAAACAACAACAACAAATTGCAGAGATTGTAAGAAAAAGAGCAGAAGCAACACAATGAATTGTTAATACTCTGTCTTGCATATTAAATCAAATATTTTTTTAAATTTTTTTTTATTTAAATTTTTGAATTTTTCCAATTAAAAAAAAATACTTTAAAACTTTTCATAAAAGTTCTTAGTGGCAATGCTGCTGAAAAAGCTTTTTTTTATAAATAAACTTAAAATATGACAAGCTGAAAATATTATTGAAAATACAGTCGACGTTCATAAATTAGAAGCACTTTGATTTTTAGGTTATTGTAATTTATAAAATAATCTAATTTTTGCACTTTTTTTTGGCATATAAAAAAAAAGTATATTTTTCCCTTTTTTTTTTTGTATATAAATAAAAATAAAATGTACTAAAATTACACCAAAAAGCTACAATAAATCTCTTTTTTTTTTGTTTATTCTATTCATAAAAACAGGAAAACAATAATTAAAAATATATGAATACATAAAATCAAAAAAAAAAAATGCAACAAAACAAAACATAAAGATTTACTTCAATTACATAAAATATGTTATATATTTTTCCAGTTTATAATTAAAAATTTATATAGATTCAGTTAGAAATTGAAGATAATTACTACAATGTTCAAAGTGAAGTATTACAAGCCTTAATTCTAATTTCTGAAAATTTGTGAAAATACTTAAGATTCTAATTTGTGAGCAACGACTGTATTTCATATAAAAGCTGATATTTTGAAAAGCTTTACAGAGCCTTAAGTCGCTTAAAATCTTAAAGCTGTTGGCTGAAGCAACAAAATCAGGAACTGAAAAGCTTATAATTAAAAAAAAAAAAAATTTAAAAATAAATTTTTTGTTGATTTTTATGAAATGATTAAAAAATAAGTGTTATATTTGATTTAAATAAATAAATTTAAAAAGCAAAATTATAATTCAAATTTTATTATAAAAATCAAAAATCAAAATTTTTTATTTTCATAAAAATCAAAATCAAAGTTAAAAATTTTTCAATTTTTAATTATAATTATTATTTATATAATTATCAAAATTAAGAAATAAAAATTGAATATAAATATCTTTGGAACCGGGTGCTGTATTAAATAATTCTAGCAATTTTATTGAAAGCTTTCTTATAAAATAAAGAAAATATGTGTAAAAATCTTAAATTGAAGAAAAAAAATGAAAAATTCGCAAATCTTTAAAATGATGAAGCTTTTCCGACACTCCTGAAGTTAAAATACTTATCTATGCTCTGGCAAACCTGTTAATAAAATCAAAGTTATTTATTTAAGTATAAAAAGTTTCTTTTGCATATTTTGTGATTGCTTAAACAAATTTTAATTCAGAACAAGCTTTTAACAAATTTGAATTGAAACATTATATTTGAACTCAAAAAGATGGTGTAACATTTCGGTAATATTTTCACCAACAAATGTGAACTCTTTAAACTTGAGAATTAACTAAAGTGATGAAATTTGTGGAACAGCTGCTGCTGTTGTTTCATTTATGTTTTGCAAACTTTGCCAGCCAGTGAAGACGCCCCAAACAACAACAAATAGCAACAAAAGGAAAGATATTTATAAAAATATGAAAAGATGTTAATAATGATGATAATGATAATGATGATGATGTTGTTGTTGCTGTTGCTGTTGTTGTAGTAGAGAGGCAACCGTTTAACCTGAGCTGAAAAGCCTTTTGAAGACTTTGGCTGCCGTCTGCGGTGCTTCGTCTTCTGTCGGTCCGTCTATAAACGTCTATAACCTTCATTAAAAATTGTCTGCAGCGGCATAAAATGATTGATAACATCCGTCAATTTTGACATATGCGAGGTCTGGTAGCCTGCGCCCCATTCCAGCTTGATGTGGTTATTTTTTGGGAACTCGGGAGAGCGGCAAGAGGCATTTTTGCAAAAATGAGTCAATTCGTCAATCAATCAGTGTGTCAGTTGATCATTTATAATGTAGAGCGTACGCTGTCAGTTTGTCAGCTTGTTCATGCCCATCATTTGTCCATTCATTCAATCATTCGGCCATTCATTCATTCTCTGTTGAAGCTCTTCGCAATTTTGGGGCTACTGTCACTCAGGGCGTATGCGCAACGCGAAACTTGTCTTTAATAGCATTATTAATGCGCTCACTGTGCTGACCATCGCAGGCTAAGCTCTTAGCCAGGATGTGAGGACATGGAGCACGCCCTTCCATACCACCGACTCCCCGCTACCCCGCTTCACCACTTCTCTTCCCTTTTTGCAAAACCCTTTGCAACTCAACTTGACTGGACACGACTCATTCCGGCTGCTTGAGCATATAAAGTGCAAAACTTTTTGAATGAAAATAAATTTCACACACACACATGCACAGCAAGGAGTAGAAGGAGGGGGAAATGGGGTAGGGGTAGGGGTTGTGTTGGCTCTTTAGTTTTTTACCTGAATGTGAAGCTGAACTGAACACTGAACCACGCCCCCGCCCATGCATATATTGGCTGTGGTCGGTCCCGGCTTAAATATGCCCGTGGGCGCAACAACATTTTTCGTAATTTTTTTTTTTTTTGTTTTTTTTTTATATATTTATTCTTTTGGCCAAACGCAACGCTTCCCTTGGCGTTTTGCCCATTGACGGATTGACTGGAGTGGTAGCATGGCCAAGGAGGAGCCAAGAGAAGAGTTTTGGAGGCAGATTGACTGCAGAAGAAGAAGAAAAGAAGCAGGACTGTGAACTATGGGTCTTCTTTATGGAAGCAGCCCTCGGGGGAACTGCTTGGCGTCTATCATTATACGGTTGCAGTTTATCGGGGTGTGCGCCACGCCCAGTCAGCCCCAACTAGCCGCAGGGTGGCATATGGAGGAGCTACAGCTTCAACTTTAGTTTCAGTTTCAGTTTCAGCATTCATTCACAATTCAAAGTTATTCACTTGTGCGCAAATATGCCACTCAGTTGGACACTCAGCTGGCTGCCAATTTGCAACAAAAAAAAAAGAAAAAAATGGGAAAAGAAGGTGCAAATGAGTGGACAGCCCCGGGTGCTGCCACTGTGTGTGCGTTTGCCAAATTTATCTAAGTTTTGGCAAGTGTAAAAATCCCTACACACACTGTGACTATTTGTGCATTTGCAATTTATATGTGGCACACAGTGTGTGTTAAATGTTTGCGCTCAGCCAAGAATTGCTCATTTGCTCACACACACATGCACGCAGACATGTGCAAGCTTAATGAGCACCTTACACACACACACACACACACACACACGTCCCCCCACTCAAGGTCCTGGCGAGGTGCTAATTTGCGCCTCAAAGGATTTTGGCGCACAAGATTCAACAGCACATAATAACAAAGGTCAACAAAAGCAAACCGAGTGCCGTTTTTCACTTGAAGCGACTCCATGTTGCATGTTGCACGTTGATGGCATTTTAAAGTGTTGCTAATTCAATTCAATTTGTTGCAAATTCATTTCCAACAGAATGTACTTTGTTTGTTTTAATTAAATATTTAACATATTTATACTAAATTTACGTATATATTATAAGCTTAGCTCTGTCAACTTTGCTGAAAAAACTGACAAAATAATTTTGTTAATTTTATTGTACTTAAAATTAAAGATTTTAATTGGTGTCGTCTATAATTCTACTATGAAATCTAAAGAATTGTCATTTTTGGAATACGAAACAGCAAAATATATTGTTATTGTAAAATTGCAAAAATAATTGAATGGAAACCGAAAGAATTGAACATATTAGCGAAATATTAAACTGTTAAACTAAACAAATACAGAAATTTTGAAATAGTTCCAGAAACTCTACAAATATTTAAACAACTACAATCTGAAATGATTTAAAATAGTAATTTCAGTTGGTATAAACTCAAGAGCTTGAAAAAGCTTTTGTGTCGGAAATTTATTTATAATGATGTAAGAGATCGCAATGTACGTAATAATAAATAACACTATGCATCAAATTAAAAAGAATTCTAGTAATTTGAACTTTTTAGAGTCAATTTATAGAAAATTAAATTTTAAAAATAAGGTTGTCGGCTAGATTTTCGATTTTTTGAAAAAACAGTTTTGATTAAGTAAAAATAACTTTTAACTAAAAAGAAAACATTGTAGCAAAAAAAAAAAACAATAATAAAATCGTTAGACGATTTAGTTAAATAAATAAAGCTTGTTTGTGTTTAAGATCTGTCAACTTTCTAATGCTCTATTTTTAATGTTTTCTGATATTATCAGTTTAAAGTATTTCTCTTGTCTGAAAGAATAACAATTTAAATATATTTTAAATTCTTAAAATATTTGGCAAAATTAATTATATATAAATACTTTTATTGATTTGAAAATTTTTCTTAAGAAATGTTAACTTTTCATATTTTTTATGCAAGAGCATATGGTATCCAGTTCATTTATTGGTCAATATATATGTTAAATAGAATTCTAAAGGCGGCAAAAAATAATTAAATAAGCAAAAAATAATTAAATAAGCAAAAAATAATTAATTTCGAAAAATTAGAGAACTGTTTCGGGAGCAACAATGCATCTCTAGACAGGAAAATTCTTAAATTATTCAGAAAAAAAAAAAAAAAAATTGATTGTCGGAAGCTAGATTTTCGCCTTTTTAAAAAGTTAGCTTTGGTAAAGTCAAAATGACTTCGAATATACTTTAATGATATAAAATATGTTTTTCATTTTGCATATATTGCATGTTGTACAACATTTTTAAATAAGATTTCCTTCTGAAGTTATTAGAGATTGAAATGAAAATCTTACAAAAAAAAATGCGCATTTAAAAAAAAAACTATTTTTTGGGGAATTTTTTTCCAAAACTCGAATTTTGGTTTCTTGTAAAAATAATAATAAAATGAATTTCCAATAAATATTATATAATTAATTAAATTTTCATCTCTCATTAATAGGTCGCAGCGAGCCGCCGGTCGGTGTTGGCGATCCCTGTGCCGGTTGCAATAAGCCCATATTGGACAAATTTCTGCTGAATGTCCTGGAGCGAGCCTGGCACGCGTCCTGCGTAAGATGCTGCGAATGCCTGCAGCCGCTGACGGACAAATGCTTCAGCCGGGAATCAAAACTGTATTGTCGCAACGATTTCTTCAGGTGAGCAACACGCGAATGGAAAGTGTATACGAATTGTATAATTGGTAAGGGTATTGGATAATGGGCTTACGGTTAAAGGTTAATGGATATTGGATATGGGATATTGGAAATGGTAAATTGTAAATTGGATAATGGATCTGGTAATAGTCCCCTCTGCTAATGGGCAGCCCAAATCAAAGCTCGAACAAATCAATCAGCAAAGCAATGGCTGAACAATTAACCCAAGAATAAAAGCCAACTCTATAGGTTGTTAACTCATTCCGGGGGCTTTTTGACTCTTTGGCTTTTATTTATTTTCTCACTTTTTTTTTTCGTTTTTTGTGAGCTGTTGAAGCGTCCGTTGTCCTTTGTGCGCTTTCATTTGAATACACTTTGCATAGAACATTTTCTAATTGAAAACACAAAAAAAAAATAAAAAATACTAAAAATAAAAAATTACGTAAAGGAAAGAAAAGAAGCGAAATCAATTAACATGCAAAACACCTGCACAAATCAAATGAAATCAAATGCAGCTGCCAACTGCCACTTGCCACTTGCCACTTGCCATTTGCCAATTGCCAATTGCCATTTGGCCAACTGACAAAGGGCAATGGACAACGGACAATGCACAAATCTCGGCTCTGGGAACAGCCAATCAACAACAACAATAGTGAAAAGTGTCGGACAGCTGACCAAGTGAAGAGTTCCCTTTCAGTTCAGTTCAGGCCAAGTTAACAGGCCTCAACACTCACATTCAACCATCAAGCTTAAGTCTTCAAATATTGAATGATTTCTGCAGTTGAAATGTGGCCATCAGACTACGAAATACACAGAAATATGAAACGAGATTACAATTAAGTATTTTGCAAATACAATTAACAAATTAAAACTATAGTTTGGCACAATTGAAGGTTTCTACTATACATAAGTATAAAAAATCATTAGAATACCAAATAAATAAATTCATAAAATTAAATTAACAAAATAAATCAAGAATTATTTAATCTACAATAAATTTTCTACTTTTAAGTTAGTACTATAAAAGTTTCAGTATTTTGGAATATTTCTGCATATTACTTCTATTAATCATATTTTAATATAATCAATATTTTAACTGGTTTATATTTTTGCGAAATTTTATTTAAAGGCAATGATATTTTCTTAAAAAACATTTAGCAATATATTTTTGGAAATATTTTTTTTTTATTTATTTTTTTCTTTTTTTTTTGTGCAGTAATATGAAATATTCGCTAACTAAAACCAAAACAAGTTAATTATATTTAATAGCAAATTTACAATGTTTGTTTAAAAGCAAAAACTGAATATTAAGTGCAAAAATCAATTAAAGGCAGACATTTCTATCAAATAAATTCAAATAAATTTTCGCATAAAGTTGGTTTTATTTTGTTGCTTTTTAATAAGTTAAAACTTATTTAAAATTAAGATATTCAGATTTGCCTTAATTTTGGCATTAAATTAAGATGGGTAAGAGAAAAACTACCACGATCAAGAAAACCAGCTAAAACTACACCCACAAAAAATCTAGCTTGTCTAATAGAAAAGTTGGTATAATCTGCTTGAACAAAAAAAAATATATTTCTAAAAATATTTTTTAAGAAAATAAGACTGCATTTATTTGAATTTTGCTAAGTATCTATATTTTGAACTATTTCCTTTCTAAATTGAACGCTTTAAGCTTACTTCTTTATTATAATGTAGACAAATCTACTGCAAATTTTAACTTGAATTGTATAGGTTAAGTTTTTCTGACGATAAATTTAAGTATTAATAGGATTATTTAATCTGTTTAAAGATGCAATAAAGAAGTCTGTAAAATTATATAAATTAAAGTCATACTCGTATAACATATTGTTTTTATTTTGCCTTTTATGTGAACATATAATTATATTTAGTTGGATAATTTTATATCCCTTAAAATTAGTTAGATACAACTACTTAAATTCCATAAAAGAAAATCCACAGGTTTTTAAAGTAGCTTTAGGCCTAAACTTTATCGCAAACATATTCTCTACTAATGTATAATTTAATTATTTTATAAGCATTTGAAATAAATGAAAATTTTAAAATTATATAAAATTTATATTCAAATAATTGCATTCTGTATGTTTCTTTAGACGTTACGGCACCAAATGCAGCGGCTGCGGCCAGGGTATTGCCCCATCGGATCTGGTGAGGAAGCCAAGGGATAAGGTGTTCCATTTGAATTGCTTCACATGCTGCATATGCCGCAAGCAGCTGAGTACTGGGGAGCAGCTCTATGTGCTGGATGACAATAAGTTTATCTGCAAGGACGACTATCTGCTGGGCAAGGCGCCATCCTGCGGCCACAATTCGCTGAGCGGTAAGTGAATAATCATAAATTGTAAATACTATATCACAAAATCTGTCAACTGGGGTCTCATCTATGGCTAATTGAGACAATGCCTAAATGAGGGGAGAGTTGAGAGGGGACAACACATCCTTGTCTATTGTTATTGTGCCAGGACGTGCCTCTCTAATGCTATCAGCAATAAATACAAAATTGCGCATACGACGCGTTGTTCGTGGACAGCACATTTTTGCAAAAGGGTGAAGGGAACGCAAGGGGGGTGGGATAGAGTATGTAATGTGAGTCTGTGTTGACGCTTTGGGTATATTTAGGCGCAATTTGCAACACAATTCTTGTTGTTGCTGCCGCTGCTGCTGCTGCTGCTTTAGGCAAATATTTTAATTTTTAGCCGCATTGTGCATTGTATTTGTTTGCACTAATTGTTTATAGTTTGATATAGAAATATTTGCCATTGCCAAATTATCGTGGGAATACATTTTTTGGCCTGTTATTCTAATTCTTGCTATTAGCGCTGTTAATGCGCTTTTTGTTTAAATGAAATTTCTATTATTTTTATTAAAAGTTTTATATATATAAATTTTTTTAAAATTTTTTTATACTTTTATTGTTTGCACAATTTAGCAAACAGTGCAATGTTTGCTGCTCAAAAGTTAAATGCTTGGCAAATATTTACACAAAACGCAAAGTACAGCATAAATAAAGCAAAGTCAGACATAAAATAACACACACACACACACACACAAGTACACACTCAAACACATAAATCAGTGTAAACCTGCTGGCTAAAATTACAAATTTCTGTACAAGAAATCATAAATTTTGTTATAAATGCGAAGTGTGTAGTATTTTGAGATTCATCATAAAACATTTTAAATAAAACGCTATAAAGCTGGTGCTTATTCAATTTGAAAAAAATTCTTGTATCCCAAACTTTTTAGATTCGAATTATATGTTAATTAGAACGCTGATTTCGAAAATAAAATTTAAAAAAAAAGATTGCCGAGGTTATCGGGAAAAATAAGCTAAATTTTCGACTTTTCAAAAAGGTAGCTTTGGTAAAGTGACAATAACTCCGAACATAATTTAATGATATTAAAAATGTTTATATTTTTAAAAAGACAATATAATAGCCCAACAACCTGTCATGCAATATTTTCAAATTGGATTATTCGTTTAAAAGTTATTGAGCATTGAAATGAAAATATTGCCTAAAAAAATGCCTATTTTAAAAAAAAAACTATTTTTTCGAAAACACTATAATAATTATAATTTAATATCAAATTTAAAACTAAAAATATATTTAAAAAATGTATGAGCAGAAAAATAGCTGTTAGCGCGGGCTTAGAAATTAGAATTTACAAATGGGTCTGTAAGTAACTGTAAGTAACTAGGGACCGCCAACAAATTTAACTTTTCATTTTTTCAAGTTCCAAAAAATGACGTCAAGCCAGCTAGATTTTCAATATTTAAAAAAATGTTATATACATTTATTTATGATACATATTTCCACTTAATGCCTAAATATGTCTATAGTTAAAGTCGTTAAAATTTAATTGTTTATTATCATTTAAAAGTATGTTTACTTAAGTGGAAGATACACCTAGACAGCAGAATGAAGGAAAATGTATAAATATAAATAAAACTATATATAAAAACACTACATAAGCGTAATGTTCTCACTTTGCTACAGTATTTCATATACAATGTATCTTTATATATACACTTTCGCACACTTAATGCACAAATTGCAAAAAAAAATATTAAAAAAAAAACAAGTTGGCAGCACTTGAGCAGAACTCATTGCTCAAAAGTTTAAAGACTTGACTTTAAAAATTGTAATTGATGTTGTTCTTCTTCTTGTTCTTGTTGCTGCTGCTGCTGCGGCAGAGCGACATAATTATGGTGGAGACCAATTAAAGCTTTAAGTGCTCAGTGCACACACACACACACACACACACAAACACACACACAGCTGTCATACGCAGCAACGCCTCGAAATTCCTTTTGCCCGGCAAATAATATTTTCATTTTCGTCATCTTTGTTTTTGTAGCATGCTATAATTTTAAATTTTACACCAATTGTTTGTTGTTGCTACAATTGTTGTTATTGCTATTGTTGTTGTTGTTGTTGTTTTTTTTCACTGGCTTTTGGGATATATTTTCGTAGCATACTTAGCGGCGTTAAATATTTCAACGCTGCCATTTTTGTTGTCGTTGGGGAAAGCCGACGCTGAGAGCGAATGAGAGTTGCTTGCATGGGCCAAAATGAGAGAGCGACAGAGAGAAAAAGAGAGCGTTAGGTTGGGGGGGGTGGAATGGGGCGGTAGAGAATGCGAATAAGAATAAGCATAAATAGAGAAAGAGCGCGAGAGTGAGAGCGAGAGCGCGTGTTCTCCTAGCAGCTGCGCAGTTTGGCTTTGTCTCCCCCACACACACACACACACACACACACACACACTCGCACACGCACACACACTGCCCGCTGCTTTGGCTTCTGCGCAGCGACGTCGCGGCTGGCTGCGACTGCAGCAGCGGCGTTAACGTCGACGTCAGCTTCAGCGTGAATTTACAGCAAAAATATTTGCGTTGTTCTCAGCCACAAAATGGCTGCGTTAGCTTTTTTTTCTGGTTCTTTGTTTTTGACTGCCCCAAAATGTAGGCAAGCATTTTTTGTACGCCACTTTACACACTCACGCACGCACACACACACACACACTCACGCACGCACACACATGCATAGCAATTAAACAACATTAAGCAGCTGTGCAATATTTTGACAGGACTTTATTTTGAAATGCTTGTTGTTGCCTGTGTGTGTGTGTGTGCGTGCGTGTGTGTGTTTGTGTCTGCGGTCTTATGCGTTGGCGTCAACGTAGCATGCGCTGTCAACGTCTACGCCAGCGTCGCAGCCGACGCCGACGTTCGGGACGCCGAGCGCAGGTCATTAATGTTTTGATTTTAATTGCGTTAATTACGTGCAACGGATTTTTCACTTAGCGCCTCAGAAAATCGCCACAAATGCAATATGCACAACAACAACAAAAAATACAACAAAAGAAATAAAATCAAAGAAAAAGCCGTCGGAAAATGTGAAAAACTGCTTAAGAAATATTGAGAATATTGCGTATACGCCGCCTAAGAAACAAATGTAAAATTTATATCGAGCTGCATAAACACAAATATTAAATAAAAGTTAAAAGAGAAAAAGTAATAAACGTAATACAATATAATCAAATGATAAACTGACGCCGTTGTGCGCGTTGAAATTTATTGCTTGTCAAATAAATTAAACTGTTTGCTACCCGAAAAAAAAATACAATAAATATGGCCACATTTTTGTTATAACAGAGAGACGGACGGCGAGCCGAAGAGTGGGACGGAGAGTGAGATAGTGAGTCCAATAGATAAACCACAAAAACATAATAAATCACAAAGCCAAAGACAATAAAATAACAGTTAAACTTAAGGAAAAAAATATAGTTTTGTTGCACTAATAAGTGAAACGTTCCAGTTATATAAGCAAACAAGTGCAAATACAATAGATAATATAAGTCTGAAATTTATACTCAAATAACTATTCTTTCTTTACAAAAACTTGGGAATTTTCCTAACCAATTATTATGATGTGTTAACCGTACTATATTTAGAGTGATTTAGGAATCATTAGTATCAGCATTTTATATTATATCCTACACGTGGCACACACGTTACATTTACACAATTGTCACAACATTGTCTAAATTTAAAATGCTTAATTTGAAGGTATGAGATAATTTTGTTTGATTTGACAACCAAATCTTATGCATTTGTGTACGTGGCACACATGTCTCATATACGTGGCACGCATAACAAAATCAGCGTGTACGTTTCAGCTTATGTTTGCCACGTATATGAGTCAATTTAAATGTGTACGTTTTAGTTTATTTGCTTACTTCAATAATCCATTTAAGACATTTATATTAATTTTTTTTAATTTTGAAAAATATCTTAAATACTCGATACCGGCAAGCATCGATATATTTTGTAAGTTGTGTCAATTTTTAATCGAAACCTTTTATAAGCAACTTTAAAATGCCTGATTTGATTTATTTTAACTTATTTATTATTTTATGCTATTTAATATTATGCTATTGTATTGAACACTCTCTGTTGCTGCTAAAAAAAATATAAAAAATATATATATAAAAAAAAAACAAACACATTTGCTAGCAAATTGTAATGAACCCCAAATGAACTTCGACTCTGAGGCGCAACAAACAAATAAATATAAAAATTAAATGAAGGCAAACACAAACAAATATCAAAATACAACAACGAATTGTTGTTGTTGTTTTTATTGTTGTTGTTGTTGTTGGGTTTATATTACGCCTACTTTGGCAAAGGGTCAACAACGCATGTTGGGATGCCTAGGCAAAAAACAGGAACAAGTAGAAAGCTCTGTTCAATGGTCCTGTTTCTCCTTCGTATTGTTGTCTACAGTTGAGCAATTGTTGTTGTTGTTGGCTCTTTAAAGCCTGTTCATGTCCTGAGCTCACATTAAAGACATTGCCCTCAGTGCTACACAAACTGTAATGCCAAAGTTCAAGCTGCCCTTTCAGTCAGCTTACAGTTTTTCTTCTTTTTTTTTCTGTTTTTTACAGCTTTCAGCTTCCAGCTTACCAAACTGGCCCAAAGGCAGCTGACCATTGTTGTTGTTGTTGCTGTTGCTGTTGTTTGCCCCATGGCCACATGAAAAATACCGCAGATTTACGGTTGTCGTTTGGCGGTGCACATAATATATAGTATGTGGCTTATATGTGGTGCTGTGTGGCAGCCTCTGTCTCTCTCTCCCTCTCTCTCTCTTTTTATAGCCATCTCTGTCTCTATATAGGGCCTGCAGGCTGCTTGTTGACCCTTGAGGGGCTGGGCGGGGTACTATTTTTATTTGCAGTTTCAGTTTTTGCAACTGTGGCAGCAACTTTTGCTGTTGTTGCCGCTTGCTGCTCGTTTCGGTCAGTTTGTTGTATTTTATGTGGCGGTTTTTTTTTTTTTTTTTGGTTGTCGACTTCAAAAAAGGAAAAAAAAAAGAAAAAAGTTTATGGCCACCTTGCTGCATGTGCTGGCCCTCCCCCCCGCCTCCTGCTTTCATGTGTTGGTTACGGGTAAACGAGAGAAGGAAGAAGAAGAGAAAAAAAAATGCGTTAAAGTTTATTTGACATTTACTTGGGCTATTTTTTATTTTTATGACTCTTTGGGTTACTTTATATACGAAACCCTAAAAAAACCCAAAACCTAAAACCCAACTCAGCAGCCAGGTCCAGGTCCAAACTCTTTTTTTCACTCGCAATATTTTTATTTTTATTTTTTTATGATTTATAAATTTTTCTTCTTTTTTTTCGACAATAAATTTTCGGCTACTTTTCGCTTTGTGCGGCACAAAAAAGCAAAAAAAAATAGATATATATATATATATACTATATTTGATATATTTGATACAAGGCTATGATGCTGTTATCGCGATAAGACCGCCACAGCACCCAACCCAACCCACCCCTTTGGACCCCTCTCTGGCCCTTGTCATGCGCGTATCTAATGCCAGACACATTCGTAAATCATTTGGTTAAATGCGTTGCCAACTATTTTACATAAAACGGCGCTTTGATTTGTGAGAGCAGCGGGCAACCGGAAGTGTCGCGCCATCTTGTTTTTGGCCATTGCCATAAATCAAATGAATACTCTCGTCGTGAACTAAGTATTCGTATGAATGAAATGAATTATAGACCAAATATACACACTCGATATTCATCTGCAAGAGGCTTGAATGTATTCACATATTTTTCAAATATATATAAACTCATAATATAAATCAATGCACTCATTTGAAGATTTATTTATACTTGTCATTTGTAAGCAATTAGATTTATATTTTATTCTTGTTAAAGCTCTATTAATTATTTTGGATTGACCTAAGGTTATTTGGCTTATTTGAATTAACAATAATTTTTAAATGCATTCATGAATCATTACAGGTATTGAATATAATTTATATTTGAATTTTTAATCATTTTGCAATAATCTTTATATATAACTGATCGACAGACTGACTGATTGGCGACTCGCGAGCAGGCCAAAAGCTAGAAGTTAGAAATCTGAAATTTTTATTGTAGTTTTCTATTATATCATGGGTTGGAACTCCGTTGGAATTTTGTTAAATATATATCAGGAAGTGACTGGAATATGCATTTGAAAATTGTATGCAAATCTCAGCTGGAGCATACCCGGTTGAGCAGTAGATTACAATTATAGGGACATAATAGAGTATGATCTGATTATTATTATTTTTTTCTTGGAGTGGGAGCGTAGCAACACACGCCGGGAGAGCTGGTATATTTATAAATTATTATTTAGTTATTTAATAAAATTATTTTAAATTAACTCAGAGTCAAAAAAAAAAACCTTCAGGTTGACTTATAAATTTGTAAGTTCTGTACTCTATACAATTTAATTACGATATATGTATTCAACATAATTAAAAGTGTATTCAATGTGTGAATACTTGAGCATATAATTATAATTAAGCATTAAAGTTGATAAATACTTAATTTAACTGAAATGTGTTCTAATAAACATATCAAGTATCAACATCAATGTTGAAAAATCAACTGCAATGCGACACCTGTTCCTATATTAAGGGTATTCTCATTTTACGGGTACTCACAATTTTATATGACTTATGTGACCCGAACTTAAAGTTCAGTTGGGTTTTTAGTTTTTTTTTTTTTTTTTGGTGGATTCAGTTTCGGTTTCAGTTTCAGTTTCGGTACGGTTTGGTTTGGATAAGTTTAGTTTAGGTTAGTGCTCTGTTATTGTTTATGGGAGTTTGGCAACGACTTGCGACTTAATGACAACTCGTAAGCATTCAAAGGGTCGCCACACATCAACACCAACAACACCAACAACAACAATTTTAGTGTCTAACACTGCGAGTGGCCCATCAAAATGTGTTTGTTGATGATGTGCCAGGGCGAATTACGAGGCCATTATTTTGTTTTTTTTTTTTTTTTTTTTGGATTTTTCGATGGCAAGACAGGCGTTAAAACTAGAGCGACTTCTCGACCCAAGACCGTTTGTTTCTTGTCTATTGTCGAGTCTTTATAGATGGACTCGACTGAACTTTAGTGCCCAGTCAAATACAGCATCACAAGATCTCATCAACTGTTTGTGTTCTGTTGTCTCATAAATCTTCAATCAAAAATTGAGTGGCCCTTAACTCTGTAGGTAATATCAAAACGCTGAGCAGAGAATTGGGTATTGTATTTAGGATGGCATTGCATTGTTTTGGGGCTGCCATAAAATGAGGCCAGTTATGCTCTGTTGCCAAAGCGACATAAAGAGTATTAAGACATGTTTTTGTTTATCTCTCAAAATTTAAATCTCTTTAAATTTAATCAAATTTCAACAATGCAAAGCAGAGTATTTGCAAGTCAATGCATTTGGCTTGCTTGCTCAACTTAAAGTTCAATTTCTGGCTTTGAAGTCAAGTTAAGATCTTCTGGTTGCAAGAAAATTGACCAGGCGATAATTTTTGTTTTGGTTTTGCTCTATGCCCCAAAAACCACCTCTCCCTTTTCCCCTACCCCCTACCCCCCGATGCTCTATCAGCCAACGTGTAATCGTGTCATATTTCAAGCATGGGCAACCATTTTGAAAACGCACAACAACAGCAAAAAAAAAATAGAAAATAAAATGGCAGGAGACGCCAGAGGGCGCCACTGGTGCGTGGACTGTCGCGTGGAAAACATGGCGCTACCTCCCATTGTCCCCACCTCACCCCACACCCCCTTCGACAGGCCCTGCGGGCGCAAGAGCAACAACAATAGTAACAACCCCCAAGGCTCTAGCGCAGAGATAAACGCAATGTCGACGCTGCCGCTGACGTTGACTGCGACAGCGACTGCGACAGCAACAACAACAACAATAAAGAAAAAAAAAAGAAATATTAAAAAAAAGGCGGGCCGGTGGCTAAAACCAAAACGAGATAGCCTCAACAAGCGCGCGAGCAAGAGCGAGACAGAGAAAGCGTGTTAGACACTACGCTGGGGTTGCTACAATAGATGGAATGGGTGCAGGAGGGGGGGGCCAGTGGCTGGCAGTAAGCTCTCTCCCCCCCCCCCTCCCGACAGGGGGTGGCTTGGCGGATTTGGCGTTGGCGGCTGACTAAGAAAACAACAAGGCAACAACAACAACAACAAAAGCAGCAAAAGCAGCAAAAAAAATAGAAATTCAACCAAACGAAACAAAAGAATTGTGCGGCCATGGATGGATGCTGCTGCCAAAACAGAGGCGGCATTGGGGGATTTTGTGGGGTGTCAGTATATCTGTATGTGTGTATGTCTGTGTGTGTGCATTGGGGGTTGCTCTGAGGTCGCAGCACAAATCCAACTGTCGAAACCAAAAGCACGCAAAGCGCCAGAGCTGCAGGTGGCGTTTGTAAGGCTGCTTAGTATGGAAGAGGAGGAAAGAGAGGGGAAAAGGGGCATAGAGCAAGAGGGGGTCTTGGGGTTGGCTTGACAGAGTTCAAATCGAGAGCAAGCAGCAGCAGCAGCAGCAGCATGTTGAGGGGGCAAGAGCAGACTGAAGACGTGTATTTCGTGCTAGCTGTGCCAAAATGCTGAATTGAGGTTATGTATACAAAACGGAAACGGAAATGTGCAGAGCTTTGTGCACAAAATGTCTGTGTGTGTGTAAGAGTGTAAATGTGTCTGTGTGTGTGTGGAAGAAGAGCTGCGATGAGGTGGACAGCATGGCATGGCATGGCATCGCATGGTATGGCATGGCATGGCATTTGTATGGGCCCAGGATATGAAGTGGAGTTTGGGCTAAAAGAGAAGAGAAGAGAGAGGGAGAGAGAGAGGGGGGAACAGGATTGTAGCATGAAGCTGGCTTAAGGCCGCACAAAGCTGGCTAAAAGCTTAGAATTGCGAAAAATACGAAATCGATTTTGAAAATTCTTCTTGTTTTCGTTTCTATTTTTTTTTGCTTTTTTTTTGCCTTTTTTTTTGCTCAGTTTTTCTTCAAATGCTTTTGCTTCTTTCTGCTGCCGCGCTGCTTGCCATAAATAAAACACAACAATGCTCGGTTAGAGAAGGGAAGGGGCAAGGTATGCCAACAAAATATTTGAGCTTGCTTTAAGCTTTAAAGGACACTGTAAAAAAAATTTAGGGAAGTTTTATTGGCTGAACTTTGTAAAATAACTATTAACATGCCTAATGAAAAATTCAAGTGTGTTATCGATAATATCGATATGTTTTTTGTTAAATTATGGTAAAGTTATTTATACTATTTCAGTAATTGCATTGATCATAAAGTTAGATTGTGATATTGTGTATTTATTGAATGCATTTTAAAAACTTTTGAATATATTATAATGAGAGTTTTCTTCTAATTGAAGTTTACACCAACGATACTATCGACTGGCAATAGTATCGGCAATTAACCAGCTCTAATATACATACATTTATTCATCGAAAGTTGCAAATTCAGTTTTTTCTACCCCTCCACCATGTTAGTTTGTTAGTTTTGACTGGCAGACAGTTGACAAGTAAAACTCACACACATATATTGTTTTATGCAGCTGTATGTGTGTGCGTGTGTGTGTGTGCGTGTGTGTGTGTGTGTGTGTGTGCAGTCAACAACATTTACGGAGGCTTCATTTGAGGGCTTTCACAGGCTGCGGCTGCTTTTTTGCGGTTGCCTGCATCGCTGACTGAATGACAAACTGTGAGTGTCCTGTTGTTATTGTTGTTGTTGTTGTTCATCACACACACACACACATACACACACACACACTTATACTCCCATACAATACACACAGCACACATATGCATTCACATGTCTGCGCTGCTGTCATTTGTGGATATTTGCATTTTTGTTTGTCCTTCTCATTTTTTTTTAAATTTTTGTTTGTTTTTTATTTATTTATTTTTTTTTTTTTTTGCTACCCAACAACGCTCCTGCCCTTGTGTCAGCCAATACCCAACCAAAAGTCCTGGCATTCGCTTTGCATCGTGTCCTTTAGAGTTCTTCTTGTTCATTTTCTTGATTTTCCTAGCCATGTTAAAAGCTTGTCTGGCATTTGCCTTTTGGCATTGTTCTTCTGTCTGCTGTTTATTTTTGTATTTTTTTCCATTTCTTTCAAATATATATTTTTTTTTTAAATGCATTATTGTTTGTGATTTCATATCATATTTGTGGCTTATTTTTTTGAATACCCAGTTTTGTGCAGAGTATGTGAAGTGTATATAAATGTTGATAGATAAGAAAATAAAAGATCAGCTCTCTATTTATATTAATAAATAATTTTTACAATTTACTACAAGCTAAAAATCAAATGATCTCGCGAACTTCTATTAAATATAGCATATGTATAAGAATATTATATTTTATTTAAAATTTAACAACATATTTATTTTCAGAAATTTAAAACTTTCAATACTTTTCGAGCACTTCACTAGAATGTCAAATGTGTTACGCTCACCTGTCCCTGTTTGGGCGCATTTAATACTCGGGTCTTCGTTTTGGAACCGGAGTTTTTTCGGACCGTTGAAGACCCGTTGAAGCCCGCACTTGGTGCGCATTTTATGTTTATTTTATTTGTAGTTTGCCTTTATTTTTACAGCCACTTTAAAGCTATTTTTAATGGGCTTTTACCACAGGGAGTTAGAGAGACACAGAGAGCGGGGAAACCTTTATTTTATTTTATTTTATTTTATTTTTTTTTTCTGTATTTTTTTGTAGGTTAACTTTTCAGACTTGACTTCGACTTTGACGTACTCGTAATGCGCGTGAAAATAAAGTTTTTCGCTTGAAAAAATGTTAAATAGCGGCTATAAATGAAACAGCAATAACAACTACTTACGATTATAGCCAATGGGATGGGAGATGTATTTCTATGTTATGTGATTTTTTTTTTTCTTTACTTGACACCCATTGTTTCACTGTTTTGTTTATTTATTTTTATATTTGTCATATCCTAACTCTTACACCTTGCAACTGGCCGTTCCCCAACAACAGAAAAAAATATATGACTCAGTTTTGTGGGTGACTCGATACATCGATACCCGCCCCAAAAAAACTCTGAGTCAGTTCAAAAAAGTTGAAAAAATTATACTGAGAAAAAGCAAAAACGTCGCAGTTTGTTGATAAGCCCAACACACAAAAACTGAGTTAACGACAACTGTCAACAGTCAGTCATAGAGTCAGAGAGTCAGAGAGTCAGAGAGTCAGATAGTCAGTCAGCCATTTGAGTGGGTCGTTTTGCCTTTAAAGTGGGTCAAGCTAAATGCATTTTTATGGCTCTTGCAGTTTGCAGCGGTTTGAGTTTCAAGCCTTAGAAACTTGAGATCTAAACGTTTATAATTATGATTATAGCCAGAATACGTTGGCTTACAATTTCTGATGGAGAATTGGTAATTTGGAGCACTCAACATTTTTTTTTTTTTAACCATGCCAATCAAACTGAGAATCGAATTTGCTTCAAGCAACAAATGAATTGATTAATGAATTGAAAGATAATATTTTGTATGACCTTAAAAATTATATTTATAAATAAAGCTCATTTGATTTAAATGTTAAAGCATATAAAATATTATGAAAAAAAATATTTAAATAAGTATTTTGTTTAGAAAGATGCTTAAAAGAAATATTAAAATTTTAAATTATTATTTGTGAAATTTGATATAATACAAAATTTTGAATTAAGTTAAAGGTTTTTTTTAGTATTTGTTTGCGTTCAATTACTACAGAAATCATTTAGATATTAAAAATATAAAAACCTCTCAATAATTTTAATTAATAAATATTAGGAATTTCTAACTCTAGTATTTCAATAAAATCATTCAAATATGCCATATTTATTTTTCCTTTTTTTTTTTGAATTTCTACTACTTAAATATTTAAAGAGTAGACAACTTTTACTCTCAAATGAAATGTACTTTCCATACAATTAACTTGACGCTGATTAGCATAAAATTTGAAATTTTACGATTCTCAGTGAATCTTTTCACTTGCCCCCAAAACAAATTTAATGGCAACACTTTTGGCTTCCAGTTAAAATCGTGTTGCCACTGCTTCTCTGTGTGCCACTTGGCGCATGGGGGGACTTGGGGAGGTAGAGTTAGAGCCAACAGTCTACCAATTTCCCCCCTCTTTAGCCCTTTTACCCCAACAGCTGCCATCAAATACACAATTCATTTGCGCATAAATTTGCGCAGATTTTTACAGTCACATAAAGCTGCAGTTCTTAAACTGGCAACTGGGGAACCGAAGAATTGAAGAATTGAAGAACTGGGAAACTGTTCAATGTGTCCAACTGTTGGCACTGTGGCCAAGGGGGAGCAACGGGAGCAGCTAGCCATAAAAATCAGCAAGCTGTGACAATTTCACGGGCGTTTCTTTGGCGTTCCGGGAGCGGCCCACGCGTCACCCGGCGCTATGCAAATGTCACAAATGATAAACGCAATGAGCATAAATAAATAAACAGCAGCTAAATTCGAATGCGAATATGCACACACTGAATACTTGGCAAAGAGCGTTCAAGAATTATGGTTCGACTTATTTATTAGTGTCGCAAATCGTTTAAAAACATTTTTCTTTAAAAAATCTTTTTATACCCTACAAAACCCATTCAGTGCAAGGACAAAAGGGGTATATTAAAGTATCGCATATATATGTGACAGGCAAAAGAGCATACAAGTTATTAAAGAGCTTTATATCAGAAAAAGAGTAGGTCTAGAGGTCAAATATTCAAATTATTAAAAACTATATTTTATATATTTATATTTATGTTTATTTATTTTGTCGTACAATTTTTAAGATCTAAGCAATTTTTTATTTTTTGAAAAATTTTTTTACTTACAATTGAAATATAAACTTGCTAGTTATTCAAGATTTTCGACATGTCATAATTTAATTCGTGTCTTAGTGCAAATAGATAAAATCTTATATATTAATGCACAAACATATAGTTTTTTAATTAAACATAAATTCGTTATTATAAAAACAAGATTTTTTTAATTTTTATTTTATTTTATGTATTTATTATTTATTAGAGTAATTTTTTATGCATTTATTTTATATTCCATTTTTTGAATTTTTTATTTTAATGTAATGATTTAAGAGTTTTAAATAATTGTTGTTTTTATTTGTTGGATTTATTTCTAAATAGCAATGTATTTCCATTAGTTTTATAATTTATTCGAAGCATTTTAAATATTTATATTAGTTAATTTATTTATTTATTGCCTTATGCAAATCATATTTATTAAAACACAAACATAGAGTTTTTTATTTAAACATAAATTCATTTATAAGGGAAATTTAAGTTTTAAATTTTAATTTTTATTATATTTGATGTGTTTATTATTTATTGGTGTAATTTTTTATGTTTTCATTTTTGTGTTCTTTTTATAATTTTTTATTTTAATGTAATGAATTCAAAGTATTAAATATTTGTTGTTTTTGTTAAGTTTCGCAGTTAATTGTTGGATTTATTATTAGTTATATATTTTTTTCGAATATTTGTATATTTATTTATTGCAATATTACAAAACTGTGTTTGTGGTAACATTGAGACAGAAATACCCAACTTAAACATTCTTATGTGTATATAATTTTTTTTTTAAGGTTTTTATTATTTTTTTATTCCTGAGTTTATGTGTTAATCGATTTGTTGTTGTTCTCTTTGGATTTGCTTATAGCACATATAAATTTTGCAAAAACCAAACGAGCAGCAGCCTGTCCAACAAATTTGACTGTGATTTATATTTTTAAAACTCTTGTTTTTTTTATATTTTTTTTGGCATTTCGATCGTTCTTCTTTTTTTTTGTCAGCTTTCTTTATTTGTGTAGGTGAGTGTGTTGCAATCCATCACAGAAATATGTCAAAAATCTATGTAGGCAAAAACGCTGACAGACAATTTATGTATAAACAACAACAACAACAACAACAACAGCAACAGAAATAACAATAACAATAAACAAGCCTAGAAACGAGTACGAATACGAATATCAATGAATGAGTGTGTGAGTGCATTTGTGAATGTGCACACAGGCATTTCTTTTTTTTCTTTTTTTTGCTTTGAAATTGATATGTTTGACAGGCATCACAAATAGTAACAACAACTATAACAACAGGCCAGAAAAAGTACAAAAAAAAAATAAATATATAACAAAAAAAAAAAACGCACAAGAAAGAAACGCAATGAGGGAAAATATATTGACTGAAGGCCGTTGGGAAAATTGGAAAATGCAAAAGCAAACTAAAAATGACAGACAACTAAATGAAATTAGGTATATATTGAGTATATTGCACATAAATGATTTCAAAAATATATTATGATGGCAGTTTACAATTTTATCATGTTTTATGACTGTAACTCAGAAAATAGTTACAGCAACTACTTAATAGGAAATTAAAGTGTGTGCGGCATTTTTGGTACCTTTGTTACCAATAAGTTGTTGAATTTTGGTATTTGTTATTTAGAAATACACATTTAAAAATTTTTAATATTTTTTTAAAACAAGGGAATTCCACAAAAATTTCAATGTTATTTTCAGCGAATTGGAAATAAGTACAACAAGCTAAAAGAAATGTAAATAAAATTGGGCATATGGGAGTATTAAGTACAATATAATTATAGCATGTTTATACTCTAGCAAAAGGGTATTATAATTTTGTTTCGAAATTTGTAATGCATAGAAGGAGACGTCTCCGAATCCATAAAGTATATATATTCTTGATCAGAACGACCAGCGAGTCGATATAGCCATGTCCGTCAGTCCGTCTGTTTCTATGCTTACTTTTTGGCTTTATTTTTGAGCTATCTTAATGAAACTTGGCATATATAAAGTTTGTCGTTGTATGTAGTATGTATGTTAAAATTAGCCCGATCGGACTACTATATCATATAGCTGCCATAGGAACAATCGGAGACACTTAATTTTCAAGAAAACTCTTTGTACGAAAAACTTTTTTTATTTTCAAGATATCAAAATCAAACTCTGCATATCGATGTATATTTATGATTTTTAAAATCAGACTAAGTTTGAATAAAATCGCAGCACTATATCTTATAGCTGCCATAGGAATAATTGGGTTAAAAAAGAGTTATTCTATGCAAAAAGTATTAAAAATTTTCTTAGCAAACTATTGCAAGAGTATATAGCTTCGGCGTGTCAAATACAGCCGTTTCTTTCTTATTTTATAATATTATTTAATAAAAATAGTTAAATTCTTTATATAGCTAAAAATATGCCTAAAACTCTCAGTTTGCAAGTATTTTCAAGTCGGGGCTTAAAGTTGGGCTTAAAATATATCTTTACGGTTCATTTAATGTTAATTTAAGTTAGTTAGTTTAAATAAAACAGCTCTTAGTGACTTTATAAATCGCGACATTGTTTTGCCACGCCCCACACACACACACACGGAGGTACACTGGCCACATGCCACGCCCCGTCACAAAATGCGTTGCCTACATGACAAATTGTTGACAACATCGAGGCTTCAGGACCACACACAGCAGGCAGGAAACAAGGCCAACAACAACAACAAAATAACAACAATATCAATAACAACAACAATAACAACAACAATATATCCGTCTCCATCTGCATGAATTGCAAATGAATTGATGCGCTTTGTTGACTTTTGTCAATTGGGATTATGGCCATGCCCATATTGTGGCTGATACTGAAGCCGAAGCTAAAGCTGAAACTGAAACTGAGGCACAGATTTCCACTTCATCTCCTTACCCCGCTTGGGCCCTGCCCTGTTACCAGGCAGCCAGGCGATTAACAATTGGCTTAAACCGTGCCAAACAAAGTGTCGAAAAGCGAGCCTAAGCCAGACCGGATCGGTATAGAGATAGCCAGAGAGTGAAAGAGAGAGAGAGAGCTAGAGAGCTAGGTATATATATCAAGGTATCGGTATCGGAATTGGATTCTTGTTCCTCTTGTTATTGTTATTATTATTATATTGTTGTTGTTGTCGTCTACCTGCCCACGCGATCATAGATCAGAGATCAGCGCAAATAGATTATGGGACGGCGAACTCGAAACTCCAGCTCACCAAGGGATTTGTAAAAACAGATCTTTTTACGGATTAAATAAACGTTGTTGTTGTTGTTATTATTGTTGTTGTTGTTTTTGTCGTTATGACAGGCAAACCGTCTGACAAACATGACAGACAACGTATGGCATTTGGTATTTGAATTTTGCGGTTTGAATCTTAAGCCGCCGCATGACAACAACTTTCCAAAATATACAACCAGAGAGAAAAAAATTTTTAAAGATTTTTGCATAAGCTAGCTAAAGTTTATAGTGATATTAATTTATATTAAATACGTTTGAAGCCTGCAAAAATATATAACATTTCATATACTATATATTATAGATAAAAATATATTTGTATTTCCCCACAAAAATTCAAAATTGCTGAAAACTTCGCTACTCGCATGTTGCTTTAAAGTCAGTTGAAACTAGAAATAATACAAATTTATTTAAAAATATATGTATACTAGATCATCCCGACGTGCGTTGTTACGACCCACTCCCGCTAAAAAAAAAAATAGGAATAGAAAAAAATTATTTATGTTTTACAATGTCATTATTGATGAGAAATTCCTATTTAAATTTAAAATACATTTTCCACCCATTCCCGATATATTCTCAATAAAATTTTATCAAAGTGCCAATCTCCGATATAATAGGAAGCTATTTTCAGAAATTTCAGGATTCAAGCTTTTACCGTTTGGCCTGCTCGTTAGTCGCCAATCGGTCAGTCATTCAGGCTGAACAGTTTTATATATATAGATATAGATATAATTATGAATATTATCCAAAATCTAAAAAAAAAAAAAAAGATTATTTCTTTATGTTAAAAGTACAAGTATAGATTTCTCTGCAATTAAATTCATTTTTTTTAGAGTTAAATTAAAAAATCAAGTCTGAAAAAAAATTACTAGATAAATGAGAATATCTTAGATATTCTAATTAAATCTGCGGGATCCTGGATTTTTCCAATATTTATTAAAAAATACATTTTAACTAATTTTTTTATTTTTCATTAAGTAGCTGACACTTGAATATGATCTTAATCTCAATACCTCTCCATTGGTATGTCAACTTTTGAAATACACAGTTTGCTTCGGAAAATATTCAAAATCAATATTTATTATTTAACATTCAAAATAAAATTTAAAAAAATAACTTTTATATATGTTAACTTTTAAATAAAAGTTTGCAAAATATTTAAATTATGAATTTTAATTTTCGGGTAAAAAAAAAATATTGGCAAATATTTAAATTATCAATTTAAATTTTCGGGAAAAAAAATATTGGCAATTTTAAAAACTTCATAAGTAATTTTTACTCATAATAAAATATAATAAAAATACTTATGTAATTTAATACAGTCATAGGCTTTACTTTTTTAGTCATTTTGATTTTAGATTTACTTTAAAATGTTAAAAAAAAAAAGTCGGCATTACTTTTGCAAAAATCAACAACAAATTGATTTTCCAGCTCCAATTTATAAATATTTCGCTGTCTCTTAACCAATTTGACTATTTGATATGATTTTTGCATTTCTTCTCTGTGCGCCATCCTTTAATGTTTCTCATTCATTTATTAATCACTTAAAGAGCACATAATTGTGGTTAAACAATATTTGTATATATATTTTCTTTTCATATATATTTTATTAAGTTTGTGCAGTTACGCCATTTTGTTTTTGATCTTTATTATTTTTGGTTTTTTTTTTTTTTTGTAATTTTATTTTTGCATGTCTTTGAGACACCTTTAGCGACCCTTTTGCGGGCGCGTTGAAATGAAAGAATAACAAAAAACACACAACAACAATAAAAACAAAAAACACAAAAAAAAACAGTGCAGAGGAGTGGGACAAAGACAAGGGCAGGGTAAGGGGCAGGGGCAGGGGTGGGGACACACTTGGAAAAAGGCGCAACTTGGTATCAATTTCAGCAACAGCAAAAACAATAATAAAAAAACAAAAATAAGAGCAGCGCGCATTTAAAATATTGTACAATACACACACACACACATTCACACAGCCACACACATACATAAATACACCGAATAAACTTGGCAGGCTCGTCCTTGTTCTATATGTAAATCCTTTTTGGCACAGCTCAACGCGTTTGCCAGGGCGCGTTTGCTGAAAATCCTGTTGCTTTAGGCAACAGTGACGTCGACAGGAACAACAGCAGCAGCAGCAGCAGCAACAAAAACAACAACAAAAAAAGGTCCTGCCCGTAAAACCAACATGGCAAAAAGGATCACTTTACAAATGCCCACAAATGCGGCCGGTTTTGATGCGACTTGCGAGCAATTGTTGTTGCCGTTGCTCTGTGTTATTGTTGCTGTTATTTCAAGCGGCATTTGCCACAAGCGACAAGCAGCAACAACAACAACAACAACAATGGCAACAACAAAAGTTGCCCAAAAGGTAAAAGAACGCGTTGAGGCCTAACCTAACCAACCAAAAACCAAAGAGAGAGAGAAAGAAAAATTGTATATATAAATATATAATACAAATAAAATCAGCAGCAAGAAGCACAGGAAACGAAACCCAAACCTTACCTATATAGAGAGACATATATATATGTACCATAAGCCCAACCCAATCCAAACTGAGCCCAGTCCAACCCCCAAAACCGAAACTCCCCTTAGGTCCCCCCCCTGCTCTTTTACCTTTGTGTCCCAGTTACCTTTTTGCTCCGTAATGCCAATCAAAACAATGTCTAGGGCTTAGGCAATGCGGTCTGAGGGGAAAAAGAAAACATCCTACTAAGACTTGACACTGTGGAAATGTGGCCCAATTGTAATTGGTCATAAATATGAGACGAGCTGCTTAGTATAGTTCCAAGTATATAGAGAAAGTGTTGCCTTCTTAATAATTACCAATTCCAAACGGTATACCTTTAAAGATCTTAAACGATTTGAAGAAAATTTGAAAATACTTTTTTAGTTGGCATTGTACAACATTTGAATTTTTATTTTTATTTAAATTTTTGCCTCAGCAGCTTGTACGCTAAAAATTATATTAGGCATAATATTTTATAAATAAAACTGTCCAACCTGACTGACTAACTGACTGACAGATTGGCGATTCTCAGCCAGGCCAAACGGTAGAAGCTGGAAACCTGAAATTTGTGAAAATAGCTTTTTATTATATCGTAGGTTGCCACTCTGCAAAAATTTTATTAAAAATATATCGAAAAGTGGGTGGAAAATGCATTTTAAAATGAAAGGAAAATCTTAGCTGGAGCATTTCAGATGGCGCAGTAGGAACGGAAGCGGAACGTAGCAACGCACGCCGGGATGATCTAGTATTTTATAAATAAATAAAAATAAAAGAACTGAATAAATATTTTCATTCTTAACTTATTTTCAAATTTAAGATTAAATTTCTTTTAAACAAATTTGAAAGCTTTGTAAATTATTATTTTTTTATTTATTGCCATTAAACCTTTTTTAAGTCTTCTCTTAAGTTGTCAATATAAACTTCACTTTTCTTACATTTGTTCAGTTCTTATCATTTATTTTAAGATTTTAGGGAAGATTTCTTATAAGAACTGCAGTCAATTTTGAAAAATTATGTTTGCTATTTAGTTTCATTTTTAAAGTCTTTACATTATGTTATAGTTTGACAATGTAAAATTAATACCAATTAATGTTGAATAATATTTTCTCTTAATTTGAAATTTGTAGACTTTATAAAAAGAATGGAAAATCATGTTTGTATATACAAAAATATATTTTATTATTTTAATAAATATTAGAATATTGAATAACATTATTTCCGGCCATATAAAATTTACAAGAAATAATCTTTCCTCTCTTTTTAATAACTAAATATTTTGTAGAGCTAGACTTGAAAATTTTCTTATTTTTCTTAAGAAAACTCGTCAACTCTGGAATTCGAGATTGGGATAAAAGCAACTCCCTATTTAGAAACCAATCTCTAAAAAGTAAAAATGTTATTATTAAGGACGACAGTCTCATTCTTCAATATCTCATTAAATTTTCTTTTGCAAACATTTAAGATCCCCAAAGGCATCAGAAATTTAAAACTACTGTCAAAGAAGTCATATCCATGGATAGATATCTATATATATATATATATATATTATATATTATATATATCATTTGTTCTTCATCCTTATAAACATTATTGATGCTTACATAAGTTAACAAATTGCAGTAATTTAATTCAATTAATTAATACAAAATGTTTGTAAATCAATCGAAAGTGGCCTCGATATTATCGATAATTTTTCAATTGCATACAATATTTATTATTGTTAGTGGTAATTTCAAATTCCAATTATTTGGTAACATCAATCAGCAAAATGTCAGCAACATATATATATATATATATATTGTGGTACAAGTACTTTTAGCTGGCACTGTCCTTCTGCTGGCATTTAGTTGCCAATTGGCGAGCGTCACGTCAAGGTCAGCGTCCGGCTTGGCTGGGGCAGGTTTGGGGTGGGGGTAGGTTTGGAGTTCAAAGCGTAATGAGTGTCCGACACATGACAGCTCCGGTATACAGTTGAGTGGCAGTTCCATGTGGCATGCACCTTGCCCACTTTCTTTTTCTCGCTTTCTGTAAAACTTTGTTGTCGTCTTTTTTGTGTAAGTTTGCACTTAATTTCGATTTGTGTTGCGTGCAACATTTAAAATTTATAGACAAATACTTGGACGTCCATTGAGTTACCTATACCCCTGCTCCTGCTTCCCCCCTCTTTAGTCAGCCACTTGGCATGCTCAGCGAAGTGTAAAGTGTAGCAGGCACGCACACTTCTCCAGCCCCCCAAAAAAGACTCAAGTAACCAACCTACCCCCCCAACCCACAGCCAATCGCCTGGTTCAGTTTGTTCTTCAACCCACCCCAACCCCCCGCTGTTAAATGAAGTTGCTTGCCATCACACCCCCGTCCCCTATTTCCTTTGGCATTCTCAATGCTTCCCTTTCCTAACATTTTAGCTGGTTGCTTTTGGCGCGTTTTTCATGCTTTGATGCGGCGTCACAAATTGTTGTGGTATTTGTTGTTGTTGTTGTTGCACCCTCCCAAATAGTTGTACACCAACAAAAACAACAATAACAACAATAATACGTTTGTTTAATTCATTTGCCGTTTGGCGTTGCCTTGGCTTTAACTTTCGACTGTTGGCCGCGGTATCTTTCGGCAGCATTTCCTTGGCCGTCAAACAAAGTCCGCTTCAAGTGTCAGAAACAGTTTTCAGTTTGGGTTAACTCTTCAGTTTAGCAACTATGGGGGCGGGTAAGCGGGGGTTGCCACTTGGTGCAGCAACAAAACAACAACAATTGCAAAAACTTGACGCTGCACTTTGCACACAATTCTCTTCTAAACAGCAACAGCAACAATGAACAGTTGAAGGCGTTGAAGCATAAATTGCATGACAAATAAACTGCCAGCTTCTCAACAATGACAATGACAATGGCAATGACAATGAAACTGACAATGACAATGACAATGACAATGACAATGATAAAGGCCAGCCAAATTGTTGGCCAAGTTAGCTGCGTTACGCTGTTTCTACTGGTTGCAGATTTGTTTGCTGTGCATCTCCAGTTGCCACTTGCCACAACTATTGAGTAAATATATTTTCACACACAACAAGTACATGTTGTCTTTCGTTCCTTTAATGATATATTTATTTAACTTAGAATTGATCAAATCTCGTTGAAATAGAAAATTTAATTAATCAATTTTTAATTTTTTGTTATTTCTCTGTGTTATCTAACATGACGTATAAATGATATGTTTAGTTAGTTCAGAATTGATTTGCCAATATATTGATGAAATAAAAATAATTAATTATTTTTTTTTAACTTTCTATAACTCTTAGCTATCTTACATAACTTACACTGTCATTTATTTTTGCGAAAAATTTAACTATTTCCGAAGTGCAAATTAAATAAGTAAAAATTTTGTATATCGTCTATTTTATTTGCTATAGTTTTGTATAAAAATTAGAGTTCCATTTCTTGTGGATACGGAAGATTGTTTTTTGGTAACAAATCCCATTTTTTTTCCCCCCAAAAATATTAAATTGGGTTACTTTAATTCTTTCATATATAAAATTAAATAATTTCTGCAATAATATATAGTTAGCATTATTATCAATTTTAAAAAACAATTGACTATCGATAACGTATTATATATCAATAGACATATATAAAATACATATATATATATATATATATATATCTTTTAATTGTTAAAGCTGTTTATCTATTCGTGTGCTATAATTTTGTATTTATTTTTTTTTATTTTTTTTTTGCTTGTGTGACAAGTGCGCAAGTGTTTGATGCGTGGGGGAGGCAGGGCAGGGTAGGGTAGGGTAGTTTGGGCGGCATTAAGCAACCCCCCCGTTACGTCCCGTCTCGCCCCGTCCCCGTCCCCAGGGCGCAGTCAACCCCTACCAAAGGGCATAGACAAAGCGCACACACATTAATTTCGAATTAGTTTTGCATCATGTGGTTCACGATGCAGAAAAATCGACTCTGCTGCTGTTGTGGCAACCCTCGAATGACTCTCAGGGAGACGAAAGATGATGATGCTCCCCACCAGCCGCACTGAGTCAATGAATTGCGTTGGCTCAGCTGGGACAGGGAATGGGACAGGGAATGGGACAGGGAGTGGGACAGGCACTTGGAACTGGCAACGGGAAGAGAGAGAGAGAGAGACTGGGTATGGGTCTGGAACCGTGTTTATGGGCAACTATTAAGTGCACACAACGTACGCGGCATGAAAAATGCGGCATGGACGTGGAACAGATCGCTGGATTTTCTACATGAGCGCATACTGAAAGTATCCATGAGGAGTCGACATCGTCGTCGTCATCATCATCTTCATTCATGCAAGGCATGGTGAGGCGGCTCAAGTTTGTTGGCTGTAAAATTAGGTTAATTCCTGTCAGTGCGTTGCTGATTTGAATTGTCACACACACATGTATGTAGCAAATATATATATAGAGATATATATATATTTGTTTATATGTTTCAAGAGCTGGCCACACTGCACCTGGCTCTAAAGCGGCTCCAACTTCCAACTTTTTAAACTCGCAACTGCAACTTTAACTTCATGTTCAACATGTCTGTGCCTGAGCCTAACTCTGTACCATTGCTGCCACATCTTTGGCATGGGATTTACTTTTGCCATCCCCATTGACGGCCGTTGACGTTACACTCCTCAGTTCTTGGTACATCCCGTCCCGCCCAGAGCCCGATCCCCTCCCATCTGCAGTATCACCGGCTTAGTGCGGCGGCTCTAATCCGCATGCCTGACTCCCCATATGAGATGTGATATGTGTGTACTACTCTGTGGGTTCTGTTGTGTGTTTGTTGTGTGTGTGTTTGTTGTGTGTGTGTTTTTGTTTTTATTTTTACTGGAACTGCGACGCTTCAAAGCATTTTGGCTGAGAGTTACGCAAGAAATGGTAATGCCACAGCTTTGGCAATAAAAATTCATCCATACAAAATTATGCAATCGGCTTTTAGTTTGCTAGATTTCTAGCTAAAAAAGTGTTTTTGAAATAAACTTACTACAAACTCTATTAAATGAATATAGTCTAAAAAGATATTCAGTAAATGGGGCATCTATTTACTAGAATCCATAATCTGTTAATTAAATGTGTTGAAACAATTCTATAAAGTTTTACATTGACTTAACTTTTATTTATACCTACTCTGAACTTTATGGACTTTTTTTTGTATAATTTTCCCCGCTTTCAAATATTTTTCGTAGTATTAATAATTTTTCTAATGCTGTACTATTTAGTAGAAAAGGCAAAGTCGGCTGTACTCTATATTATTAACCCACTTGTAAATTCTTCTTATTAACATTTAACTGAATAAAATTGAGTTGAGTTCAATTGAAAAAATACCTACTCTGTTGATTCAACACAACATGAAATGTGTTTTAGTACTTACAAGAATTGTATCAGAAATTTTTATACAAGTTGTAGCTAATTAAATAGATAATAAAGTTTATCGGAATTTGTCAAATTTATGGGAAATAAATGGTTAAGTCTATTCAGAAGATATGCAAAGTATATTATTTTTATTTTGGGAATTTAAACCAATTATAAACACTTATATATATTTTTTTACTGACGTCAGTGGTTGGAAAAACAGGATAGAAATAGCGCCATAGAAATTTTTTTATGCCCTGTAGATTTAATTACCACAAAGTGAAGAAAATGTTGTAACTCTGGCGGATAAAATTTTCTGTTTTATATATTTTATTTAATTATTTCGATAACTCGAGGAAACTTTATCTACAAAACATGGAAAAATCTATAATTTTATGTCCATAATAAAAAAAATCCGTTATTTTTTTAAATTTGAATAATAAAATTACTTTACTTTGGTTAAAGAAATAAGTCAACATATTTTGTAAAAATTTATATTGAGCATAGAAAATTTTCTGCAGGTAAATGAATTTTATATTCATTTCATAGAACACCTGGATTTCATATTGTAGAAAATCCATACTTCCGATTATAAACCCATAATTTTTTTCGTTTATTCATATCATAGAAAATATATTCGTACTGTGGAAATTTTCACTTCTTTGTAGAGATTTATACTCTGTTTGTAGAATTTTATTTTATTTTTTTTATCGAAAGTGTTTCTATACTTAAAAAAATTTCTTTTTTCTTAGTGTACTTGAATTGATTTGATTGTTTAATTTAAATCCTATGCTCTTAAAGTAAATATATATTTTTTATATTATTTTAAAGTTCTCACAACAGCAGCACAGTTAAGAGAATAATTTAATAACAATATATATTTTCATTGATATTTCAGTTACTTTAAGTACTTAAGATTGGAAATACAATTGGAATTCGAATTCCAATTTGCTCTGTGCGGGGGGGGGTTGTTGGTGGGTGGGTGCAGGGAGGTGGGGCTTTGTTGCCGCGACTGTTGCAAGATGCGTTGCCAAACATCGCACTTGACTATGCAAACAAGCAAGTGGGCGTTGAATTGGGGGCATGGCAACATGCGCGCTATTGTTTATTTATTTGTCCAACCCCCAACCCCCCCCGATGCCAGGAAGCGGCGTCTGTCTATTTTGTTGGGTGTTTGGCTGTTTACTTGGCTGTCAGTCAGTCAAACGGATGGGCTCAAGGCTCAAGGATGCTGTCGAAGCTGATGTTGCACTTGTGCGACTTCCTCGAGGCTGCTGCTGCTGCTGCTGCTGTTTGCGCTGCCCAAACAGTGGCGTCAGCATTGGATTGTATAGAGGGGGGATGCGACACACACACACACACACAAAAGCAAAATAAGCGGAAAAAAATATTTTCCTAAGCGAAAAATGAGTGTTTGAACTTTTATGGCTGCCGGGCAAGGCAAAGAGGGTGGCCAGGACAGGGCAGGCCAGGAGGGTTGCTGCTCGGTTGCTCTCAATGGCATAATTGCTATTGCTACAACAACAATTACAAACAACAGCAGTGGCAGTGGCAGCAGCAAACGTTGCAGCAAAGGTTTTTGTGGCAATCAAATGAAGTGTTCCTGAATGGTTTTCAAAGTTAATTTGAGTGATGCTTGAAGCAAGTTGTTGTTTTTGTTCTTGTTGTTGGTTTAAATGTTGCTGTAGTGCTTACTGGTACTGACAACCCTCCAATGTTGAGCCCAGAACATCCCCTTACCCCGTCTTCCGTCTTGCAGCCACAGTCTTCAATCGCCCATCGGTCGCGTGTTTATTAACATGTGTTAACAACAACTTAAAGCGCCCATATGGAACGGTATACGAGTATGACATGGTACGGTTAGGCATTATACCCTGGACCAGCCATATATTATGGGGGGGTATGGTGTGGTGGCCAAGGGTTTCCCTTTGTCAACTGGCGACATGTAAGCGATGCTGGTAAACACTTCAAGTTTCCGTTTCGTTTCGTTTCATTTTTTAGCTCTCTGGCTTTTTATTATTGTTTTTTGAATAGATTTTTGGTTTTTTTGGGTGGGTTGGTCTGACTGGTTGCACCAAATGGTTGCGACTGCGGGTCAATTGAGAGACTGCTGGAAAGAAAACAATCTTTGAAATACTTAAGAGCGCGCACCTGACGCAACTTGAGGCAACGATTAGATTGAAAACTTCTGCTTAAACACAAAAGGGTCTTAAGCACATTCTAAGGAGCTGAGAAAAATGTTATTGAAAAGTTACACAAAATTGTAAGGATCAGGAATATAGTTAATATAAGTATTTAAAAATATTAGTAGACTCCAAGCAATAGTATACAAGGTAGGAAATATTTTAGGCACACAAGTATTAGAATAGTAAAAAAAAAAAGATTTAAATTAAAAACTTCAGTTGTTCTTCAGTCAAACAAAATTGCAATATTTAGCTCAATTTAAAGTATTTCCGTATCCCGAACTTTTGCGATTAAATTAATATGTTGAATTGGTCGCTAATTCCGTTTTTGGAATTAAAATTTGAACAAATTTTCCAAGCTCTAAAAAGTGATGCAAAAATCAAAAATTTGGGTTTTGGAAAATAAAAATCAGTATTTTAAAATTTGTATATATTGGTGCATTTATTTTTCAACTCAATTTCAAATAACTTCTGAACGAATTATCTAATTTTAAAGGATATTTAGCTATCTTTTAAAAAAAAAGTTAAATATTTAAAAATGGGCATACTTTTGTGCATTTATTTTAAAATTTTTTAATTCCAAATAACTTCGAAACTAATTATCTAATTTTTAAATGTTGTATAACAAATTTAAAGAATATTCAACGATCTTTAAAAAAAATTCAGAATTTTAAAATGGCCTCTATTTTGGTGCATTTATTTTTCAATTCAAATACAAATAACTTCAAACGAATTATCAAATTTCAAAGGATATTAAACTATCTTTAAAAAAAAAAATTCAATATTTTAAAATGGGCACATTTTGCATTTATTTTTAAATTTTTGAATTCCACATAACTTTTAAGCTAATTATCTAATTTTAAAATGTTGTATAACAAATTTAAAGGATATTTTACTATCTTTTTAAAAAGGTAAATATTTTTAAAGTTCAAGTTATTTATAGGTAACATTTTGAGAAGTCAAAAACATAAATTTCTCGTTTAGCTCAATGAAGGCTACATCAAAAAATATTTTTTCAATTTTTTTTCGGAATCAGCGTCCGATCTCTCAGATGTTCGAACAATTAAATATCAAAGCGAAAGCAATATAAAATCTAAGCATACATTGCGAATGATTATGCCATTAAAAGAAATAGAATAACTAAAGTTCAACTTGAATAAAGATTAGCTTTTTAATTTCTTATATAATAATGTATATACTCTTCAGAAGATATACAAAGTACGACCTTGTCAGCTGTCTCAGCTTTAATACGAATATTCTTTCTAACTCTTTTCTATGCTCAACTGGCCTTCAGATCTTTGTACAGTCCACAGAGTTTTGCATTTCCGACTCGGGCAATTTCTACAATTCTTTACGCTGTCTGAAACGCTCAGCAAATCTATCCACTGATTGCAATTAAACTTCACTCGCCTGACCATCAACTAAATACTTATATTCATATTCATATGTTATATATTCATATACATGTCTGAAAATGCCTGAGCATGTTTGAATCAAAAGCAAGTTCTCTTCCTGCTCGTCATTTGCAATTTGGCAAACGATTCGCAGCTGTATTATGGCCATCATCTGGCTGGGATTTGTATGCTGATGCAAGAGACAGCAGCGTCTGGTAATGCGTTAAGCTCTGGCTCTAGAATCATCTAGGCAGCCTTGGAACACCGTCTGACAGGTGGACAACTCGACTGGTAAGGAAACTGGTGCTGCAACTGAGGCTAATGACACCAAATTCAAGGCATATTGCGCGATATGCGGCACAAATCAAATCAAAGCCAAACGCGTGCAACCCCCTTTTATTGAGGAGGGTGTGTGTGGTTTAAGGGTCGCATCTGCTGCGGATTAGATTATGCATAATAAAGTGTAATTTATTTTTCGGCAAGTTTCAAATGCTACCAAGTGGCTAAGAGCCCAGGCCAAGAAAGAAAGTTCCCTTCTCCACCCCATGGGAACTGGCAACCCGATCAGCCTTGGCCTCCAGTTGTTCGTCCTTTTGTCTGGTCAGGTGGCTGGTTGTGACTGCTGCTCATCGTTCTGTCTACAATCTGTCCCCAGAGGCAGACACAGTGTGCACAGATTTCAGGGGGGTTCTCTCTGCCAAAGTACAATCGAATCGAACCATTTGAGTGACACGTTTCAACGCGATCCAATGACCGTACATTCATATAATAAAACGACGACTCTTGGCCTCGTGTCTCGCTTATCTGGAGCATTGCAGAATGAATATGACGTGAATGACGCGTGCCAGCATTTTACATGGCATACAACTTAGCGATAAGACCTTGCCAGACATACTATACCAGAGAGGTACGATATCAGGCGTACCGGATGAAACAGGCGTACCAGACATTCACCAGGACCTTAATCAACTTATTTGGGCATCAGCAGAGCAACATAGAACTGCATTTGACACGTGACTCAAAAAAATGTGTATGGGAGTTTTTCTAGGGTTTGGAAGAATGCGGAGTATGGGCTGAGGGGGGGCTACTTAGAGCATGAAATGGCGACACGTGACCCAGCGAACGTTCAGGGCGTCGTTTTTGGCTTAGCCAGCACAAATATTATTTATTGCAATTGTATTTTAAGTGGCTTTTGGTTTGGGCCTTGTTGAGCAATTTGTTAGAGATTTTAACCCCTGCCAACATTTTAGCATACGTATATGTATATATGTATAAACGCATAACTAACCGAGGGCATATAACAATCTACAATTTCCAGATTCATTAATGGGCTCGGCGAGCGAAGACGAAGACGACGATGATCCGCCACATTTGCGTGGACCGGCGCTGGGATTGGGCGTACTTGGACCGAATGGGCCAGACTCAGCGGGTGGACCGCTGGGCACCTCGGATATATCAGTACAAAGCATGAGCACCGATAGTAAAAATACGCATGACGATTCCGATCAGGTAAGTGGTGGGGAATCAACCGAAGTGAAGGTGGTATTTTGTGGTATTTGCTATGATGTGGTGCTTGCCGCTTGCCGCTTGCATCATTAACAGGTTTCCGCTACGAGCTCAATACATACTTAAGTATGTATGTATACAAAGTAATGAATGGAATTAAATGGAATGAATTGGGAAAGCGGGCCTCACTTTGTAGACCCGACGTCAGCCCCTTTTGATTAATGATTGGCAAATGATTATGAGCTGGCCATAACATATGTATATAATAGTATATACAAATATGTATAGAGTCTCCTCTAACTATACAAGTATATATCTTCAATATCTCGGTTTTCTGCTTTCAGGGCTCCTTGGATGGTGATCCCGATGGACGTGGCGATTCTCAGGCGGAGAACAAAAGTCCCGACGATGCCAATGGCTCAAAGCGACGCGGACCCCGCACCACCATCAAGGCCAAACAGCTGGAGGTACTGAAAACGGCATTCAATCAGACACCGAAACCGACACGCCATATTAGGGAGCAACTGGCCAAGGAAACGGGATTGCCCATGCGCGTGATACAGGTGAGTTTTTTTTTCACTTTAGTTTACTTTTAAATTCGGACATTCCTACGGACTGTTACAAGGCCCCCCCCTTCAACCAGATCATATATATATATATATATATAGTAGAAGAAATACTTATTGAACTGTGCTCAGGCGTAACCAAACAACAAATGCAACTGTCAGCTGCAGTTCATGTACAATTTGTTCTACCCGATACATGGAATACAATTTGAAATTATACTAGAAATAGCCGAAACTTGAATATCCTATCAATTAAAACTGCATCCAAAAATTGCCACTTATTTCAATTAATAGAATTGAAATACTTAGAATTGTCGGTGAATTCAATTAACTAAAGTTGTGCTAGATTAAAATGACATACTAAAAATATATGATATTCGAAAGTTCAAGGCGCAATCTACTTGATATTTGGAATATACGAAATACAATTGAAAAGTAAACTGGATATATCTGCAACTGAAATATCCTTTCATTTAGAGCTGAAACTGAAAATTGCAACTTATTTCAATTGAATTGAAATACCGATTGAATTGAAATACTGATTGAATTGAAGTACTGAATGAATTGAAATAAAAATTGACACTGAATCCATTTAACTGAAAATGCAATGACATACTGAAAATATGATATTGAGAAGTTCAAGACTCAATCTTCTTTATATTTACAAATGATTTAATTTATATGGAATTTGATTGAAGAGAAATATTGAAAACTATATCTCAAGAGCTGATAGATTGAAAAGAAATAATGATAACTAAAAGGCTTACATTTTTATATTGATTTATAACACTTGCAAATTGTTTAATCTAATTAATATGAAAGCTAAAAATCAAGAATTTGATCTATCTGACTGAAAGTCTTATATTGATTTATAACACTTGCAGAATGTTTTATCTAAGTAAAATGAAATAGTGAAAACTAAAAATCAAGAATTTTATCTTTCTCTTTTACTAAAATAAGCAATTTACTAAAATAAACAATTGCTACTATCAGAACTATATATTTTAAGCAGTTCAACCTGTCTAACTGACTGACTGATTGGCGTCCCACGAGCAGGCCAAATGGTAGAAGCTACAAACCTGCAATTTTTACTGTAGCTTCCTATTATATCGTAGGTTGGCTTCCTATAAATATATAATATAATAATAATAGGGACATTGTAGAATACGATAAGTTTGTTTTTTCCCCATTTTATGTAATTTTTTAAGCGTGGGTGGGACGTAGCAACGCTCGCCGGAATGAGCTGCTACTAATATAAGAATTGACATTATAATACATTGAAACTAAAGCTGAAACTGACAAACTGTAACATCCTCTATCAGTTAATATAATATTCAGATCTTTAAAGACAAAACTAAGCTAAGTTCGTGAATAGACTACAGGTCTATAATATTATATATAGCTCTTCGATTTTTGCAATTTACAAAGTTTGTGGCAATATTTAAAAACCATTGAAATTTTTGCGCTTTAACGATTCCATATTGCAGCTGGTGACTTTGTCTTTAGGCCCGGCCCCGACATTTACAATATTTGTTGGATTTGAGTTTGGCCCCCAAAAGTGACCAACTCGCTGGTTGGTATTTGCCCCGTTCCCTCTTCTGTCCCCTCTCTTTTCCCTGTCTCAGTCTGCGTTTTCATCAGCATAAAAAACGCATAAATTAAGCGCGCTTTGAGTGGCAAATGTTTAAACTAAAGCAAAGCAAAGCAAAGCAGAGTTAAAGTCTCGACTCTTGGGCCAGTTATTGTTACTGTTTTTGTTGTTATTGGTGCTTTCAACGTTTTGTGTTTTTGTTATTGTTTTTGTTTTTAAAACCATATCATAAAAATAGTCGTCCGCGATATTTCAACGTCGCTGTTGCCGCCTTGCAACGCTTCATTGCGTTGCGCTCTCACTCGCTCGGTATTTTGTGGTTTAACGAACAACACAACAACAACAACAACAACAGTAAAATGTCAGTAAAAACAACAAACCAAATGCAATAAAAATAAAATTAATGCCGGCCCGCAATGTGGCTAAGGCGGGGGCGCACATTAAAAACGGAAGTTCATTGCGCCGACAGTCATGCAAAAAAATATAGTAGAAAAATCCCCAAAGAGACCCAAATAAAATGTACCGTAATGAAACCCTTTATATAAATATTATATATGCATGCAAATATGTGAATTTTTAAATATTATATAGACCAAGTGCCCAAGAAACACCGAACACATTTTAAATTTAACGAACTTGTTGCCTTGTAACAGTGAGAAGCGCCGAGAACGGCACTTCAGCTAACAGTCATGTTAAATGCAAATGTTAACTAACATGCGATCAGCGAATGCGGTTAATTAACGAAATGATGAGAAATTCACATGAAAATCACTCTAAAACTTTATAACTTTATAAGAACTTCAGCACATTGTAATTCCCGTAATATAGGGCTTACCAGATTTACTATAAATTTTGCCAAGACAGCGGCTTATAATCTAAATAAAGCTCTTCATTAATTGCAAACAACGAACATGTTGAAATACACTTAAATGCTTAACAAAATGGGGTTTAGTTAGCGTGTCTAGAGTTAAGAGATTAGCACAATGGACAATAGACAATAGAATATAAGTAACATGATCATAATCCGTTAATAAAGTTAATACCTAGACTGGTTGATTAGCAAAAGCAGCTGCATATAATTAATAATATAATAGAAGACTACTTTAATTGCTTTAATACCACTTGGTAGAGTCGTTAGATGTCTTTTAATATCATTATTGACAAAGTTTCTATAGCATTTTCCTCGATACATTTTTTGAGATGTTCCAAATATTTCGTATTCTTTTCCCCTCTCTCTGATCGACATGTCCTGTTCCCACAACCAAGAATTATTAAAGATATCAACAATCTAAACCAAGATGATGATGCCGTGTCGACAAATAACATTTTGAGCGTTTGTAATTGATCCTTATAGGATCAAAAAGAAATCAACATGCAACCATGCTGCATGTAGTATGTAACATATATTGTTGCATCTGTTCGCTGTCAAGGATATCCGCAGCATATGCTTGCAACTCAATGAGCACAACAACATCATTAACGTTTGTGGCAACAATTTTGATATATACATTTATGCACCTTGCTCTTGATTTTCAACAGGTTTGACTTACAAATTTTCACTGCCCCGCCTACCCCCTCTACACGCCACACAGATGTTGAAAGTGCCCAAATTTCCAATTGAAGAATTTTTTTTTCTCTGTGTTTTCCCACCAAAAAAAAAAGAATTGAAAAATTAAACATTTAAAGGGGATTACGCATGCGCAGCCGTACCCTGAGTTTTGCGGGTTGCGGGTTGCGGTGCCTTGAAGGGTCTCTGCCGCCTTTGATGTGTCATTGGTTACAGTTAAAGGATATTTAGGCGGCATGTCGCGTCTTTTTTAGTTGAGTCTTTAAACGCGACAAGTGTGACACAATCAACACCTCTTTATGGGCATTTGCTGTTGTTGTTGTTGTTGTTGTGGTTGCTGTTGCTGTTCTTGTTGCTGTTGCTGTTGTTGCCCTCTTCAAATCTAAACGAAAGTGACAAATGCCAACAAGTTGAAGAGGAGGCGACGACGCTGACGATGACGTTGACTTAATCGCCTTGCTGAAGCAGCTTACACACACACACACAACACACACACACAAAATACACACATACACACACACACACAACACATACACAGCTGTGTGCTGTCAACTTTTGCATCTTCATTAATGTTGCATTTTATATATATATAAAAAAAAAAATATTTTTTTTTTTGATTTTTTTTTTACTTTTATGTGGATTTTTTTTGTTAAATTTATACCCTGCCTAAAGGTATTATAATATTGTCACAAAATGTGTAGTAAATTGCAGCATGCCTGTGCGACTCTATAAAATATATATTCTGCTATATATTCTTGAACAGCACAACATTAATTTAGCTAGTCTGTCAATTTAAAATTATAATGCTCAAATTGAAATTTCTTTAGTGCAAACAGTAGTTATCATGAATTTGACTGGATCATAGCACTATATAGCAAAGCTAACTTTATAATAAACAGAAATACTTTATAGCAAGGGTATATATGTATATATATATATATATCTTTGGCAAACCAAATATAGCTATGCTTTCTGGTTTATTTTATTTAATTTTATTTTACTTTTTTGCGCAGCCCTAAAACTTTGCCCCTGACAGGCGGCTGACAGCTGAAGCACTTGTTGTTGCTGTTGTTGCTGTTGTCGTTGCTATTGTTGCTGTTGTTGCAATCAACAATATCCAATAACAAGTTGTCAGTCAGTCAGCGTCAGCATGATGTACCAGGAAAATGCAGCAGTGAAAAAGCATCTGCTTAAGAACGCCTTCAACTCAGCTGCAGATAGAGATACAGCTAGAGATACAGCTAGAGATACAGCAACAGATACAGATACAGATACATATACGAATGCAGCTACAGATACATATTATATACAGGGCCCTTTGTGTAATTTGATCTGTACGCTGCAGCATCAAAGAGTTGAACAATTTCTCGTCAAGTTCTAACAAAAATGTCAACGCCAAGCGATCAAACTAAGCTAAAGCCCAAAAGCCAAACAATTTTCTGGGCCAGCAGCTTGCGGCCTGCTGAGAGTTTTATAATAAATTTAACAACAATAGCAACAACAACAAGAACAACAACAACAATAGCAACAGACGCAGACAGAAGCAGCGTGACACAAAAACTTCTTAAGAACTTTGCCGACAGCACGCAGCGGGGAGCAGGTACCTCCCCCGACCCTAATAAAATAAATACAGCCCTTGCCCTGAAAAGCAGTTATATTTAACAACAAACTCTCTAGAGATAGACAGAGAGAGAGAGTAAGCGAAAGAGAGAGAGGGTAGCAAAAATATTGGTGGTTGGCAATTTGCATAGCTTGAGGCGCTGCTGCTATTGGCAGCATGAACTTTGACATGACAGGTGAACGGGACAGCAATTGAGGATGGTGTTAAAGTTGCTAAAATGCTAATACACTGAGAAAAAATAAGAACGATATAATCCTTTGAAGCAGCAATTTTTATAATCAAATTACAAGTAAATTTAACCAAAAAATTCTTCTTTCCAAAAATTAAGTAAAAAATATTAATATTTCGCTATTGAAATACACAGTTTAATATCTTGCAAAGAGAAAATATTTAATTACTAAAAAGCAGAAAATTATTTTATATTATTCCATTAAATATTATATTATTCTATTACAATTAGATAAAATATTATTTATTCCATATTAGAATATGTTTTATTGTATTAAAATGTTCTTAAATTTGACATTTTATAGGAAAACTATATCGTTGTTAATTAAAAATGCGATTCTAAGTTAGAAATTATAAAATATATTGAATATATTCACTATATATAGTACTGTATATATTTACTATATTAAAAAATGTTACGTCATGTAACGTCACATTGCGTACTTAGGCTTTTAAAAAAAAACAGGAAAAGGTTTTTATATGAAATAGCCTGCAAAATTAATTACCATAATTTCAATTCATAATAAAAAAAAATTTATAAAAAAAGGCTTGCAGACTTCGCAGAATTTTACGGTTTTACGACTTCAAGTCGAAATTGAATTCTATTTTTGTAACGTCACGTCATCGCTTATTTTTGCTTATTATCTTTTAATACTATGAAAGGTCGAATGCTTTCGTCTCTTCTATTAAATAAAGTCCAGCTAAATAACATCTCAGATATAAAAAACAAAACTTTTTAAGAATTTGACTTTTTTCTAGCTTTTTTTACCTTTTGTCCTATATTGCAAAAAGTGGATTAAGATTGCCGATCTGATTCATTTTTCAGAAATGTTTATTGAAAATTGTCCTCTAACTGTTCTGTTCTGTACATTTTACCTATTTTCGAAAAACCTCTGGAAAAATTAGAATAAATTGTAAAAATTATATAATTTTTTGACAATTTAGATAACATAATTGCGACTGCTGTCAAGCCTGTCTCTTCAGTAACCTTTATTAGAACTCTTTGTAAAAAAATAAATATATATGTTTCATTATACCTTGACATGATAATTTAATGCCAATTTTCTTGCAACTGAGATATCTTTTTTTTTTGAGTGTAAGCGAATAATCCAGTAAAAAAAAAATATAGCCAAGGCAAAGTTCATGACCACAACACAACGTTCAATGGAAAGTATATTGAAAGAGCCACAAAAGCCGCAAGCAAATAAATCATCGACATGTTTTCAACATTAAAAACCGAAAAGCAATAACAATATAACCATGCCCATAACAATGGCAATAACAATAACAATAACAATCATAACAGCAGCAAAAGTTTTGATTTTTTTTTTGTTTTTATAGGCCAACAATTTGTAAAACGTCCATCTAGTTTTAGCTTGAAACATATTTATAAAGGGTGTTCCAATAGATTTTTAGCTTTATATTTAAGTTGTTAAAATCAGCTTAACAATTGAAATTATACATTTAAAAGAATTGTTAAAGACAAATTAATGAGGGCTCATCATCTATGTCCATCATAAAGCTAAACGTTTCACTTTAAATTTTGAGATAAGTCCCATTTAATAGACTTGCCAGATTTTTAAAAAACAAACAAACTTCAAGAAACTGACAGCAGTTTAAAAGTTTTATTTATAGAGGTTTATTTATGTAAAGTTTTGGATATGTTATCAATTTTAAAGACTGTATTATATGCTTATAATAAAAGTGTTTTTAAATGATTATCTGAATAAAATTACATGTACAAAGACAAAGTTTTAGTTATTATCTTTATAGAGTGTTTTAATAGGTCTTTTGATTTCTTGAAACTATATTTTAGGCTTAATTATATTTATTTAAAAGATGGTTATTATATTTTCTATACTGTTCTGTCGAGTTTTGTTATATTTAGTGAATTTATTATTAACAAAAATATAATTAATAATTGTCTTTAGCTCCAAAGTGTTTCCCCAATCTGTTTTATAGAACGCAGATATTTATATCTAATAAATATGAGTATTCCAGATTTGATTGAAAAAAAAAGAAAAACAAAATCAATATTTTAATTAGGTAATAGCTAAAAGCCTCTGTAGTCAAAGCTATATATTTTTCTTCTGTTAGTTAGTTTTAAAAATCTAAGCTATTAATAGTACTAAAATATTTCATTAATCCTTTAATAAAACATAAAGAATTTCTTAAAATTTCAATGAAATAAGACATTTATGAATTTTTAAAAATATGTTGAAGAATGCAGATTCTTAAAAAAATTACTTATTATTTTATTTGATTTTTTATTTATATAGATTTAGTAGCTATAAATGTTAAAAAAAATATAACACAATTTTGTAAAAGGAAATTTTTCATTTCAGTAATATTAATATGAAATATTTATTTCAATGAAATCAAACATTAATAGAAAAATATGTTGAATAATGCAGATTCTTAAAAAAATTACTTCTTATTTTATTTTATTTTTTATTTATATAGATTTAGTAGCTTGTAAAAGGTAATTTTTGATTTCAGTAATATAAAGATAAAGTATTTATTTCAATGAAATCAAACATTAATAGAAAAATATGTTGAATAATGCAGATTCTTAAAAAAATAGCCAAATATTATTTTATAAATTTCTTATATTTTTTTTTTCTTCGTTTAAGCCAACTACAGGTAAAACCAATCCACCTGTCGCATTGCCTATTATTATAGTTCAAAGCTTTTTAAATATTCCCCGAATGCATCACCCATTAAGACCTTAACTCTTTAGCTTTATGGGCAATGCTCGACTTTCAGTTTGGGCTTGGGTTGGGATTTGATTTTGAATTTTTTTTTGATTTTTAATTTGTTGCTTTGTTTTAATGCGTGCGCTCCATTTACGCCAACGTTTAATGCGACGGCGAACAAACTAAGCTTTGAAAAATTATAAACAAATAAAGCGAACAGTGGCGCAGGGGCAGGGGCTTTACAGCAGTGTGACAGTGGAGGGGGGAGCGGATAACCGGCGGGTCAGCGGGAGGCAAATCACACGGACGGTCGCCGTTGCGGTCGAGTTGGAGCCCAGTTAATGTGGCATGCGTTTGGCTGGCGCCACTCGGCGACGATCGGCAGAGATACAGAGATACAGATACTCAAACTGAGCGTAGTAGATACAGATGCGGATGTGAGAGAGACAAATGGACAGATGGACGGACTTAGACTCAGACGCAGACGCAGTCGCAGTCGCAGACGCTGAGAGGCATTTGTCAAGTGTCTATAGTGTCCCCTCTTTAGGCCAACCCCTCTCGGCTGTCCCGCTTTCTGTCGTTTGCAGAGGCGTTTATTTGTCAACATACAAATTTCGAGAGCATTTCAAGTTGATTTACATTTTGTTTTATCTGAGCGGCGATTTATAAAAAATTTTTATTTTATTTTACTACGTTTGGTTTTTTTTTTTTTCTTTTCTTTTCTTTGTATTTTTTTGTCGGTTTCTTTTTTGGGCGACATGATTTGCATTTTGGGCCACGGAAGTTGACAAATTTTTCAATCTCCTCAAGCAGCTCCGTAGAACGTGTGTGTTATTTTTTCCCTTTAAACTTAAAAAAAAAAAAAGTGGCGTTAAAATTGCTGCACTAATTAGTCAAAGATTTTGTGATCGACGCGTTTATTAATTGAGCGGAAATTGTTTGATTGCATTTGACGTTTATGGCCAAAAAAAAGCCAAACAAAAATAAAACAAGTCAGAAACAAATCTAAGAAAATTAACTGCTGATCGAGGCTAATTATGTTATCTGTTAGAGGGGCCTAACCGCAACTTTTTGTATCTGTTATTTTGGGCTATTTGAAAGCAACAATTAGACCCGTTGCGGCCAAAACAAACAACATTCAAGAAGGCACAAAAGCGGCTAATTTAACGCATTTACTTTTCCAGAAGATGAAGAGTCTTTGCCGCAAACCCAAACCCAAAACTCTAACTGAAACTGAAGCTGAACTTGAAGTTGAAGTTAAAGTTAAAGTTGAAATTGAAGTTGAAGTTGAAATTGAAGTACACTGTTTTAGAGTAGAAATTGGCGGCGCCTGCGCAAAGCGATGACTTGGCAATACAGAACACAGTTGGTAATTTTGGTTGGGAACAATTGTTTGAGGGGGGGGGGGAACGAGAACGCGGATCTTGAAATTAGAATTTCAACAACTCATCAGCTTACTATTAATTCTCGCAGGGAACTTTTGTGAGGCGCCAGCAAAAGAAAAAATAAATAAATATAACCCAACTGAAATCTGAAATTCACATTGAAATCGAAACCGACATTGAAACCTAAAGGTAAAACAAAAAATAAATATGCTCTGTCATGCGGCCCAAGGAGCCGAATTAGCCCTTCCCTTTAGCCGACTGATGAGCGGCAGTAACACCTACTAAACTATGGGAAAACAACAGATACAGATACAGATACAGATACAGATACAGATACAAATACAAATACAGTTGCCCTACAGGCAATATTGTATATAGAGGACAGACAACAACAGCAGCAGCAGCAGTCAAAGTTAATTATTTGTTAACTCTAACTCTGGCCAATTCACGCCTTAAAAACACTGGCAGATGTATCTGTATCTACGAGATACAAGTATGTTGAAGATAGCTCTTGTAGTTGGTAGCACGATACTTTGGTACTTCAGTAGTTCGATTAGTCTATAGTTTGGGCTAGTAGCTGGTAGCCGAGTCATCAGTGCTCAATATAAGTACAATATAAGGGGCGTGACGAGCGTTTCGACAAAATGCCAAGTCATGGCCTCTCAGCAAGTTGTTGCAAGTGTAGTGCCAACCAAGCAACCAAGCCAACCAACAACAATATGCAACAATATCAAAGAAATTACAAATAATAATAATGAAGCACAAGTACACAGTTAGATATGGAAACTAATCATTATATCGAAAGGGTTAATTAGTTAGTAATTTTTTTTATTTAACTAAATATTGAAAACAATCAAACCCTTTATCGATAGGCATTTTCTGTTATCGATTAGATTGAATATGCAACAATATCAAAGAAATTACAAATAATAATAATGAAACACAAGTGCACAGTTAGATATGGAAACTAATCATTATATCGATAGGGTTAATTAGTTAGTAAATGTTAGTAAATTTTTTTATTTAATTTAATATTAAAAACAATCGAACCCACTATCGATGGGCATTTTCTGTTATCGATTAGATTAAAAGACATTACAATTTAAATTTACAATCGAACGCTTTAACAGTATTTATCGATTCTATTGAGAGTTTACATAAAAGAACTATAAACCAATTTTTTTTTTTGTTCAATAAAATAAATTAACTATAAGCCTGAGTTTTCACTTGAGTATTAAATATTGCAATATTAAATATACTATGGGAAAAAAGCTTGATTTTTTGGCATTAATTCTGAATATAAAGCTAGAGAGTTTTAATTTGGCACGAAGTTTAGCTAGATTAATGTAGAATTTAGATTTTTTTTTTTCGGAAAAATTGGACTACACCTTTGTTTGCCCTCCTCATTCGACTTTGAGATAAATGTTAAAAATTGTGACATAAAATCAAAATACCGAACATCAAAAAAATTGTAATATATGCCAAAGTATCGGTATTTTTTCCCATAGTATAAGCGATTTAAGTTTAAGATAAATATTCTAGTTAAAAAAGCTTTTTAGCTTAATTTAAATTTGTATCTTGTTCTCCATATTTAAATTTGGCGTGCATTGCTACGCCCTTTCTCCTAGAAAATAACACATTCCAGTTTACCCAGCAAACCTTGTTTTGCCATAATTTGTATACTATTTTTTTTTTATTATTTATTTTATATACTATTTAAAGCTTAGCACCTGGTTAAATACCAAAAAAAAAAAAACTTTACTTTTTTCGAGCTGTAATTTTAGCCAAAAAAATATAACATTTGAAACAAATACCAAATAAAATATTGTTGTATCATAGCCAAATAATTTAAGGATCAAGCAAATAGCTGCTAAAAATTGGTAGGACAGGCAACTAGGGGTTAAGCCCTAATCATCAATGATGAATGCTGAATAAAATATCTGAATGCTCACAAATATCACAGCACACAAATCGAGCCACATCAAATCATGTCAATCAGCGCGAATACGTGACACACATTTGCAATAATTTCCAAAAAAAAAAAAAAAAAAAACTAAAATGAAGGGGTTTGGGATTGAGCTGAAACTGAAACCGAAACTGAAATTCAAACCTGGAGTTAAAACCTAAGACTCAATCGGGTCACAATGAAGCAACTTTGACTTTTGACTGGCGGTTCCACAAATTATATGTTAAGCTCTTTAATGGGCACACAAAACTCAACTGGCAAGCGCATTCTAAGAGGGGGGGTATGGGGGATTGGGGGGAACGGTGTGTGGTAAGCGGTTATAAACGGGGCGAATGGGGCGAAACCAAACCCCACCCCCGCCGAGGAGCTGCCGTTTAACATAATTTGCTATAATTTTCAACACAACGCCAAGCCAAAGAACTGCCAAGTGGCAGCCGCCAACAGAGTTCCACCTCATCCACATCCACATCCTCATCCAGAACTCTCGTAAACCCCCTCTTGTCACTCCTCCTCCTCCTCCTTCATACCAACGTCAAAAGCGCAATAATCATTTTGTTATGTTTCGGTTTGGGGGAACGACAGGACGCGCCAGTTCTGGCCCTGATTGCTACCACGGCCATTATGTTACGTTGTTTGCCCTTTTATGTCAGGGCCTAACCTATAATTTAACTAAATGTTCAAATGTTTTGCAAGCAACGCCGCCCGCCGCCGCCTGCACCATGCCACAAAAAAACAGAAAAAAAAAATCAAAAATTTGTTGAAAGCTCCACAAAATTGGAAACAAATTTTTCATTCTTGTTTCGCAGCCAACATTGTGCTCAAAGTGCGGAAATAAAATATTATATATACTTTGCCGCTGCCACAAATTACACCATCAGCAAATAATTTGGCTTGGCTTGGCCAGTGCCAATATATCATATCATATTATAATTTATCATATCAGGATTATTAGAAGGCACAAAATGAGCTAAATTTAAAAAAAAAAAAAAATATGTTTTTTCATAGTTCATTTTGCAGACATAATAGCTTAAAGAAATAAATGGAATACATATAGATTTTGTTAGATAAAAAGACATAAAATTAGTGACAAGTAGAAAATTTAAAATTCCAAAATATCAACTCATAATTTTGATGATTATTATAACTATTATACGAATGTTATAAAACTGTCAAAGTATGATAAAAAAGACAATTAAATAAGGATCAAAGCAATATTTGTGCTTTTAGTTTTGTAAAAATTTTTTTAATATTTTTTTATTAACTTGTTCTAATTTTAGAGAGTTTAAATGACATAAAATTCTAACTTTTACTTTTAATTCATAAACTAAGAAAGTTGGGACATTTATGTATCAGTTATAGTTGGTTTATTTGTTATATATATAAAATTAAACAATTCAGCATTTATCTTGTACAACTTGGAAAATAGTCAATAAATATGTTTTTTTTCACAATTATTTATAATGTAGAAATTTATCACAATATATAAACATATTTATGTAGATCAAATTGTGATATTTTAAGGCAAACATTTACGCAAAAATAAATATGAAAAATTTCTATACAATTTCCATATACACACACACATACAAATTTATTTGTATTTGTATAGTCCTCTATAATGGATTTGAGGGAACAACCCATAACAAAGGCTTTGCAAAGAAATTACAAACCTGCCGCGGCTTACCACACCCTCAGCACCTATTTGCCCCTTCATCTTGCAACTCTTCTTCTCTTTGGGGTTCTACGCCCACATGCAATTGCCATTTTCTTTTTTTTATTCATTTTTTTATATTCATTTTCTTTTCAATCGCCATTTGTTGCTATTTTTTCTTTGTCGACGCAACAAAACAATGGCGCGCTAGTCACGAAAAAACAAAAGTAAAGAAAAATACTGAAACTTCAACTGAATTGCAAAAAATGGAAAAGCAACAACAACAACAATAACAACAACAACAATAACAACAACAACAACTGCAACTGAACTAACCCCAACACACAGAGAAAACAAATTCCAAACTACAAAACTATTGTAAATGCATTTTTCTTTTATTTCCCTTCCTTATTTTCTTTTTTTTTTTTTTGTTAGCGAATTTGTTGTTGCTCTTGTTTTTTCTACTCTTTGTTATATTTGTATACCCTAACATGGAGAGCATATAGAGTAATACTATATATACAATGTATATATATAAGTTTGTTCAGAATGATCGGTTGAATATAATATTTTTGTTCAGCTGTTTAGCTATGTAAATATTTCGAAACAACATTAATGAACTTTGTTATAGATGCTTTTTTTTTTGTTAAATGTTACACATATAATGAAACTAGCCAGATCGAAGCACTATATCATATATTTGATATAAAACTAGTTTATTCGGCGTGCGCTGCTACGTCCTTTCTCAAAAAAAATAACAGAAATCAATTTCATCATATTCTAGTTGACACTTCGATCACTGAAATAATATAACCAAAATTATATTTATTTAAAAAATATTATAAATAATAATAAATCCCAAAAAATACCGCCTACTGTAATGCTTGTGCTGTATATGTTAACAGTGCTGTAGACGTTAACAGTGCTGTAGACGTTAACAGTGCCGTATACGCTAACAGTGCTGTGTACGCTAACAGTGCTGTATACGCTAACAGTGAGTACTTCTGTTGAGGCGCTAGCGACTTTGCCGATAAGTTTGCCCAAAATTTTCTTTTCTAGAAACCTTCTCCTAGCAATTACGAACAACTGAAAAAAATATGAGCCAAATCAGACCAACCTTTCACAATTGATGAATACCAATACAATTTTTTTGCTTTATTTTATATTTATGTATATAGATTGAAGACTTTTAGATTGCTGCTAACTTTAGTTTATGCTACTACTCCAACAGGGATAGTGTACTTAAGCTTCGTTTCAACTCTTGTTAAATGTTTCATTTTCCTTTTTCATTTTGTTGATTTTTTATTTTATTTTCATTTGCTTTATGTTTGGTTTGTAGCGCATATGAAAATGAAAAATTGTGTGTGACCGCAGGGCCAACAGGGCAAATAATGCAAAAACATACACAAATATATAGTACAGCTGTATCTACCCAAGATATATGTATATATATATATAGTATAATGCCACTGGCGATTGTTAGAAATGTGGATAGGGGGGGTGTTGAGGTGATTGCGGATTTGTTTATTATTTTACGTCGCGATGTTACGTGCAATTGAAATGTGACGACAGCTTAGTTTGCAGCTCAATAAATTGAACTTGTTTATAATATTGTTCTTTGTTTATTATTGTTGTTGTTCTCTCTTCAGCTTACGTTATGAACGTAACGTCTTGCGTCACGTAACTAGTGCTTACGTCGAGCTGTATTACGCTTTTGTTAAGCTAAACTTTTGCTTTGGCATTATGATTATTATGTTCATCTTCATATATGCACCTATATATTTTTTTGAATTTTATAATTTCATGCTTGTGCTTACGTTATTTGACAACGTCACGTAACTGGCTTACGTAGTGCACATTTAAATTTCACTGTCAAAAGTCACACGCTTGACTAACATTTCACACAAAGCAGCTCGAATTGAATTTTCAGCAGACTTGGACTAGGAATTGGATTCGGACTTGAAATCGGACTTAACGTCAATTGGGTTCAGTGAGCTTTTGGCCAAAAACTGAGGCATAGACCCAATGCACAGCATGTTACTTCCTTTTGTGCAGTCAGTTTGCCGACAGAGTATTTTTTTTTTTTGAATTTATCAAAATCCGAAAAACAGAAAATTTGAATTGTGGTTCGATGCACGGTTCTCACAGACTTTGGCGAATACAATTTCTAACGAAATTCGTTGTCAGTTTATAAATATGAAAAAATATATAAAAAAAACAACACTCATATGCATGTCTAGGCCGCGTTCTTAATGGGAGTACAAGTTTGGTTTTGGTTTTGGTTTCGGTTTCGGATTTGAGTAGAGTTCATAAAAATGCCCAAGAAATTCAAATGAACTGCAGACAGCGGCGCTCATCATTAAAATTTACGCTTAAATTGCCTCTAAGAATGAAGAACGGGGCTTGGGTTTGATATTGGCAATGGGAATGGGAATGGGACACAGGAACAGCTGCTGCTGATGATCATGATGATGTTGTGGCCACCAGACAACAAAAATCTAAGCCAAATTCATTGGAAACTATTTGCCAAAAAATACACACACACATTAAGGACGTTAAGACACACAAGAAACCAAAAAAAAATGAAAAAAAAATGCAAACACATAAATCAAAAAAATTTCATTGAGAAAAGTTTGCCAAAACAGAAATCACCTGAAAAACAAAAAAAAAACCCAAAAAAAAATCGCAAAACAGTTTCGTTGACCGACCAAGCAAAAGATCATTAAAAAACGCGTCCAAGATATGAATATTAAAATGCCAAAAACTAAAAAAAATATAAAGAACCAAAAAACAAAAAAACAAAAAAACCAAAAAAAGAATTGCAACTAAAAAGGAAACAAAAATGAGACAAAAGCGCGGCCCAGGCGAAAAGCGAAAAAGGTGCCACTAAAAATTTTGAAATATGTTTTTATTTTATTACTTTGCATGCTGTGCACGGTGCTTCTGGAGCACCCGAAACGATGCAGAACGTCGTAAAAATGGTACCGGGCCCACATTTGAGACTCGATACCAAGTTCATGTCCCCCCCGCTACACAATACACGATCCTCGATCCGCCATACTCGATCCTCCATCCTCGATCCGGTTCATGCCGAGAATAGGGCTAATTTTGCAACGGCCGCCCGGTGCGGCGGCGGTAGCTTCAATGCAACAACAACAATTAGACATGCGCCTGTGCCACAGCCTGTATGTAGTAGACGGCAGGACGGCAGGACTAAGCGACTGACATGCAGACAGGCGATACAACATCCACTAAACGTTTCTTACCCCCCCTCTCTCTGTCTCTCTGTTTCATTTATAGGTCTGGTTCCAGAACAAACGCTCCAAGGAGCGTCGCATGAAGCAAATCACCAGCATGGGACGTCCGCCGTTCTTTGGCGGCGCGCGTAAAATGCGCGGCTTTCCCATGAATCTCTCGCCGGGCGGGCTAGACGATGGTCCCGGCTTTCCCTACTTTGCCGCAGATGCTAAATTTGAGTTTGGCTATGGTGGGCCATTTCATCCGCACGATGGTCCCTTCTTTCCCGGCCATCCCGGCGGACCGATGCCCTTCAATGCGCCAGGTAAATATACACAAAATTGCAACACTTCTCAAGTATCTTGTTGCATGCTACACAATAAGATTTGAACAATTCAAATGTATGTTTGCCCCAATCACTAAGATGCACGGAAATTTTAATTTAAAAAAAAATTAATTGCGAGTTCATTTTCTTAATTAAAGTTTATTAATTTAGGCAATATTTATTTAGAAATAAAATATAAAAAATTATAAAAAAAATATTTATTATATATTTACAACAGTCCTGTATATTTATTATTAAAAAAAAACCCCAAAATAGCTCAAAAAGATTTCATAAATTTCAAATTATTAAATAGAATAACGTCCTTAGAAACGGAAATATTTTTTTTTTGTTTGTTTTTAACTATAGTATATTAAAATTCTTGTTTCTTGTTCTAAAAATTTAAATTGTTCTCTTAACAACAGAAATAATTTCTTTATTTTAAATTGAATTTCTATTCTTTAGAAATACATATTTTCAATTTTTAAGAAATTATATTTGAAATTGAAATTATTTATTTAGACATAAAATGTTAAAAATTTTAAAGAAAATATATATTTTATACACAAGTCATGTATAATTATTATTAAAAAAGGAAACCCAAAATAATTCAAATAGATTTCATTAATTTAAAATTATAAAATAGAATATCGTCCTAAGAAACAGAAACAATTTTTTTTTTAAACATTATGTTAAAATTCGTATTTCTTGTCCTAAAAAATTTAAATTGTTTGCTTAAAAACAGAAATAATTTCTTTATTTTAAATTGAATATCTATTCTTTTAAAAATAATTTATATTTCTTAGAAATTAAATTTAAAATTCGATTTTTCTTTCTTTCTAAACAGTTGAAATTATTTCCTTAAAAACAGAAATAATATCTTTATTTTTGAAAAAATTTCAATACAATAGAAAAAAGAAATAATTTCTTTATTTTAGAAATAGTTTCAATACACTAGAATTAACTACTCTTTTATTAATTTTTAAATTTAAAATATATATTACTTTGCCATAATTTAAAACTGATTATAAATATTTCTGCTGAGTAAAAATCAATTAAAAGAAAAAATTTTAAATTTTTACAAAAATCATTTCGAGTGGCCCTTGATCACAGAAGCATGAAAGTTTTCTGAATATTACTTTTGATTTAATTAATTAAGATATTACTAATTGTAAAAAGAACAAGGGAAATTCAACTTTATTGTAAAAATGCAAAAGAAGTTAAGATCTTTCAGTTTTGAGTTTTTGTAATGGCTTTAATTCTTATTCGATTCACATAAACGGGATACCATTAGATAGATAATACAATTATCTATTGAATTAAGTTTCAATTTTTAAGTTAAAAAATGATTTAATGTAGATATGCTCAAATTAGTCGAAATACTGCAAAAAAAAAACCTAGGTTTTTGCGGTTTTCTCAAAAACCATTCTTTGAAAGAAAAAAAAATGTTTTTGATTTTTTGAATCGGTGTCCGAAAATACATAAAAAAGAGTATATGGGAGCCCAGTTTCCTCGATTAAAAAAAAAATTTGTAAACTAGAGTTATTAATAGAATAATAGTTTAATTCTAACTGCAGATAAATTTTTGCTTTATTGTATGCCAAAATAATTAAATTTATGGGCAGATAATAAGCAAAATTCTTACGAAATATTTCAAAAAAAAAAATTTAAAATTAAGGAATTAAAAAAAATTAGTTAAAAAAATAAAAAAAATATAAAATACAAAAATTTAAGTCTTCCAAGTATTTAACTAATAAATATATACCTATTCATATACATAACCGTATTTTAATCTCTCTCCCTCTCTCTCTCTCTCTCTTTTTCTCCAACTCTTTCGCTCTCTGTCTAACAGGTGGACCAATGGATCACAGTGGTCCCATACCGATGGTAAATGAGTTTGGCCTGACGCCCGAGTCAACATTTCTGAGTCAGGCGGGCGCACCGCCAATGCAGCTGCAAACGGCTGTGGGGCCGCCGCCGCCGCCGCCACCAAATGCTGCTGAGCATTTGTTGCAACAGGCGGCCGCGCAGCAGCAGCAGCAGGCGGCACAAAATGCGCAACAAGCAAGCCAAACGCAGCAGCAGCAACAACAACAACAAAATGGCCCGCGCACCGCATCGCCCGAGTTCATGAGCTCGGCGAACTTCAGCGAACCGCAGAATATGCAAAATGAAGGGCTTGTTTGGTAATATACAAAACAGTTGGCAACGCGCCTGCTGTTTCTCAAGACCTACACGCAGCGGCAACAGCAGCAGCAGCAGCAGCAACAACTACAACAACAACATGAGGAGGAGGAGTAGCAGCAGCAGCCACAACAGCAACAATATCAACAACAACAACAACAATAACAGCAGCAGTGACAAAGCTTCGTCTCTGTTGCAGTCGCTGTCGTCGTCGTCGTCGTCATCGTTGTCATCGTCGTTGATGTCGTCGCTGCCGCCGCCCACTGCGCACACACTAGCGCCATCTCGCTTTGGCAGCCGCCTAGTTGTATGCCATGCGCGTCGTATGTGAGCGAGCCAGTTGCCAGAGAGCGCACTCTCTCGCTCACAATTCAAATGAGGAGAAATTCGTGTTGGCTGGCCTGCCGCGCACACCCCGCCGCCTACACCCGCCCATTACCCCCTCAGCCACTCCACCACACACACAACCAAATGCGCTGCCTTTGGCCAAAAAACAGCTGCTCGGCTTGGTTTTGTTGTTTTTATTATTATTCTGTTTATTGTTTTAGTAGCGTTTTTTTTTTTTTTGTTTATTATGACTGCGCCAAAATACTTATTTGTAAATTATTTTTAAAAATTCATAGCAAAAACAAAAACAAAAACAAAAGAAAACCAGAATGGAAATCTCTAAATGTACATTTAAATGGGCGCTGCACATAAAAAACTATATATATAAATAAACATATATATATATAAATATAAATATAAACAAATATATATATATATATATATAATTCAATTTTTTTTTGTATTTAAATCTAACTAAACAAAATGAAGAAAGAAAAAGAAAAACAATGCTAAATATAAAAAAACATAAAAAAAAAACATTAACTAAACGTCTTGTCTGTAATAAACTATTTATGTGTATGTGTGTAAAAACAAAAAAAAATAAAACAACAACAAACAAAATACAAAATACGTAGCCTAAAAATCGTGTTAGCAAACAAAACAAAACAAAAAACTAAAAAATTAAAAAAAACAAAAATAATATTATTATTTTTTGTAAATTAGCACATTTTATATATATTATTCAAAAAAAAAAACAACAACAATTTGTTTGCCTAATTTTTTTTTCAATTTTTTTTTTATTAAATATTAAAATAAAACATATTTTATAATCGTTGTCTAACAACATAAACGTAACTAGGCATGTACTTGTGTAGTTTTTTAGCTTCTAAGTTTATAAATAATAAAAAAAAAAATATATATATATATCTATATGAAGAATGGCATATGCATATATAATATATATATATATATATAAAGCTATATACAATGGCAAACACATAGCAAACTATTTTTTTTTTTTTTTTGTGGTCCTAGCTTGTAAGCAACATAATTTATTATAAACAAATCTATGAACGAAAAAGAAAATTATAATATTTACAAAATGCTAATTAAATGTAATATCAAAAATGTAATACTAGCAAAACAAAAAAAAAAATAAAAATAAAATAAAAAAATAAAGATTAAAAATTGATATATAAAAACAAAAATCATTAATACAACACAAAATCCAAGAACATGTCGAAGAAGTCGAAGAAACAACAACAACAACAACAACAGCTATAAAACAAATATAAATTTCTATATATATATATAACTAAATGATATATATTTAGAAATCCAGCTAACAATTTGAGTTTTCAATTGATATTATTATGATTGGGCCTGGATTGAAACTGCGGCCGCATCACCCTATTACACTTATTATTATTATTATAATTATTATTATAAATATTATAATTATTGTAAAAAGTCTTTAGTGTTAGCTTAATGCGTAAGTTTATTAATTGATGCAACACACAACAACAACAACAACAACCAGAACAACAACAACTGCAACAAGCAACATAAACAAATTCGAATATTTAACATGCAAAAACTTCTTATAGATGATATTGAGGATGGAAAAAGCAAAGCAAATCAATAATAAATAAACACAAATTGTTAACAAAACAGAAAAAGCAAAAACAAAACAAAAACAAACAAAAAAAAAACAAAACAAAATGCAAAAAACAACAAATGATAAAAGGAAAACTTTGATGAGAAAAAAATATAAAAAAAATATAAAATAAAAAAAAAATATGAAAATGTGTTCGTTTATTTCACAAAAAAAAACGTTATTAATTAAATTTTCCCCAAAGCAGATTTTTAGCTTTCCAAAAATTTTCAGCAATTTTTTTTAGACTTTTGATAATTCTATGAATAAGCGATAGTTATATTCTCCAGAGGAGCAAGCCTACAGATCCAAAGAGTGATACAAAAAACCAAAATTCTAGTTTTCGAAAAATAATTGCACAAAAAATAATTTTTTTTTAAATAGGGTATTTTTTTTATGTAAAATATTAATTTTAATCTTCAATAACTTCTTAACGAATTAACTTTTTAAAAAATATTGCAGGACAAGTTGATAGGTCATTTTGTTACCTTTTCAAAACTAGAAATTATTTTAATATAAATAAATTATGTTCGAAGTTATTGTCACTTTACCAAAGCTACCTTTTTGAAAAGTCGAAAATATAGCATTTTGCGATTAACTCAAAAACGGTCCCGGCAACATATTTTTTGAATATTATTTTCGAAATCAGCGACATATAATTCGACCCTAAAAAAATCGGGCTACAAACATTTTTTTCAAATTGTTGCATAGTGTTAATAAAAGTTTTTTAAAGTTCGCAAATAATTTTATAAAAAAATTCTTTGCAAAGTTGATTTTTTAATGTTTCAGAAGACAATTTTCACAACTATTTCTTAATATAGTTGTAGGCTTTGTCATTTACCCTGTATTAATTTAATGATATAAAGAATATATAGAATAATTTGTTTTGCGATAAATTTGATGCCTTTAACAGTCGAAACTCAACTCTGCTCTCTCAACTCTGGCCTTGCCATTCTGCTAATAAAGATGGGTGTTGCCACCTGATTAATAATCCCACTCATTACAAACATTTGAATTGCATAGATTGTATATTTAATTTTCAAACTAATTACTTATTATATTAGATACCAATGTATTTTATGAATTTATATTCAAAAGATACTAAACTGTTAATTTTTTAGGCTTAAATAAATTGCTAGTTAAAATATTTTTATATTTTCAATTTATATCTAAAATATACACTTCTAGAACATACATATTTGCATTTTTAGTTTAATTTATATACACTTGAACATACAATGGCTCTCAGCTTATTTCATGCAGAAAATTTTGTATTATTATTATTATTAGACATAAGAAAATAATTTAAATGAAGAATTCTTTATTATTAATTCGGATTTTATCGGGCTCTCTCTAACTTTTGGGACAATTTTTTTATTATTAATTTCGAATTTTTTGGGTTGTCCCTAATTTTTCCAACAAAATTAAACACTTCGGAAGCAGTTTAAGCCTATATTGATCCGATTTATTTATTTTTTTATTTATTTGACTTCAAGGCTTTGAATGATTTAGTTGATGGAACATGGCTTTATATTGACCATTTTAGCCATTTATTATTTTACTCTACCCAGTTTAGAAGTGCATTATAGCCAACTCAAGGTACTATATGGACCAATTTTAGTAATACGATAACAATAGCTCACACCAGCTGGAAATTTATAAATTAACAAAAAAAATTAATTATGAATAATAATATACTAAAATGTATAAAAAGAAAACTTGACCTTTACTTAAAAACGTGACTGAGTGAAATTGTGACATTTTATTGAGCATTTTTTTGCAGTTAATTAATTGTTAGAGAGGTAAAGAATTTTCTGAATATTTTATTAATATAATTAGAACCTAGAATTAATAATTAAGAATTCTACATAAACATTATTTCGATATCTCTAATGGCTTGCAAAATAAAGCCTAGATACAAGTTGAATAATTCTTGTGCATGAAATAAGCTGAGAGTAAATGTATATGGTTAATTTATATGGTTAATTTATATAATATCTATACTCTTGAATATATTTAACAATAGAAATATAGGCTATACTTAGGTTTACTTAACAAGTTAGAGTCATTAGAGAGAGCTCTTTCAATTTTGTAAGGCGAGACGACAGTACACGTTTATTATTATTGCAAATTACTTAAATATGTTAAAAAAGTGCGCGATTTGCCATTAATTATTTGTGGGAAGTCCTGTAAGAGTTGTGCGGGCTCCCAAGGGCTTGAAGATAAAAAAAATTGGAAAAAACCAATTACAAAAAAAATGTAACAAAAACCAAACAAACTAAAAATCGTGCTATTTCTTTCCTTTCTCATACAAAAAGTAAAAACTAAGCAGGCTTATAGCATCTCTTTCTGAGTTGAGTTCATATAGCGTGGCCCTACGCGCTCCCTAAGGACTTTACCTCATTAAGTGTATCTCCATCTACCGATTAATATAAATAAGACCTGTACCGAAAAAATACTGCACGCTTTTGCACTGAGATTTCTCGACACTTAAAAATCTGATCACAACGGGACTGGCACCGTTAAAAAGCTTGATTTCTTGCATTTTTTTTTTACTTTACTTTCTGTTTTATTTTATACAACGTTTTTGCAATGGCGGACTTTGAACAACATTAGCACAAACATGTTTTGTGCAATTGCTACACTAGAAATGGAATTTCGTAAAAAAAGTCTAAAAGCTAAATTATGATATAAATTTTTTAAAATTTAGAAAGACTTCTTTTATTCGAAACAGGCAAAAAGATGGAAATAAATTTAGCCTGGGACTATAACACGGAAGGGAAAGCAGTGCAACTCGATTTACAAAAACAAAGCAATGTCAGTTCGCTAAATCAAAATCAAAAAAAAAGTTGCAAGAAGTAGATTTATGATCCTGGTGTGCAAGGCAAAAGTATAGAGAAAGATTTTCTAAAATAGAAAAAATTCCCAAATAATATCAAAATCATCCGGAAATTTAAAATATTTGGTTTGAGAAATCTGTATGATCAAATGTGTCGTAATACTGGGTAATACATTATATTGGGCGACAAAATGTACGTTAAAATCGAAAAAAAAAAAAAAAAATGAATAACTTAATTAATTATTAAAATTGACTTTTACCAGACTCCCAATGTTACCTTAAAGTAAAAGTTGATACTGTTTATTATTTGATTTTTAAAAAAATTTGACATAACTGGCCAAGGCAAGCAGTGTGGTAACAAAATAGTGTGGACAGAACTAATTAAAAGGGATTCCACAAAAAATGTTCTAAAAAATGTATTAAATTCCATATTAACAAAATTCAGGAAAAATGAAACAGTATTATGCGAAGTTTCATTGGAAATCCTTCTTTGGTAAGGAATGTCATAATTTTTCGTGATTTAAAAATTCCTACGATTATGGAATTTATCAAGACAAGCGCAACTAAGCAAAGAAGGAAGCTTATAACTAATGAAAATAGTAAAAAAAAAAATAGTATAGAAAATAGTAGAAAATAATCCGTCAGACAAAAATAGGCATCTTAAAAGATACTTTTCCGAACAGAATATTTGTGCATAGGAGACATCGGGTAAATGCCATGGATTTACCAGTTATTGATTGAGATTGGAAGCCCTAATACTGAAAGTAATTCGCATCATCGTCAATGATTTTTGCCAGTTACTTGAGCGAAACAAGCCACTGTGCGAGATGATAATGGAGATGAGGTTATGGACCAAAATTGAGCCCTTAAATATTGTTCATCGTCAAGAATGACAATAGAGATTTATGTTCTATTTGAATGACCTCTTAATAAATAATTTAATTAAAAAAAAAAAAATTATTTTTTTAATAAACAATTGACAAAATATTTAAATATATAAAATCACATTTAAATGAATGAAAGTTTTTTTTTTTTTTTTTTTTTTTTTTTAAGTTTATGATTGTCAAGAAGCAGGACTATAACCTGACTTTTTAAAAATTAAATAACAACCACGATTCATGGGAAGTTAGGAGAGAAATAGAGTGTGCATTTTCATTTTGGTACAGTCCTTACAATAGAATGTCCAGCATATGGAGAATCATCTTAAATCGTTAGACTTAAGACACTTTAATCGGCACAGGCAAAGGAACAACACTTATAACAACAGTAACAACAACAGTAACAACAACAGTAACAACAATAGCAACAATAGCAACATTAAACAACAACAGACACACATGGGAAAGTTAATATGCGTGGCTAATATCGGGGCAACATTATTAATGTTGTGGACATGCACATGCGTGTCTGTTGTTGTTGCGCCCCGGACTCGTACTTCAGCTACAAATGTGAACCTTAAGCGGCTCCATGTGTGTGTGTGTGTGTGTGTGTGGCACAGCCTATGGGGTGCACAAATGTGGAGCAGGGGGCTGGTGGCGAGGTTGCAGGTTGTGAGGAGCTGTGTTGCGCCTTTGTTCGACACATGTGCGCGCATTCACACCTACGACTAGCATCAAGAAACGAGCAACGGACAAAGGCAGCATGCAACATGCAAGGGAGAAGAGATGAGGGAGGGTAAAGAGGAAGGGATTGGGGTAATGGTGGTGTGGCACAAACTATGAACAACGTACTATGCATACCATGAACAATATGCCATGAATGTTGACCATTCGTTGCCTGTTGCCTGTTGGCTGTTGCCTGTTTGGCTGTTGGATGTGGCCTAGACACGGCAGCATGATAGCATTTAATACGAAACAATGGTGTATACAACATGTTGTTGTTGTTGTTGTTACTGTTGCTGCTGACCAACATCTCTGACCATGACGAATTTTGGATGCTCGACAGATATCCAAATACATTTGCAGGCGTTGCAAAACGAGGCACGCACTGGATATGCTGGATGAATGGCAAATGGAGATGGTGGAATAGGAATAAGCTGGCAATGAAGAAGGAGATGGAGGTGGCCATGCAACGAGGCATACAGGCAAGCGTTGCACTTTACACACAAACACACACACACATAGTTACAAGGGGGCATATCCTTGTCTAAAACGCATATTAAACGTCCATCAGCAGCCCAAAAAGTGCCAGAGTTAGAGAGAGAGAGAGAGAGAGAGAGGGAGAAAGAGACAGACAGAGAGAGAGAGAGTCCAAACAGACGTGCAATGTTCAATCTGTCCAGCCATCAATCCACAAAAGGCAAAGGACTCGGCAACCCTGAGCTGACGTGTGACGTGCGTTTATCAGTGGCAGGACAGCTGGGACAGCCAGGATGCAGTCGTGTTTTGGTTAGAGAGGGGGGGGGGGGTTGGGACAACGTTTGACTGATGGACATATATACTTATACGCATACACGTGGCAAGGACACGCAGTAGTAGCAACTACAACTCTACAACTCTCTCTCTCGCTCTGGGCACTGTTTCCGTTTCCGTTTGTCGCCAAAAATGAATTTGTTAACATTAAATGGCATTTAGACTGTTACTAAATGCGCATTCACATTCCAAATCGCATTCCCATTCCAATTGGCCTTCACACACACACACACACACAGCTTTGCCGCTGCCCACATCATCACTCATCGCACATGTGGCAGGATGAGTTGCTCGTGGGGCACATTGAACGGAGTTGTGATAAATGCTTCCGAACTTGCAGCTTTGTTAGTCACGCGCGTTCATCCTTCAAGGCAAAGTTCTGATGATCATTTAGAGCTCATTAAGGAAAAAAATATATATATATATATTGGCATATATACCTGTGTATTTATACACAGAAAGAAAATGTTAACTAATCAGATATTGTAAACATTACAATGCTGTTCTATTAAATATCTTAATGCCCATTTGAATAGAAAACAATTTAAGTTATTTTTTTATTATTTTTTTTTATCTTTTATCAATATTTTAATTATTAGCTATCAGCATTTGTTTTTAGTGCTATAAATCTAATAGGTTTTTATATATATTATATTAAGCTTTATGCTATTTTTGATGCAAAATTATGCTGAAAACATATTTCATTGTACAGATATAATTTTTAGAAGAATTATTTTTAAGATTTATTATTATTTTTTTTTTTCTCAGACCTTAATTTAATACTAAAAAAGCTCGAAAAATATACCCTTCCAGCAACTGTAAATCGAGCTATACACTTTTGGATGCATAATTAATAATTAAATTATAAATATATTTATTAGTGATTAAGTTTTTGGAAGAATTATTTTTGGAAGAATTTATTTTTATACTTAAAATTTATCTATTGATTCTATCAATTGATTTATAAATTAAATAAAAAATATTTAAATAATATAAATCAAATTGTCTTCCATAGTTAAAATCAGGAATCGCAACTCTTGGCATTTTTATGTATAAAAATTATGAGAAAAAATTATTTCTGAATTTTTTTCATTAAAATTGGCAATAATTCTTTTTTTTTTGACCGTTAAAAAAATTGATAAAAAAAATAATTTGCCAACTTTTATTTAAAAGTTGAATATAAGAGGTTTTTTCTAAATTTCTTTTTTTTAATGTTAAATAGTAAATATTGATTTTGAATGTTTTCTAAACCAAGCTGTGTATTTCAAAAGCTGATCTTAATCCAAATACTTATCCATTGATATTTCAGAATATATATTCAAAATCAACTTACATTTTTAACATGGAAAATAAAAGTCGAAAAATAATTTTTATTATATTTTATTATATATTCGAAATAAACATATATTCTTAACATTTAAAATAAAAACTTAAAAATAACTTTTATTTTTAACTTTTAAATAGTAAGTGGAATTTAATTATTTTTTCACAATTTCATATTTTTGATCGCAAACTACAAGCAAAAATTTAATTTTTTAATAAATATTAGAAATAAAAATTTGTGCTGTTTCCAGATAAAAAATATTTGCAGGTTTAATTTTTTAAACTGATTAAAGTCTTTTTTCTGCCATTAATTTTATATTTTTCTGTGTACTATTAATATGTGTATACTACAAAATATTGTAAAACCACAAAAAATTGGCTTATAGCTTTGGCTCTTCAATATGATTTTGATCGGTTAATGGAGACGGTTGCCGTTCATTGTTGTTTGTTGTTTGTTATTTGTTATTTGTTGATTGCTGTTTGTTGATTGTTGTTGATTGTGGCTTGTGGACTGCTGATTGCCTCCCTGACCACTACGCCTAATGACTCAATTTTTTCGAGCCAAGACAATTATGTGTGGCCAACAACACTCGATCTCCATTCACAATTATATCAACATGTGAGTCACTGAATACAACTGGCAGTCAACTGACAACTGCAACTGGCATTGGCAACTAAAAAAAACTTGATTTGAAGTGTGCGTGCCACGCAATGACAGCAAACTATGTTTGATTTGAAACTGTCGAAAGGCAGCTCGAGTTGCAACAACAACAACAAAACAAACGCAAATGTTTTATAATAAATAAAAAAGCAATGAATTTCGCAGATACACTTTAAAAGTTAACTTAAATATAACTTCAATAAAATAGTTTTAAATAAAAATAATTGTGAAAAATAATCATTTTATGGTAAATATCTTAAACTATAACACAAAATAGAACTAAATATTTTTTCTTAATTAATAAACATGGAAAACTTAAAAATTGTCTGAACTAATAAATAGTCGTACAATTTTTTAAAGCAATTAACTTATTTAAAGCACTATTGGGAACTGTACCTATTTTATGATATCAATTAATAACTTACGGACTAAGCAAGATATTGGGCTATAATTGTAAGTCAACTCTGTAAATGTGATTTTTAAGTGTTTTTAGGAAAAACAAAAATTCGACAACTTTTTGTTATTTTCCGGTCAACATTTCATACTAATAATGAAATTTTAGAAAAAGCTCAGAATGACTTATATGTCGTCAATTCAGAATTGTTGATCTTACAGTATACATAGTCTCATAGCTGAAAAGTGCTTGGGAATTTTTAAAACTCTATTCAAAAATAGAATTTTTGTTTTTTAAATTATTTTTTTATATTTTTATTGTCAAAAAGCAGCCTTCATAATGGACTATAACATGACATTTTAATTAACATTAAAAAAACAACCACGCTTCAAGGGAAGCTTAATAACAAATTTTTTAAAGAAACTTATTTTTGGTGCAAGTTTTTAATTTCCAAAAACATTCAACAAAATGCAAACAATATTAAAAACACAAAACCATCAACAAAAAGTACAAACTTCACTAGATATTATCCATCACAAATTTTATCACAAAATATTGAACAACTTGGCTTTTATCAGAAATAAATTTATTAACAACAATTTCTTGTTTCAATCAGCTGTTTTAACAGCGGCTAATTTAACAGTGAATCGAATGTTAAAATTTCTTGGTAAGTAACATTAAAATTTATTGTATTCATAATGTATTTATTACCATTAAAAGTTTGTTAATTTTAACAATTTTAAAAAGTGAATTTATAAAGTTACACAAAACATATGCAAATGCAGCAAGTTCAGTTGAACTGATTTGACCTGAACGGAACCAGAGGCAGCCTGGGAACAGGGAATTGAATCAGGGAACAGGATCTCTGCTACTGTTGCTGTTGATGTTGCTGTTGATGTTGCCTTTGCTGCTGACACGCAAACCTACTCCAATTTCCAGGACAGGCGCCGTGTCTGCCAAGTGTCAGGCAAGGCAAAAAATATTTAACATCGGTAGAGCGCTGACACTTTGCCGGCTGTCCCAACGGGTGGGTTGCATGGGCTAGTTGGGTGGTTAGGCAAATGTGTGGCAAGGATTGGGGAGAATGGGTGTAGTACGTTGCTTGACAGAGTTTAGGTTGCCACCTCGTGTTTTGTCATTAAAACGATACAACCGGCAAATGCCAAACAATAGCAATTGTTATGGTCCTTATTAGTTCAGTTAAGTGGTCGATTCTTTGAGTGGTTGGACCGAAAAGTTTTCAATAGTTTAAAATTAAAGGTGATTTAATAAGAGACTTAACATTCAAATTCATTTAAAGTGAATTAAATGCATGCTAAAATATTTGTAACTAATTTCATTTTCAATACTTTAATTGACAAATGTTTTGTTTTACAATGCTGTAAAATTGATTTATTTATTAGTAGTTTTTTATTATTTTTTTTCTGCTATCAATATTTTGTTTATTAGCTATCAGTAATTGTTTTTAGTGCTATAAATCTAATATGTTTTTTATATTATTTTATATTTATATTTATGCTTCTTTTGATGCAAAATTATGCTGAAAACATATTTCATCGTACAGATATAATTCTTAACAGGGTTATTTTGAAGATTTATTAAGCAAATACGTATCTAAATTTAATTTCTTTTCAGAACTTAATTTAATACTAAAAAAAAGTCCGAAAAATATACCCTTCCAGCTACTTTAAATCGAGCTATACATTTTTGAATGCCTAATAAATAATAATTTAAATGGAAATATATTTATTAGTGATTTAACTTTTAGAAGAATTATTTTGAATATTTTTTAAGCACATACATATTTTTAATTATATCTATATGACCTAATTTTAATACTTAAAAAATCTTAAAAAATATAAACTTTCAGCAATTTTAAATCGAACTATATTATAGTTATAATTTTGAGACTTGGTTATTGTCCTTTGGATTGCGCATTCTTTGTTAACTCACCTCGTAGACAAGGCCCACATATACGCTCTCCGGGTCAGGCCCTCAGGATGATATATGAGGCAATGTTGGGCCGTCAGTTTGCCATTTGTTTCCGTCTTCGTCTCCATTGGCGTCCACACATGCAATGCTACTGTTCTATATGTAATACTCAGTATTCTGTATTCTGTATTCTATATTCTATATTCAGTATTCAGTTTTTGGCCGCGTTTTCATTGTGAGCACGCAATGTCATTTCACGCTAAGCTCACGACATGGACATGGACATGCCCATGTCCAAGTGTGGCTAGGCAGACGGGACAAGAGAGAGGTGTACAGGGAGGGAGCTGCAGGTTATGTGGCACGTAACAGCGGAAGCTAACGGCAGGCGGCGCATGCGTAGCAGGGGAAGTCAATGCAGCAGGAGGGCAAGGATGAGGAGGACAGCGCGGGACCCGCATATGTCAGCGCTCGAAAATGTGTTAATATTTGATAAGCTCAATATGTGGTCGAGCCAAGAGCCAAGAGGTGGACTGAGTAGAGTCGCCACCTGGAGAACTAAAACTGTGACTGCAACTGCGATCGGGAAGGGGAACGGAAAGGGGAACAGGAATGGGATTGGGATTGGGACTTGCGTGCCGCATGCACATGCGAATGAATGCACAGTTCCAGCTCCATTTGCAGCTCCTGTTTACGGCCACGAAATGGAATGACATCAAAAACCGTAACGTTGGAAAATTGTTACGAAAATGTATTAAGGCCTGTCAGTTTGACACCTTGCAATGATTCCCCCCGCATTGTCTTCAGGGCTCAACAATTGGACATGCGACGCTTCGTCTCAGCTCCAGCTCCAGCTCCAGTTTCATTTTCAGCTGTTCAAAATTGCGACGAGGGTTGCTCTATGAGCTTTGGAATGGCCCATGTGAACATAAATCTCAATGAAATTATTTTGGATTATGCAAGACATTCATATTTCCAAAAATTTATATGTGAAATATATTTGTTCGCAATTGTTTTATGTTCCCTTTGATAACTATTATTAAATAGCTTTTTTTTCACTGGCTCAAAAGGGCAAATCTTTTAAAAACAGACAGCTTAAAAAGTATTTATAAGTTCAAAATTTATCAAAATCGAAAATGGTTGTAATTTTAAGTTTTTCATAGGAAGTTATGACAAAATTTATATATATATCGTATATCGAAGGTAAGCCAAGACGAAGCTCTGCAATTCATATTTGAGCTTAAAAAAATCTTGAAAAACAATTTTTGTATAAAAATATGAATATCAATTTTAATTATTATTTTTTTTTAATAGTAATGTTTATAATGAAATTAAAATTTACTCAATGTAAAAAAATCAACAACCTGGAAAAAACCGAAGAAAGGAGTCGAACATTTTATTATCCCAAATTAAATTTGGGAAATCAATTTTGAGGCCAAATATGTGTAAATTTTGTCAGAAATCCGTATAAAAATCTTAAAATGACAACTTGATTCTTAGGAAAAATATAAGGAATTAGGAATAATAATTATTTTATGAGTTCTATTGTTTTATTTAAACAATGATTATTATCATTCAATCAACCAATAACACAGTATGGGGTGTTACGCAAACCTCTTCCAACCGCATTCCAACCGAAAACCAATCCGTTGGGGTCACAGAAACCCTTTAGTCGATGAGTTCAAAATCCCTACTGTTTGAACTAGAGATTTGTGCAAATGCAAAAAACAATTTTTTAAAAATAAAAGTAATTTAAAAAGTAAAAGCAATAATATATATAATATATATAATCTATTTATCTGCAATTTCATTTTTCTAAATGTAATTTGTGTTATTTGATTATATTTTATTCTATAAAATCTCTAGTAAAATCTTTAGTAAGCGCAGCTGGCAGATCAAACTAAAAATTAAAATCGATGCCAACTTGTTAGCAATTGTGTTCGAAAAAATTCGTTGTTTTATTTCTATTAAATTGTCAAACAAAAATGTACGGTAAAAGTGTTATTTGAAAAGATAAAAAATATTATAGTCGGTCTACTAAGATTTTATGACAATTTATTGTGTTTTAATTGTAAATTAAGTTTTATTATATATATATATTATATAATTAAGATAATTATCATATTTATGGCCCTAGTTAGTTGACGGATCTTTACGAGATCGATAATTGTATATTGCAAAAAATATTTTTTAAAACATGTCAGTTTATTAATATATTGGATGTGACTTTATTTTCTGTGCCACCAATTGTCTTTTGCAAGGAAAATCAACTGCAAACATAATTTTTAAATTAATTATTAATTAAGTTATCAGCTGATTTTTGGCAGTTACCGACAATATAACGCAGGATGAGGCTGCTTACGCATAAATGAACAATTAAGCATTCTGAACACCACAGGGTTTTCATACGTGTCCTTAAATTTTGCCGAACATTTTTAAATTTATTTTGTGTTAAAATAATCAAGGTTAAGTTTCATTAATATTTTGATTTCATAAACAAATTAATAACATTGATTTTTATCAATTTTGTTGTTTGAAAGTTATCTTAATACAATCAAATATTTAACATAATATTTGTTTTTCTCTGAAAACTCTAGACTTCTGTGACACCGACGGCTTTTACTAGAGATTTTGAAACCAGCCCGACGCCAAATCTCTAAAGATTTCTGTGATAACCCTGAATAATTTTAAAAATGCAATAAAATTGCCAATAAACCTTTAACACAACATTGTTAAATTAGATTATGAGTTCAGAAGTTATTAGAGATTGAAATTTAATTTTTTCAAATGCCCATTTGATAAATGATATTTCTTGTGCAATTTTTTCACCAAAACATGAATTTTGGTGTTTTTTTTTTTATCACATTACATTTGTAATAATTACAGCTCAATATTTAAACCATTTAAAACATTTTGAGAATCGCATAGAAAAGCGTTTGCCCTTCCCGCTTTTAACAATTTCAATCGAGCCCAACGGCGCCAACAGGGACAACTTCAATTTACACTAATCTTTCGACTCGACGCACTTGAGAGAAACAAAACTAAATCGTAATCGTGATGCGAAATGTTTTTCCCTTTAAAATGCGCTCAGTTTCCATTTAGATGGAGCGCTTAGTGTTACGGTTAATTAAACGATAATTTCGCATGATTCGAAGAGAAGATGGAGGAGGAGTTGACATACGGTCGGTCCCCGTCCTGGGTATTCGCCACATACACTATTCCATGGAAATCATCATCAACATCGTTGCCCAGGACGCTGCTCATTGCTCCACTGACCGCAGAGCATAAAGCGTGTAAATGAAGCGTACCGCTGCTGAATTTCAGCTTATTTAATGCAAATGAAGCAGCAATCGCTCAACCATCATCCCAGTACCAGTACCAGTACCAGTACCAGTCCCAGTCCCAAAAACCCATTGCCTCATCCTGGTGCAGACCATTTCACAGTCAAGAAACCAACATGTGTAGTATACTACGCATTTGTACTTGCAACCGTATGCACATATTGACGGGCACTGTTTTACGGTGTATGCCCGGATCCGGAGTCGTCTCTCTTTTCTTGTTACTGGCACCGCCCTACGCCTCTGCTTTTGCCTCCTCCACCTTGGCCTCTGTCTTTGTGTCTGCAATCTAGTTCAATCTATCTAGACATCTAGGTGGGGCCCAGTCCAACCGAGTCGTACCGGGCTGGGACTGGGACAGGGACTGGGGCCGAGACTGGGGCAGGGACTGGGGCAGGGACTGGGGCAGGGACTGGGGTAGGGACTGGGGCCGGGACTGGGGCCGGGACTGGGGCCGGGGCTGGGGCAGGGACTGGGGCCGGGACTGGGGCAGGGACTGGGGCAGGGACTGGGACAGGGACTGGGGCCGGGACTGGGGCAGGGACTGGGGCCGGAGCTGGGGCCACACAATTTTTACGTGGGCAGAGGCACTCGATGCTCTTCTTGTTGTATCACATGTAGTTGTTGTATTGTATCTTGTTGTTGTTGTTGTTGTTCGATATGTGTCGCTGACACGTGTTCGTTTCGAGCGACAACAGACAGCTTTATTACACGAGTTATGAACACACACAGATACTCGCACAGTTGCAGATACACAGATTTAGATACTGAGCAGAGAGGCGGCAAAATTTACATTTATGTTCCCATGTTCTAGGTGTGTTCAGATTGTTCTTGTTGCAAGTGTGCATTTTAATGAAATATTGCACATCAATATTAAAATTAATGCAAATTACAAATATCTAATTGATGACCAACTTAACAAACTATGAGATAAACAGTGTCTGGACTGTATTTAGCTTTAAATGCAATAATTGCATTAGATAAGTGTACTAGAAATATAGCAATAACGTAAGCATTTATTTAAGCTCAAATTGAAAAATACTTAAGCTAATCTGAACCATTAAAGATAGTATTTAGCTCTTTTTGTGTAACCAGAAAAATATTACCATATATGTTAGTAGGATTATTCTAATTGTAACATTTTTTTTTCTGTGCATATAGTAAGTAATACTTAGTGTATTAAAAATAAGAAAAAATCGCCACATCGAAGTTATATACCCTTTTAAAAATGTTTAGAATATGCGAACGATTATTCCTATGGCAGCAATATGATATAGTGGTCCGATTTTATTCCAACTTTATCAGAAAGTACAGAACAAATTTCTTTATCGATACGGGCAGTTTGGTTTTAATATTTTAAAAATTAAAAATGTTTTGCATAGAAAAACTTATTTTTACCCAATTGTTCCTATGGCAGCTTTAATATATAGTGGTACGATTTTGATCAAACTAAGTCAGATAATACGAATCGTAATTCTTCAAATTGAGTTTTATTTCGATAACTGGCAAAAAGTAAAAGTTTTCCATACAAGCATTATTCGGCCGATTGTTCCAATGGCAGCTTTAAGATATAGTGGTACGATTTTGATGAAACTTGGTAGGCTTAGGCAGATCATAATACCACATCGATATGCCAAACTTGGTTTTGATATATTGAAAAAAACAAAAAAATATTTTTTAGGCCGATCTCTCATATGGAAGCTATATGATATAGTGATCCAATTTTGCTGATTCTAACATATGTATAGCCTCTCATATAGAAGAATAGACAGAGAGAATATACTTATATATTTTATGGGGTCGGAGAAGTCTTCTTCTAAGCGTTATACACGTTGTGATAAAATTATAATACCCTTTTGCAAGGGTATAAAACCTAATAAATTTGATTGATCCAGTTGGTATTATCTCTATTAATATATGGTTTATTTTATTTTATTTTTTTTTTATTAATAACAATAACAATTTAATTTTTAATGGCAAGCAATTATAGTTATAATCTATTGGAAGACAAATAAATTAGCCTATACTCTGTGAGGTGTGTGTATATATATATGTATGGTTTATTAGATTCGACTGCATGTAAATTTTAATTTCTCAGGGAATTTAAGGTAGGAGCTATCTTCTCCTCAATTCATTCAATCATTCATCAAGTTATGAATATGTTTAAATTATTCTCCTCATTTCGACTTAATGTATAAATTGTAAAACTCAGCTACAAAACTATTTATTATATAATATTCTTATATATACTATATATTCTCAGTTAAGTCAATCTTCAGTTGTACAATATAACTCTTGTTTGTTTTATATTGTTGTATTTCGACACAAATCAACTTCATTTAAATTGACTGTCTAAGTTTCGATAAGCAACTGGCAAAGGCATTAAAACTAATTTGCGAGTTGTTGGATGCCAATAAAACTCTTTTTTTATGATCTTGAAGAAGTGTGTACGTATGTATGTATGTATTTATGTACATATAAATATCTAAATGGGAGCGTATTATGAATTTTTATGACTTTTTGTTTATTTTTTTTATTGGCAGGGGTAAACAGGACAGAAGCTTTTTGGTTATATGTGAAATGTTGTCTGTTGTCTGAAAATTCTTTACTGTTTTGTCTTATTTTTCTGTTGATCTAAGCGCATTTTGTGCGGTTTTTGTGATTTTTGCTGAATTTGTGCAAACGAATGTGTAACAACAACAACAACAACGACAATAATAATAACAACAACAATGTATACACATTGAATTGCAATAAAAGCAAAATCAACATAAAAATCGTAATAAAATCAAAGCAAACAATGCGAAAAAACGACAGACAGACAAACCAAAAGCAAACACTGATGAGTGGAGAATAGAGAATAGAGGGAACAAACGAGAAGTAACCAGCCAGGGTTGCCATTTCAATATGCGAGTGTATCAGTGTATTTGTGACCATATCTCTTTTTGTATATCTTTATATATTCAATATTATATGCATAAGTTTATGTATTTGTATGTGTTATTTTTTTGTAAGTGTGTGTGTGTGTGTGTGTATGTTTACACAACCAACGCCATATTTAATAACATATCAATGACTATTTCATTTTGCTATATAGTAGCATTTGGTAGAGCAATTTAGACAACAGACACAAAAACTACATTGGCATCGTCCCGATTTACCAAACCCTCCCTCCAGCCCTTTACCACAAATAGAAAAACAATTTATATTTTATTTGTCATTTCATCACTATGCTTGTTCCAATTTAAGTAATCGAGATTTGGGGAAATTAATCAATAAATATATTTAATTATTTTTGTAAAACATAACAACTGTATTAATAAGCCAGAAAAATAGGTAATTGAATCTTATAAAATTCTTGAAAAACCTGTTAAGATATTGACAAATGTGGGCATTTTCAGGTTCGCGAAATTCCATAAAAAAAATAGCAAAAAAAAAATTTGTTTTTTTATATTTTATTTTTTGTAGTTTAATTGCTTTTTAGTACCACAATTTTTTATAATTCTATTGCTTCTACGTTTTTAGAATTTTTAAATAAAACCTGTGATCGCGAATGTTACAAAATATAAAAGTCGCGTTTCACAGTAACTGAAATAAATTAAAATGTCTGCAAATTTCAATGTAATATTATATTGAAAATAATTTCAAAGTATAAGATACAAATGTTGTTCTCTATATACATATATTTATCATTTAATATAAAGTAGATAGTTTAAAATAAATAAACTATTTGTATGTATCGCGAACATTTCATATTTTCCATTATGTTAAATAACACATTTCTTTGGTGAATTAACGATTTGTGATTAATAGCAAATAAGAAAAATTAATACAAATTAGAAAAAAAAAAGTAATAATAAAGAATATGTAGGTAAATTAATTAAATTAATATAAACTCATTTCCTCTCTCTAGACAATGCTTTAATCCATCCGCATCAATTAAACGAATATTAAATATTGCAAAAGTGTTAAAAATTAATAAAAAAAAAATAAATAAGTAATAATTAATTCATGTAAGCAAATCAAATTAAAATATAGCACACTTGCCCTAGGTTTTGATATTCAAACCCTTTCAGTAATTTCTCAAGGAGTTTAAGTCATAGACACAAGAATAGCAAGGAAAAGAAACGCGAATATTTACCATTGATCGGCTTTTGTGAGATCTCCTCTCATCTTTTTTTTAAATTATAATTTACTTATAATAATACTTATAATAATTACACTAGCTTACATATTTTTTTTTAATCGAGGGAGCTGGGCTCTCATATACTTTTTTTGATGTATTTTTGGGCGCTGATTTCAAAAATGTAGCTTGTTTCACAATTTTCTCCAAATAAATATTAAAATATATTATACTAAAAATTTAAACATTTATAAAAAAAAAATTTTCTACTTATGATTTTTTTCTGGTGGTGGAAATTTCTGCGAAAATGTCCATAAACAAAACAAAGTTTATTTGGAAAATAATTAAAAAATTTTTTAAAAAAAATTAGTTATTCTAGTGCCATATCAATTTTTTTAAATTTCATATAATTTATGCAAAAAAAAAATTAAATAAAATCGTGCAAAACAAAATTAAATATATGGTATATCAATATAAATAAATTTATTTAATTTATTTAGAGCAAAAATATCAGATAAAACCTTAGAGAATATATCGCTTAAAAACAACATATAAATATATATCCTTTTGCCCCCCTTTCATCCATGCAGTCCTCACTGCTCCCTGCGCTCGTCCCCCCCTTCAAAGTTCGACCATGGATATCGTAGCGCAGCTTTGCTTTTGGTACGAGATTTGTTGGCGCTTTGTGTTTATTTTGTGTTTAGCAGACAAACAGCAAAAATGAAAATCAACAACAGATTTGTAAAAGCGCTGAAGCCTCGGTTATCCTGTCGTTGTAACCATACCCAGCATTTTGCCTTACCCCTCCATCATATACTTGCCCCCCATTTGCCATGCTGTCACCTTCTATTTCTGTTTTTGCGTCCTTTGCCGGCGTTTTTGTCTCTAAAAATATCATAAATTCTTATTACAATTTTTCATTTATTTATTTTTGCAGTGCTTTATTATTTGTTTTGCCATTTGCCCCATACACACACACACCCACACACACACACACACTCAGAGAAATATAGTAGAGGAAGAAATAATTTCAACTAAGGCAATATGCAAAAAGGAAACGAAAAGCAAAAATTTATGTGTGTGAAGCATTTAAAAGCTTTACAAACATTAAAATGTCTGTCTAACTGTATATATATATATATATATATTCATATATGTGTGTGTGTGTGTGTGTATGTGCTTATCGGCATCAAAAATTGCGCGCGTGTGTGTGTCTCATGTTTGCGCAAATCGTTAGAGCGAAGAGTTGTGTAAATATTTGTGTGAAAAATTTTTCCGAACGTGGATTAAAAACTTTTGCCATGTTGCTTGGTTACAGTTTTCACTGACAGACGAACAGACAGTAAAAGAGTGAGACAGAGAGCAAGAGAGACAGAGACAGAGCACGAAAGATTGTCCCTATATATGACATGCAAAAGAGATAGCGTTAAGCAAATGCATTTAGTTGACGCTGGTTATTTTGTAGCTCTATCTGTTCTATCTATTACAGATTTATTTTGAAAAATTTATTAGCATATTTATTTACTTTTTGCTGTGCTCATATCTGTGTATATAGTATGTGTGTGTGTGTGTGTGTGCGCGCGCTCTGTTTGGGTTTATGTTTTGGTTATTTTAGGCATTACGCATACGACGTGTGTTGTCTGAATACGCCATTGCGAATGGCAAGGGAAACAAAAAGTTGTGCGGGGGTGGGAGGGGGTCTTGGAGGGTTTTTGCAGGTAAATTTGACTGTTGTTTCTGTATTGCATGTGATAAAAGTGGAATTTGCATTGGATTAACTTCAAATCTGATATTTAAACTAAAAACGATTTTCAATAAATTTTCGATGAAAAATTGTACAAATAAAAATACTATTGCAATATTTTGAAGAGATTTATAATAAAATATGGACAGAGTTTGTAATAAAATTCTACAAATGTATAAAAAAGGCAAAAGGAAGCATCAGCGATTCTATAAGTATAAATATATATATCTACCTATCTCGAAACCTATGGGAGCTATAGAACAAAAACATACTGTGAAATTTCCAATAAATCAGATTTTTTCAAATTTTTTAATACCTTTCCGCAAAATCACAAAATTTATAAAAAATTTCCAAACTGTAGCTTTGATTCTGTATTCCTAGAATACACTTTAATTATTGCAATCGAATTTTCTTTATAATTTTTCACAGACTCCTGATAATAGCAAACAAATTAACAAAAGAGTAGGAGGACAATTTTTAATAAATTAAAAACATTTATTACAAAATGAAAAAAATATAAACAATGACACGGAATCCAATAAATCTAATAATATCCTTCTCTAATCATAATAATACAAGCAACCCACAAATATATACACAAACACAAAAAAAACTGTAATTTAAAGTACACTTTTAAGAGTATAGCAGAAGTGCTGCAAGGATCACACACCTGTATGCAGGATATTCAGTTGTCAAGCAAACTCGCCTAGAGCAAAACCCAACCTAGTTGACAGCTTTTGTTTTGATGGGGGGGGGAAGAAAAAAAATGGTTTTCATTATTTGAGGCTTATTACACGTCCCATTTGCAGCATCAAATAACTTATAATTTGAGCATGATATTACCAGAAACTTTGCACGTTTGTTGCCGCCTGCCTCGACTGCTCGACTGCCCAATCAAAGTTAGCCTATTTCAGTTTGAAGCGAGCTTCATCTACGCCAAGCGCAACTTTAAATTGAGGCAACAACTTTTTCACTTTAAACAAGCAGTTGCAACAGCAACAGCAACAACAACAACATCATGGAAAATGTGAAATAAAAAAAAAAATAAACAACGAGAAAAAAGTGTGAAATTTTAAGTACTTGAAGCGCCGCTGGCGCATCCACAGCGAACACAGAATGTGGCAGGATTGGGGAGCTGCATGAGGCATTCACTCTGCCACCTGAGTGGGCACAGCACACACACACACATTCATATACATATGTATGTATCTGTGTATATATAAACAAGCAATACGTATTCATAACGCGTATACGCCATGTTGTTGTTGACAGCCATTTTGTAGATGTGCGCGCCGTCGCCATTGCCGTTGCCGTTGCCTTTGCCGTCGCCCCACTTAACAACCACTCGACTTTGCCCTCTTCGCATCCCGCACACACCAACCGCCAACAAGGACCCTGTATCTCTCCAACTCCAGCTCCAATTCTAGCTCCAGCTCTAGCTCTCCCTTGTCTGCTGCAAATTCAACGAGGCGTTCGTTTATTTGAGCAACGGCACCTTTGCGTGGCAAAAGCTCATTTGAGGGCGTCCTGTTCCCCCCAGTCCCGGATAGGGAAGAAGCTAGAATACGAGGACGGGAGTTGGGCGTTGGGAATCGGGAATCGGATGTGGGGGTTTGAGTAACGGGCACGTAAATAAACACAGCTCAAGCGAAATATATTGACGATGTTGAAGCGGAAGAGCATCATCATAGCGGTAATCATGTTACCTCAATTCGAAATGAATTCATAACTGAATTTTCGCATTTTCCACCCCAGAGTATCCAAACCAAGCAGACCCTTAAGCGCTGGCAACGTCAACGGCTAACCCTGTGTCGCCATTTGCCCCTGCTCCTTTGGTCCTTTACCCACAAAAAAACACGACAGCATCATTCAGCCGGAGCAGCCGGAGTTATGGCAGAAGCAGCAGCAGGAGCAGGAGCAGCGGCCGGAGCAACAGCCAACACTCTGACAGACAGCAGGATATATGTAGGATGTGCTGCTGATGGGTTCTCCAGCCTGTCCTGGCGTTTGTCAAACCAAACGAAATGCTATTTTAAAGTGTTCCTCCTCGCGTAGTAGCATCAAACAAAAACAAAAACAAAAACAAAAATATACAAACAAGCAAGTAAAAGTAAAGTTATTTACCCAATTGAAGACCCTTCATATACTCTAACTGATCTCCTTTATATACTCTAACTGATCTCCATGTTCATATTCTATATTATTAAATATTATTTACAATTTGGAATATTTAAATTCTTTGGATTATTATAATATAAATTGCGTTAGCTCCAAATCGTTTCTATGTTTACATTATTGCAGTGACCGCAACGGTTATAATTAAAATAAGAAAATTATGATATAAAAATAATTTGTTGATTTTTATTAAAAAATTTTAAAATAAAAATTATTTTTTAATTTTTATTATAAAAATCAAAAATATAAAATAAATGTAAATAGCTCTGAACCAGCTGTTGTATTAACAAAATTTAAAAAAATACACAATGTGTGGCTCAATACCTTTCATATGATACATAACATGTCCTTAAAGGACCACAACTAAGATTCCTAAGTACGAAAAATAACTTTTATTTTAAATATTTTTTATATATAAAAGTTAAACTTAATTTTTGAAAAAAAAAAAATGAAAAATATAATTTTATATTGTTTCCAGGATACTGCATACTTAATTAGCATATCTCAAATTTTCGCGATAATCTAAATATTTTTTTCAGCTTAGATTTTTATTTTAAACTCATAACTTTTAATTGTGGTTCCTGTTTTATTGCCATTAGCTTTAAAATGACAATAATTTACTTAAATGTAAGAACATAATCTCCATGTTATTTTGTTGTAATAAATCTAATAATTATTATAATATAAAATATAGTTTTTATTTCAATTTGTCACTAAATTAACTTTTATTTATTTCTACACAATCAGCTAAATATTAGAGAATTTACCACAGATCTACTTGATTTTTTAAAGAAATTGCTAAACTTCAAATATATATATATTAATAATACTGAGCAATATCAAGGGAAATGAGCTGTGCAGGATAATCAACAGGATCAATAGTTGGCTTGCTCTATAGCCAACAAAGTTGTTGTATCCTTGGCAAGAGTATAAAAATGACAAAACTCGTTAACTAGGATTCCATTGCGCTAGATTGGCAGCCTGGCAGCGGGATCCAACGTGGCCAGGTCCTGGCCTCGGCAACATCACACACCATCACACTGTCACCGTCACACTGTCACCGTCACCGTCACACTGTCACCGTGACACCGTCACCGTCACAGTCACAATCACGCCGTCGCCGTAGCCGTACGGATTTGCAACTGAGTGCATGTGTTGTCGGATGGTGTCTGTTGGTTAAGTGGGGTTGGGGCTTCCAGGGGGTTCCGGGTACGGGTACGGGTTGGTGGGCTTGTGTTGGCCTTCTATTTGCTACCGTTTCATGCTGACTGGCTTGTCCGTCTTGTCCGTCCGGCCGACTGCTTGTCCTTGTCGCCAGCCAACGTATAATGTATTTTGTCGTCCTGGAACCAGTTCTAGGCATGCATTTTATCTTGTTGTCGTCATCCTTGTTGCTGTTGCCTCTGCCCATGCACAGGATGTTGCTCGTTAAATTTTCTTTATGAAGTTAACTGTAAATGCTGCGACGTTGCCTACCATTTTATACCCATGGCCCTGGCACCCCCGCCATCTTTCCCTCGACTACCACTTCAATTTCATTGCAAAAAGAAAAAAAAAAGCGAGAAAGAACGCTCGAAATAAAATAAATAAAAATACAAAAAAAAAATTGAAAGGAAAAACAGAAATTAAAGAAAATGTAAAAAAAGAAAAAGAATTTTCATGTAATGCAATTTTGCAGCTGGCGCCCTCATTGAAATTTAAAGCTTTAACAATATGCTTTCAGGAGGCGAGAAGATCAGAGGCAAGACAACATAGAAGCAACAACAACATCAATGCAATACACGTGCCACCGTAATTTCCATTTGAAAAACAAATGCAAATATTTAAATTGCATTCGCGACAGTCACCGCAATTCAACAAATCTCAACCGCCCCTAAGCACGCCCCTTTGTCCACCATTTTTTCCAGCACCCTGCTTAAAAATTGGCCCACCAAGAACATACACCTTAAATCATTCGTTCTACAAACATATAAATTATGTTCTACAAGAAAAAATTCACAAAAAAAATAAAAGTAATAATAATACATAGAAGCAACGATGAAGCTAAACAGGATGAGTGGGTAAATGGGGGAAGGACGAGGGCATTGCAGAGACATAAAATAAAGTCAAAGGCATTATATGTACGTTATGCCATATAGACAGAAGAAATACGCTACAAATAAAAATTTCTTCATATAAACAAAAAGACTTTCAAATTAATTCTTATAGAATTTTCATTTTGTAGTTGGAAATTTAGTTTTAGCTTATTTTCCAACTTCTGTGGCAGTGTCCTAGCTAGTGTCCTTATTTTGAAACAGAAATACTCGAGTTCGATTCATGGCGGTACCCGAAAAAAGAAATATAGATTCGACTGAAAATGAAGCGTGGTTGTTCTTATATGTTAAGTAAAAATATCACGTTATAGTCTATTACGAAAACTTCTTTTTACATTAAAAAAACAAAAGCAAAAAAAAAAATTTTTATTATATTTATTTAGCCTTTTTACATTACGAGTTACATTTGGCGTTTTGGGTTGAAAATGCTTAATGTTGAAATGTCTGTTTACACTACACATTTCAACATTTGATCAGCTGTTTTTTGTTTTGATTTGACATATGTGTGTACTAATACATATGCATACACAGCTGAGTGAATTTACCATTTAAGCAATATAAGCTAAAAAGGATAAAAAAAATGCTAATAATAATGTATTTTGTTGAAAATTTAAGTTCAATTTTATTGCAAATACTGTAGAAGTGGAGGAGGCCAATATAATGAAAGAATTTCCAGCCATACTTGTTCCCACTCCCCGAGCTACGTTTTTTTTCAAAATTTAACAGCAAAATTTAACAGCAAAATTTAAATTTAAATTTAAAATTTGCAATAATCGATAAAATCCTGCATGCGACTTTGTTCAAAATGTTGCATTAATTTAAAATGGTCTATAAATTCCTTTTCCAATTGTTTGCCTACTCGTTGTTTCTACTCGTTGTTGCTGCTCGATACAGTGGGCTTTCTATATATATTTTGATAAAACACTCAAATGATTCAAAAATCTTATATATATTTCATAAATAATATAAAACCACATTATTTAAATTGATTTAGGTCACTTTTTATATTTTTATAATATTTAAAATGGTATTTCAATATAATAATATAATTAATTTAATAATAAAAAATTTTTGTCTTCCCAATCGAAGCGTATTTAGCTACAAACGAAAGTAGCCAAATAAAAAGCAGACTGAAGCGAAAAAACATACAAATATCTGTGTATAAGAATAAATATGTTTGTGGATATACTTAGTATGTATGTGGGAGTAAAAAAAAATATCAGGAAATATTTCCCAAGTAATCGAAGTACAACAATAACAAATGCAAGTACAGTGGCACAAGGATAATGTGCACAAAGCCCATATTAGCAAGGATAAGGGGGTAAAAATGAGACAGTCCGTGAACAAACAAACCAAAGAGTGAAAGCCAGGACGAAAAAAGCTCAACCATGTTGGAAGCATGTTAAATGCAGATAAAATTAACAGGACCTACCATTGGATCATAATGTATATTACTAACTTCAGTGTGACCATATTACAGTAGAGAATTGTATATGTGTGTGCAATTCCTTATATGCAGTTTTAACTTATACAGTAATCAATTATGGTAGTTTTAAATATGTTAAATTTTTATCTAAATCATACAATTACCAATAATTTCTGTAACATAAGGTTTTTTTTTTTATTTTCTTATTGAATATGTAGTATGAATAATAACTCATTTATTGTGCAGTTTTTAAATTCTAGTATATTAGTTTTTTTTATATAATCTTATAATACAATACAAAAACCAAACCCAAAAATTTCAACATTTGTTCCATGCTTTTTTTCTCAAATTGTAAACACGTGCCATGCAAATTTTTTCCACTGTGCACGTTCTCAACTCAAACTAGAGATGAACGCGTCTCGAACTTTTGTAAGGCGGCACGACACGACACGATTAAAAATTACATTAATTAAAATATAAATATGTTTATGTTTAAATACATATATTTTAAACTACAATACTTTTTTGTTAAATTTATTATATTATAATTATATGCATTCCAAATTTTTTTATTTAACGATTTTTTATTAAACGATTTTTCCCATGGCGCCTATGAGATATAGTGGTCCGATGTTATTTAAACTTGAGTAGATTGTTTTGTTCATAACAATGTATTGACCTGCCAAGTTTGGTTTTGAAATATATTAAAAATTTTTATTTAACACATTTTTGGCCAATTGTTCCATTGTACCATAAAATAAAGAGGAAAAAATCATCCTTGACAAATTTGATCAAGATAGCTTAAAAACTGAGAGACTAGTCTGTCGGACATGCTTATATTGACTCAGCTTGTCATCCTGATCAAGAATATATATACTTTTTAAGATCGGAGACGTTTCCTTCCACGCACTACACATTCCGTGACAAAATTATAATACCCTTTTGCAAGGGTATACAAAATTCCAAATGAAGCGAAAATGGCAAGGGAAATGAACCAAGAAAAATTACAATTCTTGACTTGTTGTTGTTGTTATTTCTGTTTCTCCTCGTTCTGTTCCGTTCTGTAGTTGCTGCTGGGGCGTCGACTGTGACTGGGGTTGGAATTGAGTTTTGGTACGCGACGACAACGACGCCATTTTGTATGCAGGTGATTTGGCAGACGAAACAGCCAAGAGCGTAGCCAGCTTTCCAGTAAATGGGGGTTCTGAATTCCACTTTTCCACCAAGGCGATGACGAAGCTAAAATCTTGCATTTAAATTAAAATCAAAATATGATGTGACAAAATTTCACCATAATTAATAATAATAATAATAATTAGCAATTATCATAGGCGAAGGTGGCAACGGCCCCCCCACTGCCCTGACCTAACTACACCCATGGACGCAGCTGTGTATGAGTGTGTGTGTGTGTGTGTGTACAGTGTGTGTAATTTTTATCTGCCAACTTTTATCATTATTTATTTTTATACACATTTCGTTTGCCTTTGCAACAGTTTCAATCTCATAAAGCGCGTCAAGGTAAACTGTAAAGGGAAAAACTGTGGCAGAGACGCAGACACACTCTTGCACATCTTTAGTTATATAAACACAAATTGACAACCTGAATCAATCCGTAAAAGTCTACAATTTTTGTAGTGTGCAAAATAATAGCAGTAGTTGGAATAATGCGCTCAAAATAAAGACAATGAAGACTCTCGTCACATAAAGTATTTTATTCTAACTATTTTTATACCTGACGGCATAATTTATCGAGTGTTGGAAAGTGAGTGAATCTAGTATAAAACTCGATTAACTGCATTGAACAATTAGTTTCCAGCTCCTTTGAGGTAACTACTTCTTGCTCCTCGAAGCCCGCGAAACGAACAAGGACACTCTACCGTCTCCAGACTCCGTGATCCCAAGAATTAGTTGCAGCTTAAGGCATCGCTGGAAACCATTATTTTGTGTTAATATGGGTTTTGTGTGGTCCGGCCATACTTCCTCCAAATATGATTCAGGAAGGTTCTGAGAGAGATAAAGTAAGACGACAGAAGGCCGCACCGAATATATTATTAAATTCAACAAAAACCGAAACTTTTAAGTTAAACTTACTTCTAACGACTTAGGCAACTTTTTAGCCATTTTATTAGATTAATAAAAAGGCAAATGACGCGAAAATCTAAGGCGGTGTTGAAAGTTTGCAAAAATCTCTAAGATTTGGTAGTGTCCCCCTTCTGAAAATACTAGATCAACTTAAAAATATTAGATCATATATATTAGATTGTGGCATAAGTACATATACGAGATGCAACACTGCTAAGCACATCTCTACAGCGAAACGTTTTCCAACACTAAACCATTCGTCAGTCCTTCTTGCCAATTCAATAATACGTCAAGTATTATTTTTCTTTTTTTTGTCAATTGTAGTTTCTTCTTTAACTATTGATAAAGTGACTGTCAAATCGACAGAATCTGTGCATGCCGCTATTTAGTTTTATTTTTTCCTTAATAGTAGCAAGCCAAAGCAATGTTATTGAAGTTTTGTAAGCAACAAAACAAGAAAATCACCCAGAATGTCAGCTCAGAACACAGAAAATCAAATTAATCAGTATTATCAAACACAAACTAGGTAGGGGACTTATATCTTTATATTCAGTACAGTTCTGTCCTCTTCTTTGTATAATACGCATCTTATAAACGCACAGATCTCTGGAATTATAAGAAATTCCTGTATGCCATACGTAGATCATGTTAAATTTTAAAAAATCCGTTTCTAAATATTTAAAACTAAATTTTTTCTTAGGTATTTGTCACCTCTCTATATCCACACAAATATGTGGCTTCATTTTTGTGTTGATATAAATTGTTTTACAATGTTAAAAAGGCAACCGAAAACGTGAATGGGATTTTGCTTTAATCAAGTGCATTTACTTATAGCTAATATTACGCAGGAATCGCAAATAAGAATTATGAGTTCAAGATATTAAAATATGAAAAATGATGGGAAAAACTTTAGATATACATACCTATTCAGGATGCAGGGTCAGTATAAATTTTTATTTTTAATATTTATTAACAAATTAAATTTTAACATGTATTTTTCGTTGGAAAAAAAACAAAATTTGCGAAATAATAATTAAATTTCAATTTTTATTTAAAAGCTAAAAATAAAAGTTATTTCATTCAATTTTTTTTAAATGTTAAAAATTAAATTTGATTTTGAATATCTTCTGATCCAAGCTGTGCATTTGTATTTTTTTTTATATTTTTTAACACTTAAAATAAAAAATTACAAAAAAAATTGTTTTATAATCAAATTTTACATAAAAGTTAGCAACATTTTTTATACAAAAATTTTTATTTTTGGGTCAAAAAAAAATGATTGCCAATTTAAATAAAAAAAATTCATAAGTAATTCTTCACTCATAACTTGTACATGTATATATAAAAATTATAAGAGTTACGATCTCTGGTTTTAACAGTCAATAAAGTATTTATATTTTATGTTTTATATATTTTTTTTATAAACTGTTTGACATTTTCAAAAACAGATGACAGATGAAACTTTGGCATAAAGTTTCCCTCGAAGCTCTGAAAGCAATGTCACCTTTACTTGTGACTCCAAATACTTAATTTCCTTGCGTTTATATTTTTTCTCAATGTCTTGAGCTGCGCAGAGGCTAATAGAAGTGGAAGTGGCAGTTGTATTGGATGGAGACGGCCTATATATTTACTAGGAGTCATGTCAAGTAGCAGGACATGCTGAAAGCAGTCAAAGGACTTTTAGCTGCGTTGCCAATAGCTAAGGGCGCACCAGCAAAAGCCCCTATTTCGACTAGTTTCATTCGCTCTGCAGCTTTCTGGCTCACTCTCTCTCTTGCTCTTTCCCTATCTCTCTTATTCTCGCACTCTATTTCTTTTTTAGCCTGGCTAGAAATTGTCATTCAGCTATGGCTCAGGTAGCTGCCAACAGCAACAGCAACGGCAACTAGAATGCCCCATCAAACGTCTTCAAAGACTTTTACCTTATTGGGGCGCAAGTAAGAGAACAACAACAGCACCAACATCCTGGCAGCCATTTTGACTGACTGTCATGACGTCCTGACGCCGTTTCGTTGTGTCCTCAACTCGGTCTGTCTGTCTGTTTATGCCTGAATCACTTTTGTAACTTTTGCGCACACACTTGCAAAAAGAGAAAACTCATTCCGAAATCATTTTTGGAAAATCGCCTGCGGCTGTGTTTTGTTAAAAACTGAAAAACGGAAATACAACAAAAATTGTTCCCAACTGTGTTGTTACGGATTGCCAGGAGAGTGGCAGAAAGTGGGAGGATTGTGAAGTGCTGAGTGGAGGATTGAGGAATGAGGAGCAAGCAAAGACTTGGTTGGCAGCAGCTTCCTTTTCGACTTGTTTAACTTTTACTCAAGTGGATTTTTGGCTCTACAAGAACTGCACAAGAAACCTTAGAAACTTGCAAATGCCGAACTTAAAATGTCCTAATAAAAGCAGGAGTAAAAGTTTATTATATTAGTCAATTTAACATACTTTAAGAAAATATTAATATACGCTAATGAATTTAATTTTAGGTATTTTACAGTGATTACAAGTTATGAGTTAAAAAAAAAAATCTTAGGTGTTATATTATCTAAATAAAAGGGAAAATTTTATATATACCTTTTCAGGATGCAGTATCTTGAATACAGGATAAACTTTAATTTGTAATTTTTATTATTAAAATTAATTTTAAATCATAAATTGATATATTTTGCAATTGGGTTAATAAGGCCGTTGTGTTTGATTTTTAATAAATGTATTATTATTAATTATTTATTAAAAAATGTCCTCCTACCCTTCGGTACATTCATTTTGTACCTTTATCAGGGAGTCTGTGAAAATATTTAAAGAAAAGTAATTTTTTTTTTTTTTTGGCTGGTTAGCAAGTCTTACCAATAACTCATATTTTTGATGTAAAAAATGTAAAAATTAAAGTTATTTTTGTACATTAAGAATCCTTAATATTGGTCCCTTAACGACATGTTTTTTAGTTTTTTTTATATTTTTTTATTTTGATTTATTTTTATTTTTGAATAAGAGTTATTTTTTATTGTTGTGTATTTTATCATAGGTATAAAGCCACACAACGGAAATTTTTAAGTTACAATTATTTTTTTTATATTTTTCTTATTTTGATTTTTGTAATAAATCGCGAAACTCTTTTTTTATTTTTATTTTTTTAAGTAAGTCATTTTTCAATTTTTTAATAAAAATCAACAAATAATTTTTATTTAATAAATTTTTCTTTTTTTAATTATAATCATTATGTTGCCTGGAATATTATAAATATTCAATAAACTATATACTGTAGTACTTGACTTTCTGCAGATTAACAGCTTTGAACTATAAAAATTAACAAAATGTTAGTGCCAATTAAATTACCTATACGTAGATAGAGTACATTTAAAAATAACAGGAAAAACGTAGAAAATTTTGAACATTTTGCCACGGTCTTGGCGAAAGTTTTGACTGCCGTTTCACTTTTTCCTTTTCCCCTTGTTTGGCTTTGATGGAAAATTTGCATGATATAATGATGACGATGACGATAATGTTCATCATCATGCTGATGAAGTTGCGGGTTAGAGAGACGTATAAATTGAACGGGACAGCACAACATTGTTGAATTGCTCAAAACAATGTATACTATACAAATATATATATATATGTATATATATATCAGTAACAGTTACCATTCCAAGCTAATCGAAACGATACAAATGCATTTTGAGGCCACATATGGCACATCCTGGGCCAAAGCAATGGACAAAAAAAAAAAGGAAATCAAAGTAATGTGATATATGGGCGATTGTCTCTGTAATTAGATGATCCCCAAATCAGCCGCTAATTTTTCCGCAATTTGCTTAGTAATGCAATCTAAATACAAACAAAATAGTGCCCAACGAGGGTTGATGAGGGGTTGGAACATGGCACAAGAAGGAACCGGGTCTGGTAATGGTAATGGTACTGGTACTACAAATGCGAACTGCGAACTGCGACTGAGATCGACGGGCCGTGAAATACACACTCCAAACTCAATGGCATATGTACACATATATGCCCCGGAGTGTTGCACATGTCCCTGCGCGGCAAAACAAACACAAGCCATGTCAAAGCCAACCAAGCGATGTCAGCGGCGCATCTCTCTCTGATCCCAGCGGGAATTCTGCCCGAAAATCACAGCATGTACCAACTGGGGTGTTGGCGGGTGTTTTGAGACGGGGAAAGGGGGAAGGGGGCAGGGGCAGGGGGTAGAGGCTACATGATGTCGCAGTCGTTGTCGTTGTCGTGTCTGGTGTTTGGCTCTGACTGCGGCTTTGGTTTTTAGTGGGGTTGACCTGATCCGTAGACCCTTTCAATATCCATCCATCCAACCCACATGCCGTGCACGCCGGTTCTTGTCTTTAATTTCAGCGCATTTGGCTTTTGTAACGTGATTATCAGACGATTTGATTTGGCGCTAAATGCAATTGCCAAAATGCCAAAGTCAACGACGAGCAACACAGTGGCAACAGAGACGAAGACAGAAGAGATTGGTACAAGTGCTTAATAGGGTGTTGTCCTATCCAAAATATATCCATTCGCATTTTGTAAATGACCACATGACCACAATCTATTGCTCTATATAAACACTTTTAAAACTACTATAAAATTCACATATTTAAAAGAAACTTTGAATGTAAATTTAAAGCGCACATAAAACTGGTTGGATTTGCTATGTTGATTAAAATAATTTTAATAAATCAAATGATGATCATGGTATTCATAAATACAGAATCTAAAATTTTAAACTGAATACAGTCACTTAAGCTTTCAAGTATTCCAAATAAATAATGTACATAATTTAATTTTTATCAACTCAAAATTGTTTGCAAGATTTTAGAAGTAAACGCACACAACTTTCCATAGATTGCCGAAATATTTAATGAAGCCTATACAAATATCATTCAAATAAACATCATTTAACAATTTTTTAATTTTAAATATATAATTGAGTATTTAGGAAATTTATTTATATTTACATGGTAAATACACAGTAGGTGTAAAGTCTAGGCTATATGTATATGTGCAGGTATATATAACATACATCCTAGAAACTCCAGAATTAAGAGCGAAAATCACAAAGCATTTGTATTGACAAGTACCATATATATTTATTAGACTTTATAGAATCAGTAATACCGTTTGAAAATTCAAAGAAAATGAAAAAAATATTTAAAATATATTCTCTTATTTATCATTATGCACATTAACAGGAACTAATCATACTAACAATAAATTAACTTAGTAAACACTTGAAATATTTTATGCAGAAAATGCTGTTGGATTTCTTTTATACAGGTTGGGGCAGGTCCGTCTTAAGATTCTGCGGGGCCCCTGGCTAATTTCACAATTTCTTTAAGAACTAAGATTTTTTACCACTTGAGCAAATGCCCAGTGTGCCATACCCTTAAGATGGCCCATTTAGGGGTGGAAGCGGTCACATTCTACAGGTAGGGATCTAAAGATTTTCTTTCCGTCCTTTCAGTTGTCATCATGTGTTGGAGCAACGAGCAATGTAGCAGATCACCATTGAGGCAGTGTGAGACTCAATCCTTTAATTCAGATAGCTTTCTGCGCGAAAACATGCGGCTTTTCTGGGAATTGAGGAGAATTCTTCATTACAACCTTCACTTCTCGGATAAACGCATCTAAAGTATTTCTCAAAAACCATTTCCATCATTATTTTGTGGGATTTTTCTTAAATCACGCGTATTTGGCAACTGTCCAATTTCATTTTTAAAATCCATTCATAAAAGAATAATCCTATTAATTTTGAGTTTTTTAAAATACTAAGTTCAAATAAAATAATTTAAATAAACTAAATAAAATACATAAGCGCAAAGATGTCACATTCAACACAATTACAACGGCCACAAAATTTAAAAAAATGCATTTTAATGAGACAAAATAAAAATGCATTAAAATTAATTCCTTTCAAATTTAATATTAAATAACCAAAACCAAAACGTTGGTAATAACTGCTGTGTACGCTTCCATGCACATGTGCACACATATACCAAATCACAACAAAAAACAGCTGATCAAATGCTGAAATCTATAGTGTAAACAGACATTTTGGCATTTAACACTTTCAACCAAAAATGCTAAATGCAACTCGTAGTGTTAAAAGTCTATTACTTGATATTCATATTATTTTGTTAAATATTGAAAACTATCGATAGTTTCAATGATGCCAACTATATGCTGATTAATCTATATGGACATTTTCCAACTATGACTTTGTCGCAATTTGATAGAATTTACAAACACACAAACACAAATACACACACACACATTAATATCGATAGAGCAATTTGTTCAGTGGATTGCAGCCTGTTGCCAATAGCTCTCTCAACTGTCTACCCCTGGGGGCACCGTCCCTCCCGGTCTCGGCGACACCATTAACACAGCTGCTGTGCCAACACACTTCAGAAGCGTCCAGGACCAAAAGCCCACACTCCATGTTGCAACACGGACGAACGAGTCTGCAAATAGACGTACAGTGGATGCAGATGCGAATACGAATACGAATACGATTGCGAATGTGAATGTGAATGGGTATGGGTTGTATGTGAATACGAATACGAATACGAATGCACCCGTAGAGACCTTCGGGTCACTTGTTTAGTGGCTGCTGCTTGTGCTTGCAACAGAAACAAGTGGGCTCAACGGGGTTGTCAGTTGACAGGCGGCAAACAGAGGCAAACAGAATGAAGGCCACGGAATTGTTATAGGGGTAGGAGAAGGGAGTCTGTGAAATGCAGACACATGTTGCAATCTGTATGGCAACAATATGCGAATACGCATGCGAGAGTCCGTTCGTCTGTCTGTCTGTCCGTTGTACTCTTACTATTATCTGGGTAGACATAAAGCATAACCACATGCTCCTAGACAAGCAATATCATGTTGTAGTTCGGCTCAATCAAAAACTCATCATTGCCATTGTTGGGCGCTGAAAGGCAATTTGATTGATCTTTTCAGCACAAGACGCCAAGACATAAAACCCCGTCGAGCCATTGATCGAGTGCGCCGCATGGGGGCAAGAGGCAGCAGCAACAGCAACAGCAGCAACAACCATTGCAACCATTGCCATCATCATCAACAACAACTCTTGATGATCCGGCAACTAATTTTTGCCGCAACGCTTTGCGTAACGTTTTATTTTATTTTATTTTTTATTTTTTATTTTTTTTTTCATAACAGATGCTAACTGGTCGCTCAGGTCTTTGGGTTTGGCTCCCGGGGGAGTTGTAACAGTTGCAGTAGCGAACGCCAACAACAAACAACAACACAACAACAACAACAGCACCTTAATGCCACACAGGTCATCTATATGTATATCTATGTACATTTATCTCGGGCTCTCAATCTCCAATGCCAGCGAAGCGCACATAAATATGTAAAGAAGACAACAGCAGAAAATCCAAAAAAAAAAGTAAAATAAATATTAAAAAAAAAAAACATATAAAAAAAATGCAAATCACTGAAGCTCAAAACCCCAACGAGACACCAAAAACCCAGCAGAGCGCTGCTGAGGGGTGTTGGGTTGTGCCTTGGATTCAACTAGATTGGATCGGATTGGATTGGGCTGGGGCTGGAACTGAAACAGAAACAGAAACTGAAACTGAAGTTAGGTTGAGTTTGTGTTTGAGGCGACGCTTTGCCGGGTGGTTGGCAGCAAAGTCAAGCCAGGCAAAAGTATTACAATAATTATGATAATCTATGCCATAAAAAAAAACCCCCTCCAAACTCAAATCGACACCAAGTCAAAGCCAAAAGCCCATTTGTGGCTCACCCACACACAACATGTACAATGTAGAGTATAGAGCCCAACCAGGACTGAAGGAATATCAGGAAAATTACCATACTTTAAGTTACACAGCAAGGCAGCCAAAATTCAAAGCTTGATTTGAAGCACAGCAAACACATCAAATGGAAATAATCTTCTTCTGGAAATTTTCATAATTTTAAGGCTCTGTGAAAACGGAAAATTTCAAAAAATTACTAACAAATGATGTCTCCATATGTGAATAATGCTTAAAAAAATAATATGTTTGTAAGCAAAAACATACTGAAATTTTATAAAAATTAAATGTGTATTTTTTTAAATTTCCTCCTTCGCCTTTTCAGTTTGGCGTGATAATACATATGGGTATTTCCACAATGACGTGACGTGACAATCATACTACAAAATGTGGAAAAAAGCTAGAAAAAGTCAAATTTTTGAAAAGTTTTTTTTATATCTGAGTAGCAATTTAGCTGGACTATATTTTGTTAAAGAGATGGAAACATTCGATCTTTCCGATTAAAAGTTATATGCAAAAAACAGCGATGACGTGACGTTACGAAAATAGAATTCGATATCGACTTGAAGTTGTAAAAGCGCAAAACTCTTCGAAGTGTGCAATCCTTTTGGATAAAACTTTTTATACCCTTGCAAAAGGGTATATAATTTTGCCTAGAAATGTGTAATGCAGTGAAGGAGACGTTTCCGACCCCATAAAGTATATATATTCTTGAACACGACGAAGTGAGTGGATATAGCCGTTTCTGTATGCCTGTCTGTCTGTCCGTAAAGATATCAGAACCAAACTCACCATATCGATATAGAAACGATTTGAACTTTCTAATAAAATACGACTGAAATCGGACTACTTTACCACATAGCTGCCATAGGAACAATCGGTCGAGTATTCAAAATTTTCTTAGAAGATGATTGCAAGGTGCCATTGCCGTTTTTTTCTTGTTTTATTATGATTTGGATTATTTAATTTTAAAATCTTTTCCTGTTTTTTGTTTACATGCCTAAGTATGCACCGCGACGTTACATGACGTGACGTTACTTAAATTTCCAGGGTATGTTTTGCTATAATGATCGCCCATAAAAATTATTTTTAAAGCAAATAAAACACTTTTATCGGCTTCAATATTAACATCAACTTAAATTAATAGGAAAATTAAGTAATTCAGAAAAAAAATTGTAAATAATATTCATGTAAATCGACGAAAGAGGAACGCATACAATGACGTGACGTTTCGCACATTTAAAATAAAAAATTAAATTAAATATTTCTGTGACCCGAAAGTTTATTATATTTACATTGTTTTATTAAACTTTGATTAAATCTGAAATATGAAAAAATCGTAGCTGCATCACAAGTTAGTTTTAAAAATAATAAGCTCTTAGAAATGCACAAAGTTGACCAAAACATAATTTTCAACTTTAAAGCACAATTACCTGTCACCGCAACTAAAAGAAAGTTTTGAACTCTTTAATTTATTACTTTTTGGACATTTCTCTTTAATAATAAAAGTTTAAAAAGATATTGGATGCCTTTTAATTTTTGAACCACGGTGGCCATATGTATATTGAACAATCTCTAATTTAAGTAGATTCAAGCTATATAATGTTGAACATACATTGAAAACGAATATAAGAATAAGTAAAATTTCAATATCTATTTTAATATAATTAACAGATATAACATTTAAAGCTTTAACTACAACTTTAATAAATTTTTATTTTATTGCGTTTAATTATTTGGAATAATGTCCAGCAATACTTGAAGCTTTAGCTTTAAACTATTTTTTCAGAAATTGACTCGACCTCCTCGAGTCTGCCTTCATACTCGGAGGTCGCAAGAATTTCTTCCGCCTCCAAATTTCTAGAAAATCCATTGTTTTCATTTAAGATTGATTTGTTGTATTCCGGTAACAGAGCACTGAGAATATTTGTCAATTTTTTTGTTAGGCAACCGGGCGGTCTAGGCATATCGTCAGCCCGGGCCCACCCAAACGAAATGTGTATAAAAATAAATTTATTTATTTATTTTTTTTTTAAGACTAAAACAGGGCAAGTATCTTAATTAAATCGAAAACTACGTCTAATCCGAAGATATATTTTATTTTTTCTACCGTTTTTGTAGCTATAAGATATATATGGACAAGGCTATATCGGCTCGTCGTCCTGATCAAGAATATACTATGTACTTTATGCGGTTAAAAACTCGTCTTCTGCTATGCATTACACATGTTGCAACAAAATAATAATAGCCTTTTGTAGAGGTAAAATCTATTAATTTTAAATTGTTTTTTATCGTTAAAAAATTAAAAAAAATAATCATCGTTATTTAGGGTCCCTGATTTTGTAATGCACTAAAATAATTTTTGATATAACTCGCTAAGCAAATCCTGATCCTTTATAAGAAATCCAAAGAAGTTAGGAGTTAAAATTTGATGCCTTTACCCACATCAAGAGCAAGAGTCGACTTTGCCGCTTCATACTGTTACTATTACTGTTACTATTACTGTTACTGTTAGTATTGTTGTAACTGTTGCTGTTACTGTAAACATATAGCTGTTACTGACTGAACACTCGCCCGTTAGCCATTTAGGCCACCCTCTACCCTCTACCCTCTGACCACTGTCCTTTATCCTGTGTCCTGTGTGCTGTGTGGAACTGTAGCTTTGGCTGCAGTTTTTGAACATTGTCTGTTTGATTTTTATCTGTGTACGTGGCGTCGCATGGCGTGGCCATTCCGTAACGTCACATGGACTTCAACGTAGCAAAGCTCGGAGCAGCCCCTCAGCCTCTTGGCCCCTAAACCAATCTGCATTGCCTGTTGTCCGGTTAACCAACCCTCCTCCCCATCCCTAACTGTGATCCAACGGCCACGACCCTGGCCCTTTGGTATGCTCCAGTGATCCAACTGGCCACATCGACATATCGACAACAACATTGTCCCCAGAGTGCGAATCCCAGCTAGCAACGTTGGCAGTTTTCAGTGCGATGACGCCTACATATCCTTGTGGCCTGACAGTGTTGTTGTCAACGTTGTTGTTGTTGTTGTTGCTGTTGCTGCTGCTGTTGTTGTTGTTGTTGCTGTTGTTGTCGACAGCCCATCAAAATCAGGCAACTGCGCTGGCAATGCTGCAAATGCTGCCAATGCTTGGCAATGAGGCAGCCGCTCCCTCAGCGCTCGTATTTCGTTTACAATTTGACCCTTGAAAGGCACACAGACAACAACAAACAGCAAAAACACCCACACGCATACACCGAACCTGCGAGGGTCGTTCTATAAGTTGTCCTTGAAGTTTACATTTAAAAACACGAATGAAGGCAGCTGACTTAATTTCTATTTATATTTTTAGGAGATCAATAAATTGTCTCTTTATCAAAATATTGCCTGGAACTTGTAGTGTAAATAGAATTTTCTGAATTTAATTATATAGAAAGAATTGTTAATATGGAAAATATTTTTTAAAATTTTTATAAATAAAAATAGTTTATAAATAGCAGGCTCTTAGTCAAAATTGAAAAAATATACAAGTTAAAAAGTTATCAGTTAAATTACAAAATTTTAAGTGGAAAAGAAATAGCTAAAAAAATTCATAAAAATCTTAAATTTAATAAATTACATTCTATTTCAAAATAATATTAGGGAAAAAATAAATGGTTCTGTTAGTGTAAGCAATTAGGCATTATATGGTACTATCTAATTACAAAAAAAAAAAATTATCATTTCATATTTTTACAGACTCCCTGATAACACCAAGTAACAGACAAATTGTATCCCTTACCAAACCTTATTTTTCAAAAAAAATGTCTTACAATATTGCTATTGTAAGACATTTTTTTTTTTTGAAAAATTTTTAAAACGGTTTTTGCTATTGTAAGACATTTTTTTTTTTGAAAAATTTTTAAAACGGTTTTTCGTCCCAGATTTTTTCGTCATCTGGGACGAAAAACCGTTTTAAAAATTTTGCTATTGTAAGACATTTTTTTTTTTTAAAAATTTTTAAAACGGTTTTTCGTCCCAGATTTTTTCGTCATCTGGGACGAAAAACCGTTTTAAAAATTTTGCTATTATAAGACTTTTTTTTTTTTAATTTTTAAATCTGGTATTATTTTTTTTACCTTTTTTCCAGAAATGAGCCTGCAAATTTTATCATTATTCGGCAATCTCATAACCGATTTACGATTAGGCTTTACGTTTTGTGAAAGCTAATAAATGGCTCTATACATTACATATATTTTTTATTATTCTTATATAATATATGCATATATATGTTACAATGCTATAAAAATGTACCTAAGATTTGGATTTATTAAATATTAAGCATATTTTATAAAAAACAAAAATGTAAATTAAATAAAAACTATAAAGACTATCGATATAAAAGACTATCAAAGAAATCGCTATATAACATGAATTAATAATTTTGCAAAATTTTCAAATAAATTTTGTCTTATTTTTTAAAACTCTAACTAACTTAAGTGTTGAAATTTTGAATAGGAGCAAGAATACGCATATATGATGTACATCAAATGATTCTAAATTTCATAAGCCAACCTCGCAAATAGAGCCTGCGACTTGGCATTGGCAAAATGTGTGAGGACGTGGACAACAAGGAGGCGAAGCAGAAATGGGCAGGGAGGTCGATGGCAAAGTGTGAGTTGGTCGACAGGTTGTTTCTATATGGGGTTTTTGAGAGTCAAAGCCATTGCTATCCAATGGCTCCAGCACACTGGGGCTCCAAATTCTCCATAACATAGCTGCCGTGGGTAGTTTTGATAAAACGTTTCAATGGCTGAGCACATAACAGTTGACTGGCTGCCTGTCCGTATATCTCTCACTCTATGTGTGTGTGTGTGTGTGTGTGTGTGTGTGTGTTTGAGTTTGTCTGTCCGTCTGTCTTTCTCTCTGTATGTGTGTGTGTGTGTGACAAAGACCATAAACTCCGAAAAAAGCTCGACATACAACCAGGACAAACGTTGTTTCTGCTGCTGCTGCTGTTGCCGCTTTTAGCTGCTGCTGCTGCTGCTGTTGACGATGCGACGCTGACTGGCATTTTGAGGGTGGCAGCGGTGATAAAAAGTTGTGCTTGTTGTAATAACAACAGCTCTCGATGCTCTGGCAACGGCACCAGCAACAACAGCAACAGCAACAACAGCAACAGCAGCAACAACAACAGCAATGGCAACAGCAATGCCAACTCCCAGGCCGCATATACAAACATGCTCAAGTTTTGTTGTGTGTGGGCGTAGGGGGAAGGTCGACATTGCCACGGGGGCGTGGCATTGATAGGGATAAGGGGTGGAGTGTTAAGGGGATACTGGTAAAAGCAGTAAGAGTAAGAGCCAGGCTCAATGAGGCTATTTGGAACACAACGATTTCGCGTCGTCGTCGTTGTCGTTGTCGTTGTTGCTGATGTTGATGTTGATGACGATGATGATTACACGTTGACGATGAAGACTATGTCTCTCTGTGTATGTCTGTGTGTGTGTGTGTGTGTGTGTGTGTGTGTTGGCTGTAGTAGTTGTGCTGCAGATATTCATCGAAAGCAAAATGACAGCCCAGAGACACATTCAACAACAGCAACAGCTCCAGAGCCAAAGATAAGAAATGAATGACAGGCTAAAGAAGCAAAAGTCGGCAGCCCCAAGCACAAAACCAGGAGCCACAAATGTACACTTAGATGGGTATGAAGTTGAATCTGTAGCTGTAGCTGTAGCTGAAGCTGTAGCTGTAGCTGAAGCTGCCACTGCCACTGCCGTGGCAAGCAGTTCCATTATGAAGGTGGCATATCAGTCAGTGTCAGTGTGAATGCGAAATTGCTTTGCTTTTACGATGACTCGATTCGAGTCGACTCGAGTGGAGCGTTTGCATTGTTGTTGTCACTGGAAAGGTACATAAAAGTAATGGCTAATGGATATTATGTATCCAGAACGTTCTAACATTCTGGTAAGGTAAGCAAAACTCTTGTACTCTCAAATCACACATCTAACTCAAAGCCCTATTGGGAGCAATGCAATGACGAAAATCTCGACTAAATATTTTGTGCAAAATACTAGTAAAATGTAAATGAGAAAGCCAAAAAAAAACATATATAAATTGTAGCCAAGATCATTCCAATTATCATTAAAATTATTACAGAGTAAACAAAATCGTTGCCCATTTGAAAATATATTATAATACATTACCCATCAATTTTAAGAGTTGCATTTAAAATGACTCCTAGATAAATTCATGTTTACGCAAACGAATATGTTAGTAAGTATTTAGTTATGGGTTTATAGTTAGAATATATATAAAAAAATTATGCAAATTCTAAGTAGTATAGATAAAGTTTTAAAGCCAAGGAAATACGTTTAAAATCAAAGGAAATATTTAAAAATAGTTTATATTTTATTAGTGTGCCAGGCGTGCATTGCTACGCCCTCTTATCAAAAATAAGAAGAAGAAAAAACTAAACATGACCCGGCAAAAGTTATTCTCCCATATAAATTATTTCTAGTAGCTTTACGTTTGCTACATTTAAATAATATAATCTAATTCGAATTCATTTAAAAAATTCTGACTTCAGTGATTTTCGAATTTCATTCAAAAAATTCCGCCTACTGTGATTGTTATAACAGCGCTGTATACATTAACTGTATAAGTTAACAGTGCTGTATACGTTAACAGTGCTCTGTGTACGTTAACAGTGTTGTCTTCGTTCACAGTGCTGTATACGTTAACAGTGAGTACAACTGTTGAGGCGCTAGCGACATTTTCAGAAAAACTTTCTTTCTTTTTGAAAAGCCTTTTCACGTAGCAAAATCGGTCGAGCCCTTCTCAATTTATAAATACATTTTTTTGGCTCCATTTTTATATACAATATAGAATTCCTTTTACTAGGATATGTATCTATTTTTTTAGACAGTCTGAGTACATGATAAATACAAAGTTGCTACATTTTTTCTTGGGTCAGTCAAGAATATTAAACTTCCACTATAGTATATAGACATCGCAGTTTGATATAACAAACAATTGAAATTCTTAATTCTTAATATTTATGCTTTGAAAACATGGTTTTAAAATAAAAGTAAAATCGATTACTAATCGATATGTGGCATCCAAAATCAAGAGCAATTTTAAATAATACATTTTTGAAAAATACTCAAAAATAAAAATAGTTTAAAGAATTTTAATATGTACATTATATGTTTATGCATATAAGTATAAACATAGAAATCGAACTGTTTGCTTACATAGATATGTATGTAAGTATGTATGTGTGTATATTTAAATATAAATAGCTTAAAAGCCAACACCAATACAACAACAACAACAGCACAACAAATACGTGCAACGGTGTTTCAGTCACGTACCAGAAAAAGAAATGCAAACAACGATAAGACAACCAAAGCACAAACAACAACAACAACAGCAGCAATTTCTTACGGTTTTGCCAGAGTTACGGAAAAAAATGTCGGCCGGATATAAACAAAATATAGTTGCCTCAAAACCCCACACCCCTCCACCCATCCTGCAGCATATGTATATACATATATGTATATATATATATAGTATATGTGGGTTATATGCCTGTGTGTTTGGATTGGGGCGTTGCATGTCAAGAGTGTGTGAGCTAAGAGAATTGGCCGTATTGGTGGTTGCCACGCTTTGACGGCCATAACCCCAGCCTCAAAGTCCTACCCTATCCCCCCCTTAGTCACCCAGGCCCAGCTGCCCCTCATTCACTCAGTCAGGCGCTGTGAGGCAATGAGCCTATCTGTCTATCTTTATATCTGCCACACACACACACATACACACACACACACAACACACAATCCTGGTTGTGTCTATATACTCGCATCAACGCTCCATATATGGTTCAGACCTTGAGTGTTTCTTGTACTATGGATAGAGGGTTCAACAACTGAGTTAATAATAATAATATTTTTTTCAGTTCATTGACTAACTATGATAAAACACAGATTTATATTATATATAAATTTATATAGATTTGAAAGTTTGCTAAAATATAACAATATACAATAAAAATAACAAAATTTAAAATAAAAAACTCATTGGCATTGATTAACAACTTAAAGATACAAAATAAATCAAACAAGTTATTATTTATTGAAATGCATAAATAAATGTTCGAATCATATTTTTTTGTTAAGAAAACATCACTATAATTAGTTTAAAAATGTTTTTTAAAGAAAAGGTTAAACCATTGAAAAATTCTAAAATATTTTCGGTTTGAATTAATAAAAAAAATTGGTTTCAGCAATGATATATCTATCATATTATAATATAGTACATAAACATTTGTACTCGTAGTATTTTAAAGAAATCGCTACATTGAAGTATCTTCGATTATATAACATTTTTTTTTAATAAAAGTCAAAAAAGTTGAATGTAAAGGGAAGTAATACTAGATTGACAGACCTATATCTTGCGTAGTACTAAATAATTAGTGAGTTTTATTATACTTACTAGTGTACCCGGCGTGCGTTGCTACGCCCCATATAAAAAAAAAATAAAAAAAACAAATTTATAATATTGTTCTGCCATATCAATTATTAATTTTATAATAGATCTGTAAATAAGATCTTGAGGCACATTCTTAATGCTCCTTTTTATGTTCGTAACTCCACTATTAAAAGGGATCTAAGCCTGTTGCAGTTGCTGAAGTAATATCCAAGGCTAGCAGGACACATCTGGATAGATGTTCATAGAAACCAACTTGCCATTAATCTCCTGGATATTAGCGAACAGCCTCGAAGGCTTATGAGGCTCCATTCACTTGATTTACCATTCAGAGTTCATTAATGGGGAAACCTTTCTTTTAATAATTTCAATTGATCGTCGTTAATACCTATGTATTATATTCCCTGCTATTGTACCATAACATATAATTTAATGCCCCATGGGCAGATGTAAATATAGTTAAAATTGCATACAAAAAAAAAAATCAATTATTTTTTGTGGCGCTACGTTCAAATAAAATAACCAAATTCGTATTCATTTAAAAACTATTGCCTACTGTAATATTCCTATTTCATTTCAAAAATACTGTCTACTGCGATTGTTTTAACAGTGCTGTATACATTAACAGCGCTGTATATTTTAACAGTGAATACATCTGTTAAGGTGCTAGCGACTATTTCGAAAAACTTTCCCAATATATTATTTTCTACAAACCTTCTCCTGGCAAACGAACAACTAAAGAAAACTGAAACTGAGTCTAATTTGATCATTTATATCAGTTGTCAATTAATAAATACGTATATATTTTTTTCCTTACTTATATAACTTGTACGGTTGACTTTTATAAGTTTCTGTTATTCGTCGTGCTATTATTTGCTAAAAGTTGTTAAAAGAAAAAAACCGGGTTAATACTCATATTTTCGTTGAATTGAGAAACTTTAGAAAACTTTTAATTTAGAAGTGCTTAACAATAATTTTTATAATTTTTATTAGTTTGCATAGAATCATTGAATATATCAATACAGTTTGTTACAAAAAGAATTTAAATATTTACCAAATTTTATTTTTCTATAGAAAATGTAATTGATAAAAGCTTTGATATATTTCTAAAAATGTAAAATGAGATTAGACTTAAAAGAACTATAATTTGAAAATGTGGTAAGGTTGAAGATAACTGAATTCATATTGTGTTGCCATTGTATTATTCCATGGGCAGTCCAAGCTTGATAAGGTGCCCATCGACAAAGGCGACACCCAAAACTCAACTTCAGAGTGTATGGGAGAGAGAGAGAGGGAAAACTGTGGCACATTGGGTATGGGTTCATGTTTGGGGATTACGGGGCTTGGGGGGCTTGGGACAACGCCTTATACAGCAGCAGCAACAGCAGCAAAAATATTTATGCTGCTATTTGTAATCCTGAGATCTACTGAGGCCACAGCGCTGAATATTGTTACCTTTTGGCCGGCTCTGTGAAAGTAATAACTTTATGCTAAAGTCGGCAACCGAAATCAGGCTCAAACAAGCATAAAACTTTGGCCAAACGCCTGTGATGATGTTGTGTCTATGTGTGTGTGTGTGTGTGTATGGTGTGTGTGCCTACAGCCAACCCTCAAGACAAACCAGGCGAATAGCCAGCCAAGCAACGTTTCATGTCTGGGTCTGGGTCTGTCTGTAGTTATATCAGCACCGTCATCATCGATATAAACTCCCGACTGAGTGACTGAGTGACTGAGAGACTGTCTGATTGACGGTCTGACTGACTGACAAACAGACAGGCCAGGCGATGGTTAGCTAGATAGTCGCCCATTGCCATACGCCCGACTCGTCCAGAGCTCATTCATCCATTCATTCATGCCACAGTCAGCCAGCAAACCGATACACCGCAGTAATCGCTGTTGGGTTCAAGGGGGCAAAGGGCCAATAGAGGGGGATGGGTGGGTGGTGTATGTGTGGTATTTGTGAGTGAGTTACTGCACACAACAACTCGACAGCAAAGGTAGTTGTAGGTGGGACGTGAGTGGGGGGTGGGGGGTCAGAGTGTGGCAATACTGTAACTCACCATGCGTATACGTAATCTGGTATTAGATTACTGATCCATGTCAAATCTTTGGCTTAGGTCCCATCCAAACGTCCATCGCTCCAATCGCGTTGTTTTGATTGATACGAAACGAACTCAACTCAGTTGCCAGTTCGCCAGTTTGCCAGTTGAGAGTCGCCTCGAGTTGGTGTCGACACAAACCCGGACATACAATCAGCATCCTACTCAGGATCTCACTCTCTTTCTCCCTTTCGCTCTCAGTCTCCATCCTGTTCCTTACGCGCCGCTGATTTTATGCGCATCGTTTCCACATCACAAGGCAGGCGTCCAAGTTTCCAGCTCCCGGCTCCATCATCTTCTTCATCGCCATCTCCATCTCCGTCTCCGTCTCCTGTCTGCCTGCCTCTAAAAAAGAAGTTGAATGCTTTACTTATAAAATTAAGCAGTGGCAAACGTACAAAACAGACAGAAGCCCAAAATCAAATCGAAGGTAATACAAGCGTCACCTGTAGAGCAGGGAGGGGGAATAGCTGAGCAGGTAAGTAGGGGGTGAACAGGTGAATTATTAGGCAGCAGGGTAGGGTAAAAGGGGAGTCAGCTGGAAGTAAACTGGAAATGCCAGTTGATTGAACTTTTTGTGGAGCGTTCAGCAAAAGTGGGCAAAAGTCCTGGGTGTGTGGCAGATAGCAACTACAAATGTTGCCCAGGATTTAGTGTAATGACTACAAAAAAAAAAACCAAAAACAAAAAACAAAAAAAGTATAAAGAATAAAAAGGTTATACAAAAACCCAATCTCGCACTCGATGCTCTTACACTTAAATGCATTCTGAAGTGCCATGCAAATTGTGCTCAAAGAAAGCGCAGTCAAAGATTAGAAGTTTCGATAATCAAAGCGATTGTTCACATTAAATCTTGTGGAAGATCAACATGAATGTAATAGTTATTTAGCTAATGATGTTAAGAATAGCTAAGTATATGTGTAGAATGATAACGATATTTAAAAAGGATATTTGAAAAGAATATAAAGTCGGAATCTATAATATATGCCGGTAAAATTATACTAGCTTATTAGTTGTCGATATATATATAACAATATTTAATGAAAAATATTCTAACAGCTTATAGCCTCTGACTAAATGTATATTATATATCGGCATAGTAATTGTAGGTATTGGAAATTGATAAGACATTACAACTGCAATAACTTAAATATCTGAATTTTTCTTAATTTCTAAAATAAAATAAATAAAATATAAATCGAATAAAAAAAAGAATAAAAAATTATAGTAAATTTAAATTTTGGTAATCATAATAATAGTAAAAAAAATGATATGTTTAATTAAAAGTCAATTTTGTGACTAGTGCTCTAATTTATATTAGTGTAAGTTTCTGAATATTGTATATGATCTATTGGAATCCTAATAAGTTGACGATATATAGTATAACGATATTTAATAAGACTATTTCAACAGATTATAGCCTTTATATATATAATATATCGGTATAATAATGCTAGATATTGGAAAATGAATGCTAGTACATTATAATTGGAAAAAAATATAAATATTTGCATTTTAAATTATTTTCATAAAAAAATTAAATTAGTAAATATTTATAACTTTTTTTTTATCATTTAATCTTACTGTTATTTTTCAAAAACTTAAATAAACTTAACAAACAATAATAACAAAAACAACTTAAAAAAAAAACAAAATCAGTTCTGTTTATTATTTAAAATAAAAAAAAAATTGTTTTGTCATATACTTTATAAGTAATAATTATAATAAAATTATGTTATGTTTAATTACAAATTAATGTTTCGTTTTTAAGTGACTAGCGTCCTAACTTATATGATTTTCTTGTTGCACTAGAATAAAAACCAATTAAATAAATAAAAATAAAATAAGATTTATATCGAAATCGGAATCAAAAAATTTTTCATATTTTTTATAAAAAAAAATCGGAAAAAATTAATAACAATATTATAGATTGGCTAAATCTAAAATAACTTACATAAATTTTGGCAGGAAGTCGGGACAAAGCTTTCTAGCTATATATATGTACATGTATATATATCTGACTTTCCCAGCGCTGTTCCGCCGTCGCACAGTGGTCGAAAAGACTTATCTAGCGGCGTTTAATTAATAGCTTTTAGTGTGATTTATTTTTTTTTGTTTTTAATATTTTTCTTTAGCGCAAATAGATTAAGTTGCAATGTTAAACAAAATAAAATTTGTTTTTTTTTAGTTTATGTGAATTTTGTATTTTGTCAAAACTGCAAGTTTTTATCATAATTTGGACACGACGCGTCGCTTTATAATTATAAATGTAAGGGTTTATTCATAGACAAAAATTTTTTTTTACAAAATATTCAAATGCATTTTTCACAAATTTTGGAAAATAAATTATAATGAAATTTTTTCAGATATGACTTACGATATAATATGAAGGTACTGTGGGAATTTCAGCTTTATAGCTTCTAACGTTTAACCTGCCGGTGTGTCGCCAATCTGTCAGTCAGTCGGTAAGTCAAGAGTTTTATATATAGAGAAGATATAAAATATATATTTATTGCAACTAAAGAAATAACATAAAAGAGTCTTATAAAGTTAGACGCATAATTTATTTTATAGGGCATATCCAGGCGGCATACAATAGTATATATATATATATGTATATACTTATAAGGATATTTCCACTTGGTTATTTCAATAGACACGTTTGGGAATTGCGTCTCAGCATGAATTGAACATTAATAATGCACAGTTTACCTTAAGAGGATTTTCAACGCCTCCCCAGGATAATAAGTGAGAGGACACAAAAGCGTGTACCATGGTCCCAAATTTCTCAAACCCCCTCAAATAAAATGCTGTAGCGACCCCCCCACACATACCCCAAAAACTCCCACGCATTTAAAGCAAATATGAAAATATATATGTGGGAATATGATGTGTTGTTGTTGTTGTTGAGGTTGTTGTTGTTGTTGTTGCTGTTGTTGTTGTTGCTGTTGTTGTTGTATCAGTGAGTTCACAGCACGCCCTAATTTTGGGCTTATTATTAACCAGGTCGCTGCTTGGCTCTGAATTTTGGCTTGTCCTTGTTTTGTTGTTGCTTTGTGTGCTGTCGCCGCCGCCGCTGCTGCCGTCGTCCTTTTTGACGGGGGCGTATGCTGCTGGCGGGGGCGTGGTCCCAGTTAACGGCAACAACATCTGTGAAGATGCTGCCAAACGCCGAAACGCCAGCATAATTATAATAATCATTTCATAATCATATTTTATTTTAGTTGTATGGAACGCCCGCTGTTCAAAATTTCCCCCGCCTCGAAGCTCTCATACCCGCCCCTGTTTTTGTCCCAGCAGGTTTCCTCGCCTGTTTGCTGTTTGCTTTCCTCTCTTTTTTTATACACATATATATATTTATATATATATATATATTTTTTTTTTGAAACAGTTGCCAAAAACTGTAGTATAGAAGGAGTTGGAGTTTTTTTTTTGGTGCAGAGGGTGGCCAGGGCAGGGGCTGGACGAGAGCGACAGATGTGTTTCTCATTCGATTTTTAATATGCGGCCAATCTAACTGTAATTGGTTTGTTATTGTCTCCCGGCTACATACAAATGCGTTTGGCTGACAAAACCTCAGGAGACTTTTTCTGCATCGCTTCCTGAGGGGTTCGATACCCCGAGATCTGGGTCTGGGTTTGGGTTTGGGTTTGGGTTCAGTTCTGTTCTCTTGTTGGTCGCCTGCTGTGGTAAATATCTATCGTTTATTGTTATTGCTCTTGTTCGCTCTATTGTTTTCATTGTTGTATCCTTCGTACTTCGTCCTGCCACTGCCACAGTACCCCCCCAAACTACCTTCTTGTTGCCGGTTAAATTTATGAAAAATGTTGTTCACACTTTCCTTTCAAAACTCGTGTGCTGCCAACGCCTAGGGTTATAGCTGCCCTTAGGGATCTGATGGGTTATTTCTGCTAATGTTGTTGTTGTTGCAAGTTGTTGTTTCTGTTGTTGCAAGTTGGTGTACCAAATGGGTTACATGCTTGCACATGTTGTTCTTCACCTGCTACACCCCCCGCCTTGTTGTCGTGCACAACCATAAAACTAACAAAAACTTGGCCAACTTTTTGGCCAAAATGGCACAAGACGAACGCAACCAACTCTTGGCCTTTTGCAATACTTGTAAAAAGTTTTTAATAGCAGCAAAGCTTTGGCTTGACATTGAAATGGATGCTGCTTTAACTAATGGCTAACTTAATAAACTCAACAAGTTTTTATCAAGGTGCTTGAACTAACTTTCATAGGACTAACAGAGTTTTAGTTTATTCTATAAATACATTTATAAATACGACTTGATTTTCAATTTTTCATACACCATAAATCTAATTTATTTAATTAATTAATAACATTATGCAACAGCATATCCTTTTTAGAGTCGAATTATATGTAAAATGGTAGCTGATTCCGCATAAAAATTTTAAAAAATATAAAAAAAAAAATAATAATTTTCGACTTTTCAAAAAAATAGCTTTCATAAATTGACAATTACTCTTAACAAAATTAATTAAATTTAAAGGTGTTTATATTTTATAAAAGGTAATAAAATAACCTATCAATATTTTTTAATTGGAATTTTCGTTATGAAATTATTAAAGACTAAAATGGAACTTTTGCATAAAAATATGCACATTAAAAATAAATCTTTTTTTTTGTGCAATTTTTTTAGAATTAGAATTTTGCTTTTTTGTGTCACTTTTTGTATCTGTAGATTTTTTTCAAATTTATTTTCGCAATCAGCGATCCATTTTACATATAATTGGACTCTAAAAAGTTCGGGATACAAAAATATTTTTCAAATTCAACAAGTGAAAACTTATATATAAAGACATTAAATCACTAAAATTTATTTGCCTTCTTTAAGTGTAACAAAATTTATTAATACTTTTACTTGTAATTTACTTCAATTTTTTTATAATTATTATTATTATTATATTTCTTATTTTATAATTTAATTTTTATTTTTTATACTTTTTACAATTTTATTTTATTTTTATTTAAATTTTTTTCTTCAAATTAAATATTATTTGTCTTCTTAAATTTGTGGTATCTCTTTGAAGATAATTTTCAGTAATTTTTTAATCAACATATCTGAATTATATAAGTTAAATGGATTCATATAACAGACTTTTATAGAAGTGAATTAATTACAAAATTAATTAATATTATTTAAGCTGTGTGTGTAGCTTTAATATATAAAGCAAAAACAAAATTTTCTTACCGGAAAATAATAAAGCATTTTATTAAAAACTTGAACTCTTGATTAGATAAACTAATCAGAAATTCACTTAGACTAAAAATAATTTTTAAATAAATATTTGTAATTTATATACAAGCCCGATTCAGTTTCCAACCCTAACAACATATTGCGGAATTAAAGTTCACATAAACGTTCCAATTTACATTATTTGACAAGACAAGTGACTTAAAACCGCAAAAATAAAAACGAAAATGATAACATTTAAGCGAAATTCACTAAAGCAAAATATTGTGTAAAGTGGAAACTTAAACAAGGCTTTATGAATTAAACAGATTTTTAAAATGGAAATTAAACTATAGTTAAAAGATATTATATATATTAAAAGCTGGTAAATCAAGAATAAAAAATTCTACAATTTTTGTGCATTTTATAAACTAATAAACTTCAAATTTAAGTAAAAGAAAACTAAAAAAAATAAACCCCTCTAGTAAGTAAGTTAAGTTCTTGTAAAATCTTCAGTCTCATGAATTCTTAACTAATTTCAGAATGAGTAACTAGTATATTTCGTACTCTACAGTGCTAGACCAATTTTCCATTTTAGCCATCCATTTAAACGCATTGACAGTTGGCTATTTCTTGCCACAATAACGAAACTTATAAAGCATAACGAATGTTGAATGCCACAGAACCAAAAAAAGAAAAAAAAAGGGTCAAAATGTTGTACAAATTCAGGCGAAAACTTCACATTTACAGTGTTTATGGGTGTGTGTGTGTGTGTGTCTATAACGGTGGTTTTTGTGGGTGTGCGCTTTATGTGCAACTTAAGCTTCGTCTCGGGACGCATCTGATATCAGATTTGTCGCCGTGTCACTGTTGCCTATCGCAATCGCTATCGCTATCAGTATGCCAGTTTTAAGTCCTTTAACCTAAGCGCCCCCCTCTCCGCCTATCCTCTTACCACTACCCTCTACTCCCTTCCAGGTCCAGCTTCTGCTCCTGTCTCTGTTGCTGTTCCTGTGCCCAGGGTCTCTTCATTCTAAACGATTGATGGCAGCAGGCAGGCAACTCTTGTCAAAATCCACACACACAACAAACACACAACACACAGCAGCAGCAGCAGCAACCCATCACCGCACTTCTGGTATCCCCCCCTACCCTCTTGCACATTGCCACGGTTTGGTGAGGAAATGATAAATTGCGCATTTGGGAGTTTTAAAGGTCAATTTAGGGGTTAGTCTGTGCGCCTGTCGTGGTTACAAACTGACTGACAGACGGGCGACGGCCCATCCCAAAAGCAAAAAGGGTATCATATAGAAGGGTAGACAAAATGATAGAGAGAAAGAGCGGGGGGAAGCATCTGATTGTAGGTAACTAAACGGGGCACAGGCGTGCAGTACTTGCAACAACACAGTCCATAAACAGCGACACTTCAAAGTTAACTCGCACAATAAAAATAATAAAATCAAAAAAAAAAAAAAGAAACCAAAAATAAATCTTTTATCTTCGGCACGCCGAAGCTACGTATACCCTTGCAATGGAAAGAAAAATATTGAATATTCTACCGATTGTTTCTATGATATCGTGGTCCGATTTCAAAGTTTATCAAATAGTACAGAAGAAATTTGTATATCGATAACTTGAAAATCGAAAAATAATTTTTAATTTTTCACCAAATTGTTCCTATGACAGCTATATGATATAGTTGTCTGATTTTTATCAAAATTGTTCAGATTGTATAAAACATAATTCTACATCGAAATGTTGACTTTGATTTCGATAACCTGAAAAGCAAAAATGTTTTTCATACAAACACTTTTGATCGCTTTAAAATATAGTATTCCGATTTTAATGATAATTGGTTGGATTAACCAGAACATTATTGTACACCGATCTGCAAAGTTTGGTAATGATATATTGAAAAAAAAAATTTTTTTAACCGATCGGGATAGCTCAAAGATAAAGTCAAAATGTTTACGTTAAAAAACATATGGACAGACGAATATGACTCGATCAAGAATATATATACTTTACGGGGTCGGTGACGTCGTAACAAAATTACAATACCCTTTTGCAAGGGTATAAAAAAAAAGGGAAACTTGTACGATTTCTCACATTTATTTGAAGCACATTTGAAAATCCTTTGAATTTTTTTTGAACCACTGTGAGGTGCGTTTGCCATAAAGGGGTTGCACTTGAGTGCACCACTGTACAGCGCTCTCTCTCTCTCTCTCTCTCTTTATATATCTCTTTTTTATGCTTATAGGATTTGCCTTCGCCTGTTGACTTCTAGTTGCCGTTTATATTAATGGCCCAGGCAAACTGGTGCGTGCTTTACTTTGGGTTTTTTATTTTTTTTTTTATTTTTTTATAGTTTTTTATTTCCTTGTTAGGGTTAGTTCTAGTCATGTTGTAGGTGTCCAACAAGCTGACAGTTAGTTACACTTTAGGCAAACAATCGAAATATGTGTTTTAATATAAATATAACAAGTTAATAAGTTGGTTAAGTAAATGCCATAAAGTGTAAGAACTCAACTGTTAAATTGGCTTAATTATAAATAAATGTAACTACTAAAAGTACCAATAATTCGACAACAATTTATAAGTCAAACAAAACAACTTAAAGAATTTAAAAAAATTTCAGATTTTCTTTGTAAATTTCATGAATTTAAGTTAAAATAATTTCAATTATAATATGCATATTTTGCAATAATAATTAAACTGCTCTTACTAAAATCAATGTTAAAATTTATACATTAATTTTAGTTTTATTTTATGTAATTGAATTTTTCAGTTATTAAATTTATCAAATAAATATCAAGCAAGTTCATCAATCAATCAATAATTTGTACTTCTGTGTCTCACATATATTTAAAATTTCAATTATTTCTTTTAAATTAAATATTTTGCAAATTAAAAGCAAATTATAAAGATTTCAAAATTATTTTTTTAATACATTTTTGACATTTTACATACTTTTTTAGTTTAAGTACACATTGTAAAGCTATTTATAAATAAATATATGTCTAATAAATAATTTAAATATAATGAACACACATTACAAATTTATTCTGTCTCTAGTATTTAAAATCACTCTATTTAATGCATCTACAAAATTCACTAAATAAAAATACCAAAATAAAAAGGCACTTTGAATTAAAAAAGTAATTAATATAAATTAAAATATTCACTTAAATACTGTATAGCTATAAATTTAATATAATTTTAAACTAAAATTAATTTTTACAAAACATTTTAAGAGTCTTATTCTATTTTAGGTCAATAACATTGTATGATAATGTTTCATATAATATTGTAGCTAGATAAGAAGAACTTAAGATACATATTTTTCTTATCGAAAATTTAAAGATTCATCTTCATTTTAAGCTTAGTTACATACTATTTCGGATGTTTAAAAAAGAATCTACATTTAACCCTTGTAATTTAAAAGTAAAACCAAAAATTCGTCAAAAATATGTTAACATATTTAACAAAAATCCGTTTTAACATAAAACAATTTTTAAAAATTAATTTTAATCATAAATAATACAAAGCTCACAAAAAAAAATATATTAGAAAATTAATCGAACCGTGTTATTAAAAAAACACGCTAGAAGTAAATTTTTTTATATACGTATTTGATCACAAATTTGTTAATTTTCAACCAATTCAGTTAAAATAAACGATGTTTGACGCAGAATTAATTGGAGATTGGTTCAAAATTTTTAAAAAATTGTTGCAAAGGGAACTTTTTAAATAAATGGCGATGAAAGTCAAAAAATATATTGATTTTAAAAAAAAACCTTGACTGACAGGCCCATATCACCGCCAATACTAATTATATAGTATAAATATATATATATATCATTTGAAAAGTTGTTTAATCTTCTTTCATAATCTGTATGATTAAGTTTAAGTTGTTTGCCACATAAAGTATTATTACCTGTTAAGTGTAAAAAGTGCCTCGAGAAGGTTTTTCGACCATAGCTCTAGATTTTCTGGATCTTTTCAAAATTTCAGTTATGCAGTAATATAATACTCAAATAGGATTTCAACGTACATACGGTAATTTCCCCTCATATTTCACTTTTGTCTTTTTGTGCAACTAATGAAATCATTTAATTGCATTTGATTATATAATAAATTACAATATTTATATAATATCATAGAATTTTCATAATTATTAGTAAACATGTAAAACTAATTTCTAAGTAAAATCTCTGTCAGTTTGAGATAACTTTAAGCAATTTTTAGTGAATTTTTGCTACTCTATACAGCTTATATAAAATTTGTATTAATTCGGAGAATTTGAAAATTATGGAATTTATAAATTCTCGCCCATGTTTTGTGTGTGTGTGTGTGTGTGTGTGAAATTTTTGTTCAGTTTCTGTCGCATTTCATTTAAAAATTCTCATGTCAAAAGCACACGATTAACGCGTGTCGAGGGCGGTGAAGCGGCGAATTAAGATATTTACGCTAACAAAACCATCGATTCTGGCTGTGAACTGAGGCTGATTTTGACGCTGAGACAACGTCCGTCCGTCCGTCTGTCCGTTCAACCGCCCCCCTACTCCCCCCCTTCTTGCTACATTTCATGGATTGCGTACCCTTCAGCCGGCGGCAAATCAAGATAACAGAGCGTTAGAGCGTCGCTTTTGAAACCCAATCCCAATTCCCGGCCCTAACCTGGTCTTTGACATCTCTCAGCGGCACGCGAGGCACAAACGCACACACACACACACACACACACACCCGCACACACACACACACACACACACTATTGTCAAAGTTGCGCTTATCAGAGCAGCCAGGCAACCCACAGGCAACCGATGGCAACGGATTGTGGCACGTGCAGTCACGTGACCGACGTTTTACACGTGCAACATTGCTATTGCCACGCTGAGGCAGCTGCCTGATATGCCACGTCACGGTTGCGGATGCGGATGCGGATGAGGATGCGGATGTGAGTTGTGGGCGTGGCAGGACACCCAACACACCCACCTTGAAACTGGACAAGTGAACAAGGTGGCAACAACAGTGAGAATCTCATTTGCAAGCTAATTGCAGCCTGACTAACAAAATGCCATCAAAATTTTGCAATTGCAGCAAATGCGCGTAAATCAAAGGCCAGAAAGACAGACAGACAGAAAGACAGACATAAAGACAGACAGTTAAACAGACAATACGAAAAATCAGGACATGAGCTATGGGCACATTTGTTTTAACACTGCGAAACCATCATAAAAACATATGACACCATTTTGATGGGCACATACCACAACAAATTATGCATAAAATAGATTGCTTGCTGTGTGTTGACACTCAACTATAGGGAACATCTATCTATAGCACAGTTAGCTACAGATATATATACATATATATCTATAGAGAGGTAGCTAATCGGACTTGTCATGTGAACATCACAACATCAACAGACGCAGAGGGGAGAATTTCCCGCCTCAAAAAGCCAATTGTCAAAATCAAAATCAGAGAAAACGAAAAAACAAAAACCTTTTTTTTTTTTTTTTAACTAGCTTCAATTGGGTTTGTAATTTGAAACTGAACTCGGAGAACCAGGGTGGGTTCAATGGGATTGCGGTGGGTTTGACGCGAGACTTATGGATAAATACTGCGAAATTTCTCTTTTATGTGATTAACTGCAAATGCAAACGCTCTGAGCTGGGAACATGTCAATGACAGCTAAATAATGCCTAGGTCAAGGATATATAAGAAGCTGACATACTGAAATTTCGAATTATTAAATTCTCGTTAAAACATGCAAGAAACCCTTGCAATGGTCTTCTAAGAAAATTTTGAATACTTTTGCAGAGACCCAATTGTTTCTATGGCAGCTATATATTATAGTGGTTCGATTTTGGTCAGATTGGACAAATCTTAAATGTGCATCGATATGCCACACTTTGGTTTTGATATCTTGAAAAACCAAAAAGTTTTTCATACAAACACTTTTCATAAAAATGAAGTGTCTTTGATTGTTCCTAGGGCAGCTACATGATATAGTAATCCGATCGGGCTGATTTTAACAAACAAAGTACATAAAATACCAAACTTCATCTGTGCCGAGTTTCATAAAGATAACTCAAAGATAAAGCCAAAAACTTTGCATAGAAACAGACGGACAGACGGACATGGCTATATCGACTCAGCTCGTCGTCCTGACCAAGAATATATATACTTTATAGGGTCGGAGACGTCTCCTTCTATGCACACATTTCGAGACAAAATTATAATACCCTTTTGTAAGGGTATACAAATTTTAAAATATTGAAACTATGATTGTTTAACTAAATCACACAAGAAATAAATTCAAAATTCCACTGCATATATTTTATATACGATTTAAAAACACGTCCGGTAATTAAAAAACTATTTAAGTTTGGAATATCGAGAATCTACTGTAGTTGGCGCTATTCCTAAAATTAAATTAAATTTAAAGTCTTTCATATTTATTCTGCTAATTAATTCTTCAATTGTGTAATTCATATAAACTTTTACACTTACTCAATATTCTCTATAATCTTTTTGGGCATAGAGTATGAACAATTTTAAGGCTCAATTTCAAAATTAAATTTAATACAATTTAAAAAGTTTTGAAACTCTCAGCTCATTTTGAGCAGGTTAAAAATCAAAATTGCCCAAGCTTTTCCCAAAATTATACATTTTAAGAAAATATGTAATTTTAATATATCTTTGAAATTCAATAAAAATTCTTTTTACGCTGGCGCCATCTATTTTATACATTACATACATTTTTAGCTCAAGCGCCATCTAGTGTAATATATTGTAACAAAAACCCGCAAATATCGTAAATTGGTACAACAGCAACTGGTGTGTGTACTTGCTTTACATAAGCAAAGAACTGCACCGCAAATTTTATAAACATATACGATATTAGAAACAAGGGATAAGTTTCTTGCTGATGTTTGTTGTTGTTATTTTTTTCAACAAATTGTAGTCAAACTAGGCAATTCGACATTTCATTGTGTTTTTAAAATATTAAATATATTTAATTAGCAATTGCCCAAAAGACATTTATATGAGGAACTCTTTTGTTTTCAAAGATTTTATGCATTATACCGTTTGCGCAAGTTTTATTAAAATCAAATCACTTTATCATACATCAAAATAGCTAATCATGAATAGGATCAGTAAAGAATTCAGTTTTCTATAAAAAAAAATCTCTTCTTCGACGCTCCGAAGATAACTTATTTTAAGTCTTATCGGTCTTAAATAACCTTAAGTCTTATAATGTAAAAACATTTAAATGTAAATCTTAAAAATTCTGATAGACAAGGTTATATCGGCTGGCTGATTTATAGAATAGTATTTAGATAGTAATGGATGATTATGAGCATGTGATCTATTTATGTATTTGTATTGTATTTATATCTAAATACGATTCTATAAAATATGCAGATAACTGACATGAACAAGTCTTTTATCCACGCAAGTTTCCTTCGTTTCATTCTTTGAAAAACATATATATGTAATTAGGTTTTATTGGTATATACTTTATACTTAAAGAGAATTATATATTTAAAACAAAAAAGATTAACTCTTATTAAAATTATACTATTATAATGTTGTTTATTTCTTGCGCTCATAGCGGAACTTATAGACGGGCGCACGATTTTTGGTGCCGCCTTTAACTTTGATGGGTTTGAGAAGACGCGGCTGCTTAAGGGCATTCTTCACATCCAGCTTCTGTTTAACTAAGCGCAGTTCACGTTCACGCTGAATGCGTTTCGTGAGCTCATTGAGACGCTGCTGCTTGTGGGCTTTGGCAGCGTCATCCTAAAGAAGAGGAATTTAAGTTAGTATTGGCTATAAAATTAGTGCATCAAATGCATCTTACCCCGCTCTCTGCGGCCTCTACGCGTTGGGCGAGCGGAACAGACTTCACAGGCTGTTGTATGCCCGATTCATCGAAAGTGAAGCGTTTATTAGTGCGAGCTGTGGCATCCACATCAATGAGAGATGCGCGCAGGCGCTGCAACTTGCGCTGCTCGACGGTGAGCTTCATTGTCACATATTTGACATCTTGCGTCTGCATGAGCGCCAACTGTTCAGGAGTGTGCTCATCTTTGGCTTCCTTTTCGCGATGCACATCGTCCGTTAGCTTGGAATTGATCATGTGATGATAGAACTCATCAGGATTCTTGTTAAGTGCACGCTTATGCAGCAGCTTTAATGTTTTCTCCTTGCGCTGTGCATCGACTGCGCGTTTTTTGTAATCTTTCTTCTTTTCGAGAAATCCCAGATGCTGCCGCGACTCGGGCTGGTGACGCTCGCGGTGCACCTTCTGATTGCTTTTCGTTGCCTTCTTCCAGGACGACATTTTGTGATTATTAAATGATAGCAAGAGAAAAAACAAAATTCGTTCAAAAACGTGCACTAACAGAAACTCGAAATTTTGTTTAACAGCAGCCGTGGAACGCAAATTAGCGATGAGCGATATTTATGTCGCTGTTACTTTTTACATGAATGTTAAAGTAACAGTGACTGCTATGAAAATATTTAAAAAGTGAAATCATAGTGATTATTGTCGTTCGATATTATGTCACAGCTAACGTTTTGTCAATACTTATGGGCATATTATTAATTGTTGCTAAAATGGAAAAAAGTTAAGAAATTTAAAAATTTATTTACCGATATTATATATTTTGGCCAGCAGCGAAATGAGCTCAATCAATCAAATAACCCGAATGGCATTGTAATTAAATTAAATAAATAAGAATAATTCAAATTACTTAATTATTCTAAAAAGATCATGCATGTATATTTGATTATTGTATATGACTGTGATATTTGATCACTGTGACACTATAATCACAGATTCGTTCATCTCAAACGCAAAGTGAGTTAACAGATGTTAACTGTATATGGGGTGCTGTTTAATCGATAACTATAAAAAAAATCCTGCTGCAATAGCTGCTTAATATTTTTGCTTGTCTCCAGAATATTATAATATGTTTATTTAACAGCAACAAACAATATATATAAAATCTGGAAGCTACTAACAGAAGCGTAAAAGTGCGTTAGCAATATGCGATAACAGCTATCGAAGAGCGCAAAATGCGCTAACAGCTATGTTTGCGACATTCTGGCTGCTGTTACATAAATTCGATTGTCTAACAAATTGCTTCTATATGAGTACTACAACATTTAAATGACGTTGTTAAATAAATAGAATCACCCAGTCTAAATAATATATATATATATTTGAATAAAATGCTACCGCGAATATCATTCAAAACCTCGATGATTGCATTTAAATAATCGATATGGCTCATTGGTCAACAATAAATATATATCGATAAGATATGCGATAACTGCAATCACTAGCTCAATTGTAGCAACCCATCTAATTAAAGTCAAATTGACAGCGCTTTGATTCAGGCAACTTTAATTTATTTTTGTTTAGGAACTCTATGGAATTGTTCAAATGATATTTCAAGTGAAACACTCGGACTAGTTTTGTGAAACTCGTGTTTTATGTGCAACATTAATATTGTATTACTAAAAGGTATGTATGTATATGTTTTTACTTGGTATTCACACATATATATACATACATGCATACATATTCATGCCAGGCCCAACCTGATACGCCTTGGGTGGAAAACAAAATAAACACATTTCCACCTGATCGACGTTAAGTGAAAACCATTGCAACAATAACATCTCATGTGACGCCTCAGAATATGAAAAAAATAAGAAGGGAGTTCATGTGAGTGCCTGTCTCTAATATACAAATACAAATACAAATACAAGTGCAATTGCGTACCGTTGGACCAAAACAACCCTGTGGTTTTACGGGCGGGCCCGTACCTAACGATATGCCTAGGCATTTAGGACGGGTACCCGTCCGCAACCTAGCTTTTTTCTATGTATTCTTCCTATGCCGTTTTACATGCAGATGTCATTGCGCGGACGTTGATGTCCGCTATGCAACCGTACGAAGTAGATCGCGGACCTGGCGTTCCGCAACCGCACCAGCTAGGCCGCGGACTAGGCGTTCCCGCAACCGCGCCAGCTAGGTCGCGGACTAGGCGTTTTCGCAACCGCACCAGCTAGGTTGCGGACTAGGCGTTTTCGCTACCGCACCAGCTAGGTTGCGGACTAGGCGTTTTCGCAACCGCACCAGCTAGGTCGCGGACTAACTGTTTGCCACATAGGGCGGGCATAATTAAAAATAAATAAAATGAAAGTTATTATATTTATTTTTTTTTATTTTACTAATTGCTATTTATTATTATTTTAAATCTTTTCTGCGGCGAATCACCCGCTTTTTTTGCAGCTGCATCGCCTTTCGCAAAAGGCTTTCAGGCGCCTCTTCCTCGCAGAAAGCCATCGACTCTGAAAATAAATAAAAAGAAAAAAGGTTTTAGTTAAACACATTTTTTTTATGTTAGTTTTCATTTGTACTTACCGATTATGGCACTATAAAAGTGGCTGTGGCGGCAGAACGTCGTCGCGGCAGAGCGCTGTGGCGGCAGAACGTCGTCTCGGCAAGGCAAGTGGCGGCAGCGCTGCAATCTGTACATATAGAACAATATATATTAGTTAGTTAACAGTGTTAACTAACTATATATTTATTTATTAACACTTACATTAATTTACTTGGCGGCAGCAAATGCTGAACAAATTGGCGGCAAAGTCTCGGCAGAACGTTGTCTTGGCAGCGCATTTTGTACATATATGTTCATATGTATGTACGCACAACCAAATTGTAAACATAGGAAACAAGAAAATGTGAAATAGTTGGTTAGTGGGATTCAACTATATAAAATAATTGCAATAAATACATTTAATAATACTTACATGACTCTATAAAACAATTTCACTTTTAACTTTAGCACTTCGTGCACGCGCGTGTAACAAGACGATTGCAAGTCAATGGCGATAAGTCTTGCAGATTTTACCGATTGCTGAGCGATTGCTAAAATTACGTGCTCTCAATATTTTACCGATAACAGTGATCGAAGTTTGCAATGCACTTCTCTGCAACCGCTCGGTTGGGCCCGTGACCTAGCTTTTTCGGACGGGCCACAGCCTAGCTGGTACGAGCTGGACGTCCGCTCGAAAACCACAGGGAAGCAAACAATAACATGTACATATGTATGTATTTGCAATTGTGTATGTGTGTGTATATGTATTACATATGTATGTGTAGATATCATATATGTGTGTACATATGTATGCATGTGCATGTGATTAGCGCTACATTTGTATGCACTAAAAACAAAATACACGTATGTACATACAACTGTTTGAATTTGTATGTAGCTGTGTCAAATGCAAAGTACGCAAAAACATATCTATGTACGCAAATACTCCAAAAGCGAAAAGCAAAAGCTTTGCCTAGTGTGCCAGGCCTCGATTAAATACGATGTACATGCATATCTGTATGTACATAGATATACACATATGCATATGTGTTTGTATATGTAAAATATGATTAGCGTTAACTTTATGCTCTTAACTGGTACAACACACCGCACTCAGTTATCCGGAACTGATTGTACAAATTTTCAAAGTTCAGGTGTCGTCATTATCATACAATATAACAAACACGCGTTTTTACGTTTCATTTGTATTTTTAAATACTATTTACCGCTCACTTGTTAACGATACATTATGATAATGATGCAATATAAGGCGCTTAAATTTCAATTTGTTTCCAAACTTTGGACTCTAAAAAAAACAACACACATACATATTGGCTTGAAATGATCTAGCGCTCTCTGTCTAGGCATTGACTAGCCCGCTCAGCCTAGTCCTGGACACGTCAGCGTCCATTACCTTGCTTAAGAATATTGTATAATGGGTATAAACTTGTATGTTCATACATCTATATTTTGTACTGGCCTAGACTTATGATGTATACATGTGTACATATATGTACTGTGTTTACATGTTTGCACACAAATTAAACTTAAATAGCGTACAATTGCCTCTGATTAGATCTGCTACAATAAACGTGCGTATATATGTATGTATATATATATATATGCTAGTTTAAACCTGTTGATAGGATTAAACTTTGTTTGTTTGTTTAACATAATATAATGCGCTATATTTGAATACACATTCAATTTGCATTATTAAAAGTTTTTACTTGCACATGCCCCAAATGTTAATTTGAAAAAATGTTTTATTTAATTAAGGAATTATGAATTTTATTTCATTGAGATTTGATTTTAATGAAAAAAAATGTATTTGTTCAAAAAAAACATTTGAGGTTTCAATATTCAATTAAAGAAAAACCAGCCATATACCCTTGCAATGGTCTTATAAAAACAAATTTTAAAAAATTTCAAGGGTATATTAAAGATCTCTAGCAATATTAAATATTTAGTATTATATGAAAGACTATTTCAACTACTTTCAAATTCTGTAAAGTATAGGGATGTTTATGCGTTATATTTTATATTTCTACATATATATATTTTTTTTTTGCTTTAACTTCAGATTCTGGGATTTACTTCATACAAACAGTCCTTGCCCAAGAATTGAAAATTGTTTCAATACAAATACAAGTATTTTGATAGTTCATGTTAGCTGTAATATATTTAATAAGATTATTCAAAATATTGAGACTACAAGAAAACTAAACTTCGCACTAAAACAGTTGTGTGGTTTTTAATTCCAGGTACTAATATTATTATAGCTACAATACTCAATCAATAAATATTTACACACAAGTATTATAATTTTATTCAAGTAGCAACATTAGCAGAAATTGTCGTGTTCAGTTCAACTATCAAATTGTAAATAAGTTAGTTTAAAATTCAAAATTCTTGTGCAAATTCAAAAAAATTGTAAAATAAACAGAAGCGGAGCTTAAGCGTTCATTGACCGCTTTTGTATTGGAAACGTGTCCAGTATTGATTGGTAGTCCGAGTATTTGTAGGTTTTCAACCCCCATCCACACACAGAAGTACAACAAGCTAATTAGTCGCAGTTGTTCAAATCACACCAAAGCACAACAATATATCTATAAATGTTTTCGTTTCTTGTATTATTTTTTAGCGCCTGGTCAAAAAAATCACAAAACAACAATTAGCTAAGGCCGAACATTTAGGAGGACACATTTGAAGCAAGGTGTCGTCGTGTCGAGTATGGAAGCAGCAACAGCAACTCTGGCTGGCGAGCAACAGTTGGCAACTGCGGCAACTGCACCAGAATTGCCAACCACATCATCACCAACATCATCAGGTGATGGCAACTCAGCTGATTATGAGCGCGTAGACACTGACAATATTGGCTGGGATAATACTGATACCAACACATCGGAGTTGCGTAATCGTGCAACATCGTATTCATTCAAGGGCAGCGCCCTGGCCAGTGGCAACATAGCGGACCTCAATGAGACAGGCTCGTCGTCGACAACATCATCGTCAAAAGGTCCAAACATCGGCACAACAAACAACAATAATGACAAGGATAAGGATAAGGAGCCGGGTGAATCGCTATACGAGTGCAACATATGTTTGGACACGGCCAAGGATGCGGTAGTCAGCATGTGTGGCCATCTATTCTGTTGGCCCTGCTTGCATCAATGGCTCCTGACACGGCCAAGTCGCAAGCTCTGCCCCGTTTGCAAGGCAGCCGTTGATAAAGACAAAGTTATACCGCTCTATGGACGCAATAGCACGCGCCAGGAGGATCCACGGTATGTGCTAATTACATATATAATTATAAATTGTCAATCGCTAAAATAGTTGTTAATCCTTTCCCCCATTTTGATCTACAGCAACAAGGTGCCGCCACGTCCCGCTGGACAGCGTACAGAGCCGGAGCCAGCGCAAGGATTTCCGGGTTTCAGCTTTGGTGACAGTTTCCACATGTCATTCGGCATTGGCGCTTTTCCTTTTGGCTATTTTACATCATCGCTTAACTTGGAACCACGACCGGCAGGTAATTTATCCATTTGAATTTAAACCAAGCACCATAACGTTTATAAGTTTTATTTTACTATTTTTAAATCACATGTCAATGATTTTCTTAAACTTTTTCATATAGTATATTGGAATTCAACTATTATTTTCTGGGTTTTAAATAAAACTTGGACAATAATAAATATTTTTGAGTAATGCAATTTTAGGTAATCTTTATTAATTGCTCTTATGTCGTTCTTATAGCCCAGTATAAAAAGTTTAATATATTTTTTTCAATAACAGAATCAGGTCTAGAAAATATTTTATACATAAACGAAACATTTCTTTTTTTTTTTAAATTGTAAATATTGTTAAAGGTTTGTCTTGTTTTAATTTTTGCTACAAAAAAGTCGTTAAAGAATTTTGAGTTTAATTTTTTGAGCATAAAGCGTAAAACTTAAAAATGTAAAACTCACGAAAGATAAAGTAAAGATAAAGTTGCTTCAAGTACATGAATTTTTTTAATTAAAGAACAAAATTATCGGTATCGGTTGCTGATTTAAACTTGTCCATATCCAATTATAAACAATTTTCTTTTTTATTCTGTATAGCAGCTAATCGCGGCACCGCACAGTACGATGATGAGCAAACACTATCCAGACTGTTTCTATATCTCGCCTTTCTCTGCATCGGATGGCTTCTATTTGCCTAGCCACCTGACGAAATGGTGACACTTCAGTTAAACAACACACAGCAAAATCAACTGGAATAGAGGCAGCAACAACGGCTACAACCACAATAACAACAACAAGACATAAAATACTAAAAACATTATTAGAATGTGGAGTTATCCCCCCCACCCTCCTTCTCCAAGCGCAAAATTCCAGCAGTTATTCTCCTTGTGATTTTTGGACCTGCTTGCTGTTTTTTAATTTTGATTTGAAAGTTCTTTTAAATCTTTCGTTTAAAAATTTTTGTACATTTTAAAGTATTGCGTGCTAAAAGTTTGAACATTGCGTCGAAAGGATTGTTTTACACCCTAAAAAATTGTCAGTTATAATCGTCTATGTACTTCTGTATCCCTTATAAAAAAAGGGTTCAGTATTTCAATTATTATTCGATATAAATGGTGCAATTACAATCCTTTTCGAACTTTAATCGCAAACGATGAAAAATTAATATATATATATAAACGAAAATGTATTGTATAAATTAAATAAAATATAAATACACAAGAAAAAAAGTCAAAAAACAAAAAAAAAGACAACGCATCGTTATACGTGTATTAATTGAGTCCATACAAGATTGAAGCTTTTTTGTGTTTTAAAGTGTGTACCGTATACATATATGTATACTTTATGCATATATGTAACATTAAACTACATATAGTTAATGGCAATTGAAAACGTGTCTCTACTTTGTAACAAGGTTGTTTTTTGAATCGACAAACTAATCAATCAAGACGCTACATATGCAAATCAATTCAACTTGTTAATCTTTTTAATCTTTGTAAAATGTTTTACAATTGCAAAGGGGTGGCATGTAAAATCATTATATGTATGACTAGGCCAGTTTTATAGGCGTATTTAAAAACTATTATTTTTCGATAACAGATCTTATAATCTTTTCTGTATTCTTGCCAATGTTGAAAGTACATAATTTTGTTCTATTTACTTACTATGTTTATAGATCCACAGAAAAAATATCCATTAATGGGCATATTCGTAATTTTTTACAAAATTTAAACTTTTGCAAAATATTAATTATAGTATAACTGCATTTTACACTGTTTCAAACCAGAATATTGTTTTTTAGGGTTGCAAAACGTACTCGGATTACAATGATGTCTCGAAATTGATGCAACAAGTTGAAAATTTTACCTTTGGATCTATTATATAACTCTCATAGTTAAGAAATTAAGTCGAAAATTGAGTTTTTGTATGGAAATCTATTTCTTATGGCTATATATAGACATTTCCAGTGTGGCGTTACGTGACAGTCGTACGCCTAAATGTGAAAAAAGCTAGAAAAAAGTCAAATTTTTTAACAATAATTTTTATATCTGAGTAGCAATTCAGCTGGACTATATTTAGTAAGAGAGATGAAACCATTGGACCTTTCCGATTAAAAGAGATAAGCAAAAAAAAAAAACAGCTGTGGCGTTACGTGACAAGAATAGAAGTCGGCTTGGTTTTAAAAGCACAAAACTCTGCGAAGTGTGCGTGCCTTTTTGTATAAAACTTTTATTAGTATTGTAATGAATAATGTAAATACATTTTGAAGGCTATTTTATTTAAAAACCCTTTCCTGTTTTTTTTTTACAAGCCTTAGTATAAAATGTTACGTGTCATGGCGTTACGTGACATAAATTTCCATAGTAAATTTGAAGTAATGATCGCCCTTAAAAATTTCTTTAACGCAAATAAAACATTTATTTCGGCTTCAATATTAACATAAACTTAAACTAAAAGGTAAATTAAGTAATTCAGAAAAAACAAATTTTTGATGGCATATACATATGAACATATATGTATCTACGGCAACTAAAAGATAAATAATTCTCACTCGCATTATTTTAATGCAATTGATATATATTTAGTCTTTTAAAATTTTTTCAATTTGCGGAAATTTACTTACCTTATTGTGCGATCCTAAAAATTGGGCAACTATTATACAAATAATCAAGAGGTAAACATATTTTTTTTATTATATTAAAATTTTTATTAATGCATTTCAGTGTAAAAATTAAAATGACACATTTTTTCCTTACTTAAATTTCACATGTTTCTTTCTCCCTTACACGCGCTCAAACGCTACCTTGCAATTTGTTGAACGACAAATATAAAACAAAATGCATATATAGTATATATATATGCATGTATATAGACGTATGTGTATGTATTTATGTATATATACATATATCATTCAATTGCAATTATTTCAATTAAATATAACTGCATTTTTATTGTTTTACATATTCACTGTTCATCCTTGCTTTGTTATTGTTTTCAGTTATCATTTATCTTGTGTATATAGTATATCCTATATTTATAAACTTTTATCAATAATTGATTTAAGCACTATTATTTGCTGTTCTTGTTTGTTGTTGATGATGTATGCTGTTGATTCGATTGATGATTGATCAATCTAACTTATTTAACGTACGTGTTACCTAAATTGTCTGCATAAATTACAGTGTACTTTACACACAGATGAAAAAAAAAATAATAATAATAATAATTAAATTTTCTATTTAGCAAAACCCAAAAATAACTTAAAATGTACTCTGGATGGGGAACAAGGGTTAGCGATAGGGTATCGAGGGGGGAGGGTACCATTTAAACATTACACATATCCTGCTTTTGCACATAAGTAAGTATTATATTTAGTAATTCTATGTTATACATCATCGATTGCTTAGAACAAAATTGTTATTGCATATTGAAGACGAAACTGAAATTGAACTTGACCAACAAAAAAAAAAAAAAAAACCAATAATACGAAACAGTTGCTTAAAATTGTTTGTACATGTTTCAAAAATAAAATTAAAAAGAAATACCAAAAACAAATACAGAAATTGATTTGAATAAACAAATTTGTTGACCAACTGCCATATGAATTGGTTAAAAGTGTTTTCAAATTTTGTACAATAATTGTGAGTTCGAGTTTTGTTTAAAACAGTTTTTAAAACTAAGTAGCTCTCCGATTGCTTTGTGGTATGACTTGTTTTGGATGGGTTGTTGCTGGAGGGGTGGGCAATATACAAAAAAAAAAGAAGAAAAAAAAACAATAATAATAATCATATATGTATATGTATGTTAAACTAAAATCCTAATGTGGATACTAACTTGCTTGTTAGCTATTTATACTGAACGGAGTTTTGTTATTTGTTGTAATTTGTTTTTTGTAAATATCGTCTAATTCAGATTCTTAAATAATGTGAGATTTTCTTTATGCATTAAACGAATCGAATCGAATCGAAACAAAAACAAAAATGAAAACGAAAACGAAAAACACAAACAAGCATTTATTATATTATACAGAATATACTATATGGTGAACAGGCCCTTAAACTAATTTCGATATGAGATGTTCTGAATTTCGCAAAACTTTCAAATTATTCGGTTTCAAAAGTGAGTTTATAAAGAATTTCAAATTAATGGTAACAGGCCTGTGTTCAATTAAGCTGAGTTCTTTTTTATTTTTTGGGAAACTGTCGTATTACCGTTGAAACTTTTGATTTAGAAATAAATCGTACAATTGAAACAAGTTGGCATGGCTGTACATACAGATTTATAGCCAATATTTAGCTATATGCCACTTGACGTTTTAATACTTTTGCTTCTGTTAGGCACTATTTTATTTCGTTTACTTTTTTTTATGTGTATCTTCATTTTGATTTTTATTATTATGTAGCTACACTTATATATGTTTCTGTTGTTTTCATTTTTCTCATTTTTGTTTGTAATTTGTAATTGTAACTGTTTCGTGATTAAAAATTTGTTTTTTTCTTTTTTAAAATAGTATTTACCCATTTCTTTAGATATATTATTATTGTTACTTTTTACCCCATTTCAAGTGTGTATGTGTGTGTATATATGTCATTTATACTATATAATATTTGTCTGACCAAAGTTGTTTTCTTACTATTGTATTTGTATTTTTTTTTGTGTTTTTTTTTTAATGTTTTTTAATTATTGTTTATGCCTTGTGTTGTCGTTTTAAATATACAAAAAAAATTTCCCTCAGCGCTCTCTCTCTCTCTCTCTCTCTATTTTTCTTTGCATTTCTTATGTATTGTTTGATTTCTTGTTTGAATTTCGTTTAATTACTAACAAAAAAAAATGCGTATTTGTTTTAATCGTACAACAACGAAATACTTTACATTTATAAATATATGTGTATTATACTTTCATTACTTTAAGATAGTTTATATTATAGTTTAGCCTTAGTAGCTACATATACATACGAAAACGATTCTAATTTTCATTTACAATACATTTGTTTTTTGTTTTTAATTTAATTTAGTATTAGCATTAGTTTTTTTTTTTTGTAATTTATATTTTTTTGTTGTTTTTTTTTATTTTTTAATTTACTTTATGTTTTTGTTTTATTCGGTGCACCCAACACAAAATAAAAACCAACTGCAGCAACCAAAACATGCAAATCCTTTGAAATTTCAGCATTATTTTGTATTTTTTTTTGTATTTTTCTGCAACATTATATATATGGCATTAAATCACGTTCACACACAGATACAGATACAGACACACACACACACACACACACACACGCTCACAACATATCTTATAGAGCCACTTGACCAACCACACACAGTACTAACTACTCATTTGGCCAGCCAGCAGCCATTTGCAGTTGCAGGATGCAGGATGCAGGATGCTAACAAAATTTGAGAATTTTTTCCAATTTTTTTTTTGTTTCTCAGCTGCAGTTGAGATGTTTTTTGAACTCACAATGAATTTGGTTCTTAGTTTCTGGTTTCTTTTCTTTACGTTTTCTATTTTCGTTTTATGTTTAGTTTTCAAATAGAATAATGCATTTAAATCAATAGTTAATCATTTAAATAACGGTGGATCGTTCGATTCATGCTTAAATGAATTGTTTTACATATGTATATACGTTTATACTATAGTTACACATATATAACTATATATATATATATATAGAGAAATAACATCGTGTTCTTCACACACACACACACACAAATTCGCATGCTGCTGCTGCTGCTCTTGGATTAACAGTCCTTTCAAAAAGTATGCGCTTGTAATTCGTACTTTTTTTTTTTTTTTAATGGGCAATGCTCTTTGCAGTTTCAACTTATCATCAATCTGTCAATCTAACGCAACTTTTGTCAATTTCATAAAAATGTGACTTACATTTAAATTAAAATTAAACTAATTTAATACATTTCTATACATTATTATTCTGTCATAACTCTAATAGCGATAAACAGACGAAAAAAAAAAATTATAATATTAATAATAATAATAATAATAATATAGTATAGAATACAATACATAGTACATATGCATGATTTTCTTGTGGCGTACAATTTGCTTTTTATTGCTATTGCAAAAATAATTTTATAAATTTTTTTTTTAATTTTTTTAATTTTTTTTTTTAATCAGCGCACGACAACTGCTTGCGTTTTTCGTGTTTTTTTTTTCTTTACGTTTCGTTTCGCATTAAAAGAAGAGAAAAAAATACAAATTACACAAAAAATATGTTTTAAGTAACTTTGAGATCATTTAAATGTATTTCTTTTTTTTGTTATATTTCTTTAAATGTGTAGGTAAAAAAAAAAAAATTTATTTAAAGACAGTTTCAACAGACCCACAATCCACACAAACACACACACAACAATTGCAGCGCACAGCACACAACACTGTGCAACAAAGAAGATGTAATAAAAATAACACTTCCAGTTAACAAAATGTTTGGGAACCCACCAAGCTGTTGGCTTTTATATATATATTATATTTAAGCTAAATACGAAAATGGTTTTAAATTGTTTTTTAAAATTGTTAAAAAATATTTGACACAACAAATAAAATGATATTTAAGACACAGATTTAAGTTGTAAAAATAATTAATTTCAATTCATAATATATATATTATAAAAATAAAATAAATACGAAAATGGTTTTGGCTTGTTGTGTTTTAGAATTGTCAAAAAATATTATAAGAAAAAAAAAATTAAATTAAATTTGACGATATTTAAGACAAAGATTTTACTTGTAAAAATAATTATAATTTCATTAAATATTTCACAAAAATATCAGGATTTCTAAATACAAAAAGAAAAAACCAAGCAAATTTGAAAATATTTATAAGTAATGTTCTATTAAAAATGATTTTCGTATTTGGCTTACAAAAAGCTCAAGGACATCAAGAGTTCTATATTGTGGGTAATTTTGTTAACAGATATTTAGGGAAAACAAGATTTTCTTTTGGATTTTACAAATTTATAGACTTGTTGCTCTAAGGATTGTCTTGTAGTTTCTAAAAGGCAACATTTAATGTTAATTTAATAAGAAATTTGTTTTGTTTTGTTTTTAGAATATTCAAGTTAGGTACAGGCTTTTGTGTGTGTGTGTGTGTGTGTGTGCTGCGTGTGTGTGCTGCATGTGTGCATACATATACATTTAAGTAAGTGTTTAATAAGCTGCCCCTATATTACTATTGCGGCTCACAATCCGTATCCACAACATTATCATTTTTATTAACATTCACATTGACCATCACAGCAGCAGCTGCAACATTCACTTGCCGCTGCTCTTGATTTGCCTGATGCTTCTCATCCATACCATCATCAGCAGCAGCAGCAGCAGCAGCCGCAGCAACAGTGTTGGATTTGCCGACACCCAAACTACTTAGATTCAATGCGGCACTCTCCGCCGTAGCATTCAATTGTGTGTATTCCTGGGCGGACAGTTTAAGAAATTGTTCATAGGTGCTGAGCTGCTGTTGCTGTTGCTCTTGTTGCTGCTGTTGTTCCACATTATATTGTTGCTGTTGTTTGCTGCTGCTGCTGCTGTTATTGCTACTGATGTTGGCGGCAATACAGACGCTGTAGGGCGGTGGCGGTGGACGTTCCTGGTAAGCAACAAGTTGTTGCTGTTGCTGCTGCTGCTGTAGCAAAAGTTGACGCGTTTGTTGCTGCTGCTGTTGTTGCTGTTGCTGCTGCTGCTGATAGCTATTATTTGGCTGCACCTGCGCATACAGCAGCTCATCAACTTGCATTGTGTTGTTAATGCCAGCCAAACGTTGCTGATGTTGTTGCTGTTGTTGTTGTTGTTGCGGTGATGTTGGTGATTGTTTAATAAGGGCCGAAACCGTTAGCTGCGTTTCCTCTGTTGCTGTTGTATTGCAGCTGTTGCTGTTGTTATTGTTGTTGTTTGTATTTCTGCTGTTGTCCTTGTTGTTGTTGTTGTTGCTGCTCTTGATGTTGTCATTGTTGCTGTTGATTGTTGTTGCATTGTTGTTGTTTATGTTGCTTGTGCTGTTGTTATTATTATTGCTGTTGTGGCTCGTATTGTTGTTGTTATTGTTGTTGTTGCTATTGGTGTATTCGCTGATTTGTGCATTGGTGGGGTTCGCGGACAGATTGGGCGCTGCTTCATGCAGCTCATGCTATTCCTTTATAAGGCGATAGATGTGGTGCGTGGTGCCGCTATTCTGCGCCGCCACCTCAAACACGTACGCTATGCAAAGCAGTGTCTCTTGCGTTTCACGCGCTCGCATTACCTAAGCCATCAAATAGACGGAGACAGAGAGAAAAAAAGAGAGAGAGAAACACAGATTTTAGATTTTTATTATAAAAATATAAATATATTTTACTTAAAAAATAAAATTTGGGGATATTTCGCGATCCCCTTATGGCTCAAAATTTAAAATAAAAATAAAATAGAAAAAACTTAAAATTTATAAAAAAAAAAATTAAAAAAAATAAGAAAGAAACGGCTATCTTCGGCACGCCGAACTACATATATACCCTTGCAATGGTCTTCTAAGAACATTTTGAATACTTTTGCATAGAATAACTAATTTTTGACCCAAATTGTTCCTATGGGAGCTATAACATATTGCCATCCGATTTTATTCAAACTTGGTGTAATTGCACAAATTGGAGTTCTACCTCAAAATGCCAAGTTTGGTTTTTATATCTTAAAAAACAAAGAAGTTTTTTATACAAGCACTTTTCGACCGATTGTTCCCATGGGAGCTATAAGATATAGTGTTCCGATTTTGTTCAAACTTGATCAGATTGTACAAATCGTAAATATACATCGATATGCCAAGTTTGGTTTTGATATTTTGAAAAACAAAAAAGTTTTCCATACAAGCACTATTCATGAAAATTAAGTGTCTCCAATTGGTTCTATGGCAGCTATATGATATAGCGGTCCGATCGGGCTGATTTTGACATACAAACTGCATACAATATTAAACTTTATCTGTGCCAAGTTTCATCAAATTAGCTCAAAGCCTAGAAACAGACGAACATGGGTTTATTGACTAAGCTCGTCGTCCGGATCAAGAATAACATGCATATATATACTTTATGGGGTCAGAGACGTCTCTTTCTATGCATTACACATTTCGAGACAAAATTATAATACCCTGTAGCAAGGGTATAATTCACAAAATTAACAATATTTAAAAGATTATTATTACACTAGTAAAGCGCAAAAATAGAGTCTTTTTTTAAATGTATTTTGGAGCGTTGATTTCAAAAATGCAAACCATTTATTTTACTTTTAAATAATGGTTTTCGAGAAAACCGCAAATAGCTGGTATTTTGGCACTATTTCAACTTATTTGTTTATGTCAACATCAGATCTTAATCGATCTGAAAAATAACGCATTCCAATATATATTTGTATTTACTTTCTAGCGATATGCTGTTTATGCGGCTCGAAAAAGAATTAAAGAAACTACTTGCCTTCAAAGTTGAAAAAAACTTGTATTTTTTTAGATTTTTTAAAAAATTGCTGAGTTGTACTTGCTTTTTCTAATATAATATCAATTTTACTCCCTTCTGAGTCAACAGATTTGAGGAATTAAATCTAGCTTGTTGATTTACTGATAATATTGTCTGTTTAACGCATAAGCTCTATTTATTTCCTTAAGGATTCAGGTGCATCTTGTAAAATTAATAAATAATTTTTGAATATGAAACCCTTTCCGGGACTTTCCTTAATTCTATCCTGCTCTGTACAAAATATGACACTAATTGACCCTATCTCCTGTATGAATGGCAGAATTTTCGCTGGGTTTACAGTTTCTATGTCTCCAGGTTGAAGGATATGCCTAAATAGAAACCTATAAATTCTGTTTGCATATAATTTGAGGATTGATTCTCATGTGTCGCTGCTTATAATACCCAGTTTAGTTACTGATTGACCCCTCTAAGTTATTAAATCTTTTTTGATATTCAGTGCCCTAAAATGAACTTGGCCAGCTCTGGCCGTGAAGCCTTTCTTCAAATTGACTGCCTCATACTATTCTCTTCTAATCTCAGCTGTTCTCGCATTTTCACAATTTCATATACAAACAAAATGGTTTTCTTGATTTTCACTTGAACACTATTTGATTCATATTTTTTGCTTTCATTATGATTTATATAATGAAATTCAAAGATGAAAAACATTTTTTAATTTTGATTTTAAATACCAATTATAGAAAACATAAAATGCATAAATATAATTAATACAAATAGTATTTTTAATATACTTTAATATTCATTTTTTTGCCTCTTGCTAAACTGGAAACCATATTGGCCCGAAGACCTTTTAAATTAATAATATAAACTATTTTATTTGCTTTCATTTTATTCTTGTTTAACGTTATTTAAAATGTCTATTCAATGTTGTCTCGACTTGTCTTTAAACTCTTCTGCCTGTGATTTAAACCAAAGCGACTAATTTAGCCATTGAAACTGACAAAGTAATTATACACATTTATGTATCTTGCTCTTCACCGAATTATGTATTACTTCTGTAGTTTAACTGAGCATTGTTAAATATTATTGAAATAAATGAACATGATTACAATGTATTCTTTTAAAAATATAAAGGTTAACGCAAGAACATCTGATAAATCACAACGTGGAAACTATATATTTCACTTCTACAAACAGACGCTCGCTATATTTTTTTAGAATTTTGTGTGATTGGAAATTCGTAATCCCTATGATATTATTTAAATCTTTCGTAACTGCACACATAGCCGACGTCCTTTACTCACTTGCAGTATTGTAAAGTTCTCGAGCACACTGTTCATCATATAGCGTTCAGGTAAATTCTTCAGCTTTTGTATAAAATTGATCATATACTCGCACATTGGGGAGCGCTGAATGCGATAAACGTAGCGATTATTCTCCAGGCGTGAATATTCACTCTCCACCTTTTCCACAACCTGTTTGCCAAAGGAGCAAACAATTGTCGAACAGACGAGCTCAATGTTCTCATTACTTTCATATCTATAATATAAAAAGAAATGCAATTAATATTTATATATATTTTTTAAATATATATATTTCAGATAAACTTACTGGCTTGTAACACCATAGAAATCACCCGTTTCGCTGCCGGTCGTTACGTCCGTGTTGAGATCCGCCCAACATTTAACAAGGTAGAACGCATTTTGCGGACCCTTTTCGTAGAGATCTTTGAGACCGCCGGATTTCTCCGGAAATTTGTCAAATATTTGTCGTATGTCAACAGTCTGCAATGCAAAAATAATTCAAATTATAGTTACTATATATGCAAATATATATATAGAACATATTCACTTACCTCAAGTAGCGGATCGGAGAAGGATGGCTTGCCGCCCAGCTGTACGAAAAGATGTCGGTGATACTGTAAGACAAAAAGTGTTATTTATTAGATAAATATTATATTTATATTTTTTTCTAATTAAAATATAAAATTTTTATGGATATCTAAAAATTTCAAAGGTATTAAAAAAATGTATTCTTGTTTTTTATTTTAAATGGAATTAAATAAAGGAATTGATTATTTGAAATGAGCGGATTGGAGAAACTTTTAATAATTATACGGAATATTAAAGAAGTTATACAGCGATCGAAGCTCTTGATCGTTTCAGATAATTTGTAGATACTATATCTTTAATATGCTTGGAATTCATGGAATATATTTCTTTTTGAATAATTGAAAATTCTTAAAAATGTTATATTTTATTCAAAATTTAGTTGCAATACTTACGATCTCGTCTCTTTGGATTTCCATGAAGGCTGTGAACTCAAGCAAGCGGAATTTGTGCGTGGCAATGGCTCGTCCCTCCCATGGCAGCTGAGCGGGCGGAATTCCGGCTTCAATTTCGCCGGATACCGCTGTTGAGGGCTTGCCGGGCGTATAGGGCGGCTGGGCGAAAGGCTTGATGCTGTAATCATAAAAACTATTGGTCAATGCAAATGCGTTGTGTTTTAAACATTGATTAGCTTAGTTAGGGCAAATGTAACTTACTCTTGCGATGTGCTAGGCTGAAGACCGGGTTGCCAAAATTGCTATATCAATCAGAAAGATAAAGAACAAGAAGAAAATATATAGATGATTAATAAGTGATTTATAATTAATAAGAGTAACATACAAAAAATATTAGAACACTAAGCTAAGCACAAGTTCTTTTTAAGTTGACAATGGTTATAGAGCTTGATGATAATAGCACGCTTAAATGATTTGGCGATTGATTAATTGATTGATTGACTGATTGATTGATTGATTGATTGATTGTACACGAGTATTATATACGAATACAAATACGAACACAATTACGTTTACAAATAGTATATTAAATGCTAAATATATTTGTATTATAAACAGCTAACAAATATTGTTGTTAAGTATGCATAAAATACATATATATATATTATATATATTTATATGTAAGTATATGATATATGTATATATATATATACATTTCTGTTGAAGTACTTTTTATTTTATTGTTGGCATGTAAAAAAGCAAGGAGTCGATTTCAATGAGCAAGCGAGCGCTGAGCAGGTGGATTTTCTGGCGTCTCTCGTTGATTGACCTCAAGAAAGACGAGCAACGAGTGGGAAGTAACGAGTAGCGAGTAACGAGTGACGAGTGGCGAGTAACGAGTGACGACGATGAACGTTAGATGACACCTTATGAGTTAAACGAGAGTCTGTTACGACCTCCAGAAAGCCGAGCAACAAATAACGAGTAACGAGTTACGACTGATGAATATGAGTATTAAATGCAAGGACCTTGTCTGTATAGCTAAAGCGAGCAGGTGAGTTCGAGAAAGAGAATCAACGAGTGAAAAGTGACGAGTAAAGACTGAGAAGTGACGAGTAGCGAGTGAGAAGTGACGAGTAGCGAGTGAGAAGTGACGAGTGAGAATTGAAGAGCAGCGAGTGAGAAGAACGAGTAACGAGTAACTATTGATGAGTGGCGAGTAGCGAGTGAGAATTGACGAGTAGCGAGTAAAAATTGACAAGTAGCGAGTGAGAAGGACGAGTAACGAGTAATATTCATGAGTGGCGAGTGACGCGTGACGAGTGACGAGTCACTATTGATGAGTGACGAGTAACTATTTATAAGTGAAGAATTAAGCTAATCGTTAGATAATCTAGCGAGCGTTGATCAGGTACTATATATTCATACTTAACCCGATTAACGAGTAGCAAGCAACATGAATATGTTCAAAACTATAAAATCAATTGAAAAGAAAGCAACAAAGAGCGACAGATTGATGACCGTGACGCAAGAGAGGCATGTAAGTGAGCTGCAGCTGTGAGCAACAACGAGTAATGAGGGGCATGATAAAGAGTGCACACAAAAAAACAATTAATGATATCCCGAAAATTAAATAAATTAATATAACTAATGAATGTGTGTGGAGTTATCGATGATTCTGAGCTATGACAGAGAGCGAGAGCAAGAGCAACAAACAGACAGAGACAGAGACAGAGAGAGAGAGAGAGAGAGGGTGCTGTGCTGTTGCAGTTGCAGTTAGTGATTGTTGTTGTTGTTGTTGTGGTTGGTTTGTGCAACGATGTAAGGTGGCTTTTTGGTATTGCTATTGTAGCTTGGATAACTTGAACGGTTGCTTACGCCCGGATACAACGGCGGATGGTGCAAAGGTGGCGGCGGCGGTGGCGGCGGCTGTGCCCCATCAGCTACAGATGGTGACGTTGCACCTGTTGTTGCCCCACTTGATTGTTGTGTTTGCTGCTGCTGCAGTTGTTGTTGTTGTTGCTGCTGCTGCTGTTGTAGATGGTAAGCTGCTGCAACGGCCGCCGCATGGTGATGGTGGTGTGGATGCATATGGCTATGCGTGTGGTGCGGCAAATTGTGATGGTGGGAATGGTGGGCATGGTGATGTCGTGGCGACGACGACGACGAAGACGACGGCATTGCAACGGTGTTGGACGTTGCACCAGCAACAGCAGCACCCGCAGCACCAACACCAACAGCACCAACACCAACACCACCAGCAACAGCTGCTGCTGCTGCCGCCGCCGCTGCCGCTGCTGCCGGCGATTGTACTAATGCGGCGGCAGCAGCAGCAGCCGCAGCTGCAGCAGCCACACCGACCTGATGATGGTGGTGTGGATGATGATGATGATGGTGATGATGATGATGATGCGGATGTGGATGCGGATGTGTATGTGGATGCTGATGGTGGGCGGGATGCGGTAGATGCTTCGAATGATGATGCACGCCCGCCGTCAGCGCCGAGGCGGCCAATGCTAAATTATTGGCCGCCTGTGCGGAGACAATTTGTGAACTGGTCATTGTGCTCATTGCCTGCAGGGTCTGTTCTTTTTCATTGAGTAAATGCAAGGATACACCATTGGGTTCCTGGAAAAAGAGTTTCATTTTGGTCGTACATGTGTGTGTGTGTGTGTGTGTGTATCAGTGCTGCCAACTTTGACTTTTTCGCAGACAGATATGTCCGATTTAAAATTGCTTTAGCCGATAAAGTACATGGCGAAAAATTTTTTTTTTGTTTTTGAGCTCAAATATTTGCTAAGAGAATATATCAATATGACAAATATTGTTACATCGAAGTTTATAACAGTGTTTCAACTACACTATGCAACAAAATTGTAGCTTTTTCCTGTATTTAGGCTAAGACTCTCATATATTCATGAGAAAAATAACGTTAAAAAACCTTTATAGAGTAAAATTTTATTTCAAAAAATTTTTAACCATTTTTAGTGATTTTTCTCCATTGGTTTATATACTTTCCCATCACTTGCGTATATGTAGTTTAACCGATTTAATAGATTGACAGAGCTTTTGAATTTGTTAAAACCAAAAAATCCTTTTTTATTCTTTAAAATTTGAAAGTCTTGATTTGTTTAAATAAATTTTTACATACACATTTGAAAAATTACCTTCATTATCTTACAATATATAATATACATATATTTGTTTTTAAATATGCTAAGATGAAGAAGATTATTTAATATTCTCATTTTTTTATTCCCTACTTTAATTTTGTTCCTTTTTTGTCAATTTTTTTTTTTTTTTTTGACGATCTGTCCCGTTTTGTTTATCCATAGTTGGCAGCACTGGTGTGTGTGTGTGTTTTTTGTATGTATGTGTGTGTGAATTGTGGACAACACACACCAAGCATAATCAAATTAATTTGATAAGCCCCTGCTGTTGCTGCTGATCAATAAACAGACTTCACACACATATGGATTGCATGAATGCCACAAACTCTCTTGCTTTTTACAGCCATATATGCCTATGCACTAATACACGCACACTGGCGGCCTTTGCTAGTGTGCGTGTATTGTTGTGCCTCTCTCTCTTATGAGAATATTTATGCTGTTTAAAATTGATTCGTGGTAGCATGTTGGCCCAACTTGCAACTGAGATACTCTTCCTTGCTTTTCATGCTCGATCGATACATACGTAATTTATATATAAAAAAAATAATAATAATAATAATATTGATTTCAATTTGTTTTTTAACTAAGAAAAAAAAAATACTGAAAATAAAACTGCAAAGTTAAGTTCACACATGCTAAAGTTAAGTTTAGTTTTCATATAACTTTCTTGAAAGAATAACAAAATTTAAATATTTTTAACAACATTCTGTAGCATGTGTAAACTTAGCTTTATTGTAACTAATAAAATGTGACTTAGTATGTAAAGCATGTGGACAATAGACGGATGGTAATTCCTCTCTGTATTTTTTTAAATAAAAATGCACAATTTATGTTTTGCGCTTTTTGTTTCTTGTTGTTTATGTTTGTTAATGTTCTAAACATGTTTTGTGAAACTTACGACTTTGATTTTGGCTTGAATTTCACGGAGTTTCCGCCGGGCGAGCACCTGTATATGGGAGCTCACTTGTTTACGGGTTCTCGTCTTGCCCGTGCGCAATTTTATATATCGCGCGATTAGCTCGTTGCGCCCTGTAAATAATCAAAACAGATCGAAACCAATTAAATCAATGAAACGTATATAATTAAAACTATATGTATATATACATATATGTATAAATAAACAAATTAAATTATGACCTAAGAACATTTTAATGGTATTTTTTACACATGTATTACACATGTATGTATGTACTTATAAATAGATATGCATTTTGAGCGTTGATTTTATATACTATTATACACTATTCGCATCATAAGATATTTGCTGCTAGAAATCTACATAGTAAAAAATAATCATTTAGATTTAGAACTTTATGGTATTGTTTTGATATTAAATTAAAAAAATTATATCGCTTATCATTTTTTTAAAAATATATTCTGAAGTTAATTTTAAGACAGACATTTTCAATTTCTTTAAAAATGCTTTTCTTTTAAGATGTCGACTATTTAGATGTCAAATTAACACCAAAATAAAGTGAAAACTTTTTTTTTTTTTTGTAATTTATTTTCAATACTTCCGGCTCAAAAAATAATAGAGATTAGTTAATATTTATTAAATCAGCGACTAAAAGCTTTAAATATAATGTGGCTTTGCTTGGCTTTATAATTCAAAAAATAGAAATTCAATAATTCAATTAACAAAATTTTAAAACTCTTTTGGAAATGATTTTAATATCGAAAATATTTTTTATAAAATTAATTTTTCTAAGGCGCCAATCGGAATGAAAGCTTTATTTAAGGATTCAATGAATATTGAAGAATTCTATTCTAGGCTATTCCCTAACTCTCTTCTTATTTAATATGATAATTTTTATACGTTTTTGGACATGTTCCTGATATAAACCAAAAAGCTTTTAGATTTTATATAAGTATTATTATGGAAACTCCTATAAAAACCCAAATGCAAGAATATTTATTCGGCTTAAGATATTTTTAAAAATTGTTTCTTAACTAAATTAATTGATTAAATTTATAAAAAATCCAAGAAGTTCTGAAATATGAAATAGCTGACAAGAATAAAAAGAGAATAGTTGAAAAATTAAGTTTCGAATATAACTAAAACATTCTTTTATCATATAGTACTAAACACAAAGTATATTTGTTGCTTGTATGTAAATCTAATAAAGCATGAAATTTGCACGTGAATGTGAAATGAAACCTTATGGTATAAACGAATGAATGAATGAATGAATAAATGAATGCTGTTTCAATTGTGAACAAATTTAATTCAATGTGTCCTGACGACGACAATTTTCACGTGTTAGCTGAATGTGCCAACAACTGACGTCAGCGTCCTCGTTGCGTTGCGTTGTGTTGCGTTGCCTTGCCATTGCCCCACTGGCCCCCCAACCAAGGATATTGTGTGGGCGGAGGGGTGCTCCAGGAGACAACCTTTAGATTTAGCTTGGCAGCGTCGGGAGTCAGGAGTCGAGTGGCGAGAGGCAAGAGTCGAGAGTCGACAGTCAGAGTAAGGATTCAGGCAGCCTCGACTGTCTGACTCTACCCAACCCCAATTCCAGACAGCGAGCGATCCAGCTTTTATTGTACACACGCTTATGCGTTCACTAATTACATTCTTGGCATAGTTTCAGTTCTAACCGAATAAAATTATTTTCAGCGACTCAAACCCCAAAGGCACACGCATATTGCCGGTTCCGAAGGGTGCGCTGGCTAAGAATTACTAGCACACCAAACCAGACACAGACACAGACACGGCCAAATAATCCACCCACCCAACTAACTATGGCTCAGCCATCCAAGCCATCCAAGCCATCCAAACCATTCAGAAGCATCCGAAACAAACCCACCACCCAAAACGCTTTGTTAACGCCTGTGATACCAGGCCAGGGAGGAATGCCAATGAAGCTGTATTTTGCTCTCCTTTGGCTTGAATCGCATGTTACGCTACAAAGTTGGTATACCATGAACTGGTTCAATGAACCAATTCATAAACTACGTTTTATGCAATGCAGTTTATGATTTTTGTAATAAAATTTTACTTCTTTTGCATTGTCAACACTATGTTTACAAATATTTGTTACATCACGAGTGTTGGAATCTCATACTTTTTTTTATGAGTAGATTTAAAAAATGTTAAAAAATATATATTTTTTTTTAAGAATATTACTTGAGTTAACCGCAAATATCAGGGTTTTTGGAACTATTTTATCGAATAAAATTGAATGGAACTAACTGCGATTACAAGCAGCTTAAAATCACAAATATTTTTTAAGATTTTATGTATTAGATATTTCTTTTACGAATGTTTTAAGTATAAGTTTTTCAAATCAAATAAAAAATTTAGCGATATTTAATTTATATATATTTAATCATGTTTCTATCCTAAAATAGAGTTTTTCTTAAAGGTTTTTTTTTTGTTTATTTTATCGAATTTAATTACAACAATAAGCAGTAATATTGTCTTTGTCCAAAAATACCTTCATAGCGCTCTTCAATTATTGCAATATCCTGGTAAAAACGCTCATCCTGATTATCTTTTATTTAATTAGTTATTTAATCTGCATGATAAACAATACTTATATATTTCTTAATGTGGTTAAAAGTAGAGAAAAAAATTAAAGATATTATATAAGTTTCAAATATTAATGACACTGACCCAGGTGAAATTTTTTTTGACAGTCGGGCCAGCTATGAGGTAAGATTTTGATATGACTATGTAGAAAATTATTTTCTCAAGGAGCCCAGCGCCTTTTTAATTGATCGAATATCAATTTCCAAATAAATATTATAATGAACAGTTTAAAGTAACGCTGATTCAAGATATACAGCCGACTTTGAAACGGAAGAAACCAAAAAACTTAAGTCAAGCATATAAAATATTAAATCGAACAGAAACGAAATATATAATTTTTTTTCGTTAACTTGCATTATATCAAAAAATTCTCAATAAAATCATATTTCAAAATATATAAACAATAAAGGAATTCAAGTAAGACACAAATTAAACACAGATCAAATATTTTTTTGAATATAGAATATTATGTACATTAAGTAGTTCACACTGTTCACAAGGTTGATTCCTGAATTGAAATCGAAAATAAATGATGATGACGATGCAACCCTAACATTGAATAAATGCCAAGAAATTTACCGAACCCTAAATGTCATACACACACACACCCACACACACACACACACACACACACACACACACACACACACAACAGAGAGACGGGCGCGAACAATACACAGATACTTAATATGAATAAGAAGAGTCCTGCATTTCAATTTCTTTACGCTTTAAATCTTTGCAAATCGATGGGGCCATGTCCCAAAAAAAATAAAAGAAAAATAAAAAAAAGAAACGAAGGAAAAGCGGAATTCAAATGGAATTTATGGGAAAACTTTGTGTGCGACACAAATATGCAAAGATCTTTGTGTATATATGTACACATAAATACATGCATATATATACATATTATATAAAATTGATAGTATGTTTACTTTAATAATAGGGAAACATTTTGTTCAGCTACCATGACTAATAGCAAATGAATCATTATTGAATGAATACAAATTAAATGAATCGTTGAAATGATTTTTCAACCATCAACATTATGATAACTTTCAGCTCATCTAGCAAATATCTAAAAAAAACAAAAAAAAACAATAAACAATTGTCGCCAATATAGTTAAAACATTAAAATCAATTAGAACGAAAAGTGAACAATACTGTACTGTGAATTGAGTTTTGTCAATTGAATCGTTTCTATCTAACATCGAAATGTTAATTTAATGACCCCAAAGGTTTATTGCAGTTCATATTCAATTGATAGATGGCAAATAGGTGCAACTAATTGAATGAATGCAAAGCAAATACTCTTGTTAACCAGTCTTAAAATTTATATAATATATATTATACTCGTATTGCAAAATAAAATCAGCTTTTATAGGCAGCTACTCAACTGAAATATGAAATATTCTTAGTCATCTCAAATATGTATATAAATTTAAATAGATTCATGCACATGTTTTATGTTCGCATAGTTAAATGTGACAAAGGTTAATCAGTCAATTAAAGTGTCGCATAATTTAACATACAATACTTTTTTTTTAAGTACTTTTACGCTCGTTTCAATTTATGAATATTTAATAATTTTTGCATCGATTTGAAAATCATCAAACACTTGAGAAACTCAGTATTTTCAACTAAATACTTTAAACTGATTTTAGTTGAGTTGCCTTCAAAGTTAGTTCACAGTCATATCTTATAAAATAAGCGAACTTTTTTATGATTTTAATTTATTTTTGATATATAAAAAATTTGGATATATAAGCCCAAAAATCAGGTTAGTATGTAAATAGAACTTGCAAAATAATGTCATAAATTTAAATATTGAAATTTAATTGTGAATTGAATGTGAATGCATTAAAGTTCCATCACTCTAATAAAAGTTAAAAATATCAAAGAATTTTTAAATTTAAAAATTTATAAGTAAATAATATTTTTGTTTTCTTTCATAATTAACTATAAATAAATAAAAGCAATAAAATGTGATTTAAAGAAGTTAAAATATATAAATAAAAAAATGCTAATGCAATGATAATTTAAATATCGATACTATCGATTACATTTTAACAGCATTATCGATACTTTTGCAGATATAACGCGTTATTGACTCCAGCCAAAACCAATACAAAAACTGCACACACACATACAACATGCATATATGTATTGTTAAGTGTGTGTGTGAGTGTGTGTGTTTAGTGTGTATATGTGTGCATGTAATAAGCCAACGCCGCATATTTGTGGCAGCAGATAAGGGACGCCGCCAATAGGGAAACGGAAAAGTGGCAGGCAGCAAACTTTTTGGGCCACAAAAATTTCACAGGAGGCAGAAAACAAGAACGCAGTTCCCACTACACTATGCAACAAAGTCGATGGATGCAGCTGTCCATCCGCTTCTCATGTGGCAATGTATGTGTGAACTCTATGTTAGAACTGTATTGAATCGTTCAGTTGAAGAAGAAGTTCGATCAAAGAGGAACTTGATGCCGGACTATTATTTATATTTTAAGTTTTTTTCGATTGTTATAATTGCTAAAACTTTAATTATAGTTTGATACTTTGTTCATTATAATTATTAATGCCAATTAAATTAGTTAATATATATTATGCAAATGAATATGTGTTTTAATTCAACAACAACTTACTCGTTTAAATAAAATGAACTTAAAAAATAAAACCAAACAAAATAAGCAAACGATCAAACTAATCAAGCTATGGAGTAAGCTAACAAAATTATTAAACAAATTAAGCAATCGAACGAGTGAGCTAAACAAATGAATAAATCAGTTAAGCAAACGATTAAGCAAGCTAATCGTTGGAGATAACAAAATAATCAAACTAACTATATGAAGGAACGAATGAATTAAGCAAACAAATTAAAAAAAAAAACATTGAAATGTAAAAAAGGCAATAAGTGAGTAAAACCAAAGAAATTAACGAATGAATTAATCAAGCGAACGAGTGAATTGAATGATTGAAGCAAATAAACAAGCAAATAAGCGAATTAAGCAAGCAGCCAAATAAAAGAAAAACCCAGTTAATCAAACGAATGAAGAAAACAATCGTACTAAATAAAAATGAGTTAAACGAAAAATGAAAGAAATTAACGAGTTAAAAAGTGAACTAAACGATCGAGTGGAATGATCAAGCGAACGAATGATTGAAACGAATGAGCGAATTAAGCAAACAAATCAGCTAAATAAAGAAAACAAATCCAGTTAATCAAACGAATCGAAGAAACAAACTAAATAAAATCGAGATAAACGAAAGATGAATGAAATGAACCAAAGATTAAACTAAGCAAACGAATGAGCGATAAAAATAACTAAACAAACAATCGAGTGAACTAAACAATTGAACGAATTGAACAAGCGAACCAACATAAATGAACCAACAAACTAAGTAAAAATTAAACTAGTAACAACAAAATGAACAACAATGTACAACTCTAATGTAAATATAATATATGTTATATATATATAAATAAAAATATGTGTGCGCGACATGCCTTGTGACTATGTAAATATTTTGAAAATTAACAACCAAACAATGGTTATATTTTCACACATAACGTCAACCCCGTCTCCCCCTCTTCGATACTTTGTGTTTGAAACCCCCCCCCCCCCCCCCCCCCTCCAAAACAATCTTTGGCAATATCTATAGGCCAATGCAGGCGCAGTTGTCCCGTGTTTAGAGCTCGCAACCAAACATTTTTCCAATTTTCCAACAACAACAAGAAATGTTGCGCATGTTTTTCTTGTTTTTTTTAGTTGGCGGCTTTGGCAACAACTTTTTGCAACCGGCGGGCGTCAAGGAATTCCCAGAGTGTCTGCATTAGCCACGTGTTGACAATAAATATAAGTTTAGCCGCCTGTTGTCACAATGTTTCGCATATTTAGCCGCCCGCTGAGACAGTTAGGAGAGTGCAGCCTTATAGAATCGATTGCAGTTACTGTCAGTGGAGCCAGAGCCAGAGCCAACCAATCAACTAAAGCTTTATACCCGTTTGAATTTAAAATACCAAAAAAAAAAATAGCATAAGTTAACCTTTGGCACAGAGCTTATATGTAATCGAGACGAACTGCAATAGATTGTGTATTGGGAATATAAACAGATAGTTTTCAAGTAGTTCGAACTATCGATTAGATTGATATTAACGGCACAAGTACACAAAACAATAACACAACTATCGATAATTGTTTCTTTTAACAGAACTATCGATAGAATTGTATAAAAAAGAATTGCGAAAGTTCGTATTGTTTCTTTTGTGCCAAATATCGATACTATCGATATTTAAATAGAAAATGTAAAACATTTTATATTATTATTGATTTATACTCTGACAATATATAAAAACAATTTTCCATTTAATCATAATATTAAATTAATATAATACACTGAAAGTATAAAGTATTGCATACTTGCAGGCGCTATTTATTGGACACCTATGCGCCTATAATTCTCGACAAAATGGTTTTTCTACATAAACATTTTAAAAATATCTCTGTAAAAGAATAATGTTGTGTACTAAAATCAAGTTAATGCAAATAAAAATATTTGAAAATAGATAAAGTGATTTTAAGTGTTAATTTTAATATTTTAAAACAGAAAACATATTATAATAACAGAACTAAAATCTTATAGGAAATATACATTTATGAAAACCTAAGAAAATTTATTTATTGAAAACTTTTCTTTAATTGAATTGAAACTCAAAATATAGGGTTTTAAATATTCATATTTAAATCAAAATCAAATTATCAACATATTAAAAAAGATGTTTAAAAAAAATTAACAAATTTGTATATTATTCAGAAAAAGTCACTTTTTTTTTTGTATTTGTTTATCTATATTTACATCTGTCCATGTGGCATTAATTTAAATATTATGATACAATATCAGGGAATAAAAAAAAGCACATAACATTGATATTTAGTTTATGAATTCAAAATAATTTCATTTTTGAGTTAAATATAAAATTGACTAAGACAATTTAAATAAGAATTTGTTAAATGAACTTTTATTGATTTCTGCACCAAAATGTATGCTATATGGACTATTTAAACACACAGACACACACATGGTCACACTGGACAGTGGTCAAGTGACCACAAAAAAGAAGAAAAAAAAATAGAATTAAATAAAACAGAAGCTCAAGCGGAGCAATGAAGGTGTCAGTTCGTGTATCGTTCTCAAGGCGAGTTAAGCCAATGTGAAAAGTGAAAATTAATTACTTGCTTCAATACAAATAGGAAAAACAATTCAAAGCACACACATACACACACACACACACACACACGCATACAATGGACATGAACACGAACAGAAATAAAGTTAGCTACCATGCAACAGCATTTTGTGGCAAAGGACATGGTGGGGCACAAAGCAGGACATGGGCATGGGCATAGCTAACATGGGTATATATATATATATGGTTGCGGGTAACTACAGTTACTGGGCAAGTCGAGTCTGTGAGCATAAAATGAAAACAATATTCTCTGGGACATAAATTACAAAACTTGCTTGTTGTTTATGCGTGTAGACGTCTCAAATAAAACACGCAGGATGCGACTACCAACAGCATCAAAAACGGCAACAACAACGACAACGACAAAATATTATCAGGCCTTGCCTAAACTCTGGCCTGAAAGAGTCGAGTGTTGAGTGTATCTCGAGTAGTCGCAGTTGGGGGCAGGTGGCATATACATATAATATATATACATATATCTGTGTATATATATATTCTTACAATTTGTGCCGTCGTAATTCCATTGAGCCGCTATTTGGGTGCGGCAAATAGCGAAGACAACACGCCGCCGGCATTGTATGTCCTTTTAGCTTTTATTATAAATACTATAACGCTCAACACCAACTTCATGGCCCACACACACACACACACACACATTTATATATGTATAGTACATTCAACGTTTACAATTTTAGTTGTCAGCACATTTAGCTTGACTACAACGTTTTGTTGCACGGTGTCAAACTTTGAACGCCGCTTTTGCTGCTGTTGCTGCTGCTGCTGCTGTTTCTGCCACCGCCTGTTGCCATTCCCAACCCTAACTCAAACCCAAAGGTTAACCCCATTCAATAGAAGAGCTGAAACCAACCCAACCACCCACTGAAAGTAACCTGGACGCAAAAGTCGCTTTTGACACAACTTTCAGCTCAAGGTTCAAAGTACGGAATTTATGTTTTCTTTACACGGGCCGCCGCAAACATACGCCAAAAAAAAAAAAAATTAAAAAAAAAAAATAAAAGTAGAAAGCGTTAAAAGCCGCAGCATGCTCGACTGTGTCATGCCCTGTATGCAATAAGTTCATAACTTTAAATTTGATTTAGTTTATTTTTATATCTGTACAATTTATTATTATTCTGATTTATTTATTTATTCATTAGATTATTTGACATGAAAAATTCGTATATAATCCTACAGGGTATCTAGGTATGCATTTGTGTTTTTTTTTTAGTTTGAATTCTGCCTAGAAGCGATCTAATAGTTTGTGTAAATTTATTTAATTATTTAATTTGTTCTTAGCCTCGTGCAGCAGGTAAAAAACTTATATTTATTTATTTTTTAAAATAATATTTCGTATTTATTATTAATATTAGTTACTTATTAATTAATATTATTATTATTAGTATTTTTAGATTTCTTTATTAATTATATGATTTTAATTTATTTTTTTTTCTTATTTTTTTTTCTTATTTGTTTTGTCTCATTTATTTTTATTTATTCTCATTTGAAACCAGCCTAAAAAATTCCCATAAAATATATATTTGTAATTTCTCAAAACGTTTAACTAAAATAGCTTTCTATAATTGTTAAAAGCTGTCAAAGTATCGAATTGAAAACGATTTTAAAAACCTTTTCAAATTTGCATGCTTTAACTTTGCAAAAGTTTTTGCCAAAATGCAAATAGTTCTGATTATTCACAGATCATAAAACATATATATATATATGTAAAATGTAACTGGTTACACTTTCTAAATGTACTATATAATTAGTTTAACTTTCTAAATGATAGTTTTCAAACATTGTGTGTAGGGTATAGGAAAAAAACACAAAAATAAAACTAACAGCGGCAACCGCAAAATTCCTGTTTGTTTTCTGTTTTGGAAACACACAACCAAAGGATGTCAAAAAGAGGGAGAAAGAGAGTGAGAGCGAGCGAGAAAGGAAAAAAAAGGAAACTTTTGTGCTCGAATATCTATACAAATATTAAGATTCTTTCATACCTATATAACTCTATCTGTATCTGTAATTTTAACTACAGCGCTATAATTATATTTATATAAAAAATATATTTTAAAAATATTTTACACTTACCATACATTTTACCCTCATCGGATAATATTATTTTCCTGCGTCCACATGGTGGATATATTGACAGTGCCTCTTGAAAGCTTTGCTCAATGTCTGGACTCCAGACACCCTCAGCATCGGCAGATGATAAATCCTTTTCGTCCTGTAATTAATTTATTGTATAGAAATTACTTAAGATGACTGAGATTATAATTTATTATTTTAACTGAATGTTATTTAAAAATTCGCTATAGATGTTTAAGCTTCCTGTATTTAATTTAAAGTTTTTAAAATGCTTTAAAAATAAATTTAAAATCAGAATTTTGAAGGTTTAATCTAAGTAAGCTTTAATATATATATTTTCGCTTAAAAATTGACTTTTAAAAACAAATTAGAATTAGTTAAATTTGGTATTAATTATGGGTTTTAGACTGGAGCTGCCCTAGTCAATAATCAAATAAATTGTTTGAATGATTCAGAATGATTTATAATAAATTGCATAATATTATATCTTTAGTATTTTATTTGTAATATATTTTTAAGATTTAATATGTTCAAAACAAATTTAATAGTTTGGCAGCTTTAATAAATCACTTTTTTTTTGAATTCCTATAAAAAATTTTTCATTTATCAATTAAACTAATACATTTAATATTGTTATTCTCAATTTTGTAAATTAATTTAAAACCCTCAATCTGTATTATCTGTACAATTTTATAATAGTTTTTAACTATTACATTTCTATGATTAGAAATTAATTAAGATTTTAGGATACTATCGGCAGTTTAATGATACAAAAGATCATTTTTATCATTAATCGATAGTATCGATAATTGACAGAATGACCAAAACGAAAATTCATGCTAAATTTATTATCGATTGTTTCTTATCGATTGTTTTTTGTACTTACATCGCTCATATCGCCAACATCCAAATTTTTACTGTCCACCATGCTGCCATTTGTGTCTGCCGATCCCAGTGGACCCGGAGGACCGGCATTCACTGGTGCCCACGGAGATGGTATGGTGCCGGGTCCAACTGCAATTTAAGAGAGAAAAAAATAACGAAATTAATAAATGAGCAAAAAGTTTAGATCACAAATTGTTGTGTATGGTTAAAGGAGAAAGGGGCAATTCTGTCCACACACGATTTGAGCTTAATAAATCTGTGTCAACACCCAGCACCCACTAGCCACCCCCGCCCGTCTCTATGCTCAACCCTGTTCTATACTAAAACATCCTAACCTGTCTAACAAACACGACAGTGTCCGGGTGTTGATATGTATTATGAATTTGCGTGCTCTGTCAGATGAAAAGCGCTTCAGCACGCACTTAAGTACGTTATTCATTTGATATATTTAACAATGGCGCCAATGGCAGCTCACTGGGTGGCGGGGGAGCTGGGGGAATTTGGGGAAAGGGGAAAGGAAGGGCGTTAGACAGCGAGACAATCAACGCGCCTACTCCAAATTGATAATCAGCCTGTTATAATACATATATACACATAAGTACTTGTCTCTATGTGTATACTAAGTATGTTTATTTGTATAAATAGATACAGATACATACACAGATACATATACAGATACAGATACAATTACAACAAGTAACAAGTGGCATATGAGCACATCATATCATCTTGGATAATAATCAGGTCAATGTACTGCCAACACATTTATTGACCAATTAAATATTTTGTAGTTTCTAAAACATTTTGGCAAAATACAGATACTACAATAAATATTTAAATTTAATAATACATATCTGTAAAATATAGTAAACTGATTTCTTTTAAATATAAAATGTTAAGCATAAAGATGATATTATATTTATATAAATATTTAGGCTTAGCTGAAGATCGGAATTGGCAGCTCAAGGGTTAAAATCCCAACAGACAGTTTCAACAAGAGTTCTAATAAGGGTTACTGAAAAGACTTGCTTCAGAGTAGTCAAAAAATTAATTTTAATTTTAATTTATTCACTGAGTCCTTGAAAAAAGGTACAAAATGTACCGAACGCGTAGAAGAACAATTTTTAATAAATATTAAATATTTATTAAAAATTATATCACATCGGTCTTATTAATGAGTCGATGGCTTTAGATGCTCCCTCCTATTTTTTTTTAGTTATTATATTATTTATTTGTATAATAATTAATCATGTAAATAAAAATAAAACTAACATGCAAAAATATAATCGAAACTTCATATATCTTGAATAAAAGATTTTCATATAGCAAACTATTTTTCAATAGATTCTAGAAAAACTATAACGCTTAGGTTTTGGTTGCTTTCGATTCAGCAAATTTATTCGATTAACTTTACAACAAATAGACAAGTTTTCTTAGGCATGACTAGAGATCTACACAACTATTGATCAAGAATATTTAATTATGCAAAAATCGTGACATAATTATAATAAAATTAATAACTATTTTAAAATATTAAATAGTCGATTAATCAGTTGCAGTTTTCACAGCAAATTGGTTGACTGCTGAAAAATGTTGATCAAATAAAATAAAAAATTTGTATCTTTAATATAAACAATTGATAGTTACAATTTTATATCTTCTATATAAACAATTGATAGTTATAATTTTATATCAATTGAACCATTTAATTCGTATTCAATGAACATTTTTTGTTAATGTTCATCTGACTTTTTGATTATATTTTTTAAGTTAAATTAAAAACCTTTTTAATCCACTGCGAGAGTAAAGTTAATTCTATCATCTATTTCTACAGTATAATCCTTTGATATTATGTTCTCTTTTATTACAAGTTATCAATCGTACAATACTCTTAAACTCTGTATGCATATTGACCTGCTCAAAATGATGGTACGTGATATTATCTAATTCTCATTATCATTAATGCCGAAAAGTTACCAAAGGCGATTAACGCTTGGTCTACCTGTGTCTTAAAACAGGTAGATGAATTTAACAACAACAAAAAAAAATGTATAATCCTTGAGACTGGCAGTAGACTCACCGGTCAATGTTTTAAATTCCTCAAGGGAATCCAAATGTTTGGAAAACGGCGCCACTTTGGAGCCGTTGTTATCTGTATCGTTTTTCAAATAAATTTTGAAATATTTGCCAAGCACAAAATGATTATTAAAAAATCACAAACACATACAAAAAATAGCACAAAAATGACTTGGAAATTGTGTAAGTCATGAAAAAAGAGTTTTGTGAATTTTAGAAAAAACTTTAATGCAACTTTTGTAATTTTTATGAGTTTAGCAAAACATTTTTATGACTATTTCACTTTTTTTTATTTTTTTTGTTGTTGTGTTTATCAGAACACGTAAATGAAACCGAAATTGAATTGAATTCTTTCCAGGAGACTCAGATACAAACACACACACGCACAAAAGATACATATATATTAGAAACGCGTCTGTTTGATTGAAACGCGCTGTGGAAACTGAAAATGCCTTTTATTTTTCACTAATTTTTGCTTTTTTTTTTTTTTTTTTTTGTTTCGTTTTATACGCTCCTTTGGCTCCTGCTTCTGGTACAGGGGATGGTTCGTTCTCAGCGCGACAGGATGCAAGTCCCAGTTCTATCCATACACACACACACACATACAGTTAAGGGAAGGCGAACCAAAAATGCCAACGTCGACGTCAACAGCGACGTTAACTGCGACGCTTCGTGCGTCATGGGTACATGAGAATCAGGGAAATTCCAAGAACCGCCAGCAAAGAAATTTCATTTCAAATCATGTTTTTTAGCTGAACGAACAACAACAACAGCAAAAATAAAACAAAACTCCAACCCCACAACATGGTCAAAGCTTGTTAAAAATTTTCAACTGTACATTGCAGATCGTTGGACTAGGAACGGCAATTTGGAATATAGAAATAGGAATAGGAATAGGAATAGTTGTGCTGTATGCATTTTTGGTAGGGGAAAAAAAAAAACTGGCCAACTACTTATTTAATAATGCAACGCTCGGTGCAGGGTTGCTCTTAATGTGGCATATAGGCCTCGCTTTTAGGGGTGACTGTGCCATTTTTCATAATCTCACGCACACACGCACACAATAAGTATTATCATATATATATATAGTATATATATATATACATGTGTAGTATATGTAAACATATTTTGGACTGCAACGTTTCCGGTTCATTGTAATTTCCAATTAGATAAAAACCAATGTCCTAGGCTCGACGCGAATACAGAGTTCAGCTCAGTTCAGTTCAGTTCAGTTTGGTTGAGTCCTCGACTTACAGCTGCTGTTTGGGTTATTAATAAGGGAATGTCCTTGCTACCCTTGACTTGCCTGGCAATTGGAATTTATGGTATTTATTATTTTTGTATTTTTGTATTTTTTGCTTGCATTTCTCTATTTTCTCTTGCTTTATTCACGCTTGTGACTATGAACAGCTGTGTGCGTCTCTTTGGTGGTGCCACAGTCGTCACAGTAGTGTTTGCCCGGTGGTGGTAGTTGGTGGGTGGGGGAATTCGCTACTACAAGCGGTGGTGGTGGTAATGGTGGTGCTGATGTTGTTGGTGGTTGTGTTGCAGCATGAGCACTGCAGTATCTCAGTCACCCCACTTAAAATGCCAGTAAGCAGGCAATGCAGCCCTTAATAGGGTGATCCCTATTCAAATCTCAACTGCACACCCCACAATATCAATAATATTCTACTGCAATGTGCCAAAAAAAAAAAAAAAAAAAAAAATTAAAAACAAGACTGTTGCAGTTGAGATCTTCCAACTGTTGTATACTCTATTCCTCATATCGAAAATTTCGACTCTGGCTTTAGAAATGTTAAAGATACTGATATTTCCATTGCCATTTTCATGTAGTTTTCAGTAATCAACCCTTGTGATTTTGTATCTTTACGTTTATCTCATTAGAGAACAAATAAAATAGATAGTTCGCGCTTCACTGTTTCTAAGAAAATCCTTTTCAAAAAGGAATATTTAATTTAATAAAAATAATAATTTTTTTTAACCTGAAAAATCAAGTATTTGGAGCAATTTTATAGAAAGAGAACTACACTTCTAAGATTTTTACAACATAATCTATGAATATCATTTATGAATTTTAATATATAAATCAGAAAATAATGTTTTTCTTTTTGAGCATTAAAAACAATTACAAAACTAATCGTTATTCTCACCGCTTAAAATTCTATATATAACGACTTTTTATAGCTATATGTAAAGATGTTTGTATTTATTTATTATTTTTTATATTAAAAAATTTAAATTAAATTTAAAAAAAAAACATTTATTTCGTAAATATAGAATTTAAATTTAATTTACATTTTCTCTAAGTTCTTTAATTGAGAAAAATTTAAAAAAAAAAATTAATAAAAAATAAAATAATAAAAAAATATTTTTTCGAAAATTTTGATATAATTTTTTAAATTTCCTGTTAGTTCTTTTATTGAGAGAAATATCAAACTTTTGACATTTAGCTATAATAGATTCGTAATATGATTTTTAGTAAAAGTATTAAGTAAAAATAGAAATCTCGACTATTATCGATAATATTGAAGTTTTATTATTACCTAAATTTTAATTAAAACTCAGAAAATGAAAGTTAAAGGAAAAAAACTTATATGCGATGCAATCCTTTTTCGTAATTCAGAACAACTAAATACTGCGATTTCAAATGGAAAATGAGCTTAGATTGTGCTTTGACTGCTCTCAGTATACCCTTGATTTCATTTAAAAAAAACAGAGTATAATAACAAATAGTATATAGTACTATATATATATATATATATATATATATATTTATATATATATAAACAAAAGGAAGCAAATTAACCCCTAACCTACACCACACACCAGTACAAACGAAGCTTGCCCCTCAGTGGCACAAATGGCATTCCTTAGTGTGCGCGAGTTATCAAAAATATGTATCGCAAAAATGTTGCTGGACGTGCACGAATGTGCAGGACGAAAAGTATACAAAAAGTTCAAAAGGATATATGGTTGATGGTGGATATAATAATATACCATTTTGCATAAATAAATATAAGACTATATTCTAATACAGATACTCCTGCGAATTGCATTTAAAACTGTCCTTGGGAACCATTTTAGATATTCGGTTTGGCAATATTTCTGCAACTTTTTGGCTTCACATTCATACTACTATGATGAGGCATTTTCAACCCTAAAAGGATTTCCCTTTTGCATATATCCGTGGGTAAGGTGGTGATAGTTCATCATCAATCAACTCTCTCTCTTTCATATTCAGTGTGTGTATGTGTGTGTTTGTGTGTGTGTGTCTGGGCACTTGAAAAATCTAATCATCTTATATGAAGGCAGCGCATTATACACAAGCCAACTATCCTTAACAGTTAGAGCGTGTTTGCATTTTTAACCCTTTGATGAATTTTTTGAAGGCAGGTTAGTTAGGGTTAATGCTGAATTCAAAACCCAAATAAATGAGTTAAATTTTTGTAAATACATTTCTGTAGATTAACATAATGTTAATGCCATATGCGAAATGAAAATGTTGTGAAATTCTAGTTAGTAAATATGTAAATGTAAATAATAAAAATTAAAAAAAAAAATTTATTTTATTAGATTAAGAGTCTATCAATAAGAAAAATTTCAGCCTGACTTGAAATGTTATAATAACTCAACTACCTTTTTATGGTATGCTCTAAAATTTATTATTTTATTATTTTATGATTTAATTTTGATTGAAATTTTGTTAGAAAATTCTTTCTGTTAACCATTTAAGGATATAAAGAATTTTAATAGCTATAAATCAGCATCGATGATGGTTTTTTGTTGTAAGTAGTTTATCAAGATATTAAATAAAAATATCAATTTAATATTTTAATATATATTATATATATACTAAAAAAAGTTTTATACAAAAAGGCTTGCACACTTTGCAGATTTTTGCCATTTTACAACTTTAAGTCGAAATTGACTTCTATTCTTGTCACGTAACGCCACACCTGTTTTCTGCTTAAATCTTTTAATCGGAAAGTACGAATGTTTTTATCTCCTTTCCTAAAATATAGTCCAGCTGATTTGCTACTCAGATATAAAAGCAAAATTAAAAAAAATTAACTTTTTGTAGCTTTTTCACATTTAGGCGTACGACTGTCACGTAACGCCACAATGGAAATGCCCATATTTAATAAATGTTGAAACCAATTAGATGGTAATAATATATATTAGATAGCTGCATTAAAAACGATCTTTCATATAATTAATATTTGTATAAACAAATTTTCCACTGCAAGCAAAAACAAAGCTATTCTTGTATTATATCTGAGATGTTTTTAAATTATTTGTTTGATTAACAATAAATATTAATTAATTGCTTAGTTGATTAGTCATAGCTCGTGTTAAGCCACTAATATTGTTGACATTTTGGCTATATTTTCAAAAAGTTCGAATGATTAAACCGGAAAGAAAGCCAAACTCAAATACATACTCATGTAGTTGTTAGAAGTGCCTAGGCCAGTTCTTTTTTATAGTTGTTGTTTGATTGTTGACTCTTTGTGAAAGGATGTTTTTTTGTTTTTTTATTTTGTTATTATTATCTTTTTAAGACTATATACATATATGTTCTCAATTTGCTTTCCCTTTGGCCGCAGGCTGATACTGTTGATGCTGCTGCTGATGCTGTCGATCCTCCCCTGAAACTGTCGGAATTGTGAGCGTGTTTAATTGGTTTGCCAAGAGTCGCATAGACTTATATCGCATATATGTATAACAGTTCTCAGCAATAACCAACAACATCAACTTTTTAGTCTCTTTCTAAACCGGTTAACAGATTTTTTTAGTCGCTTGCCCTGCACCATAAGCTAAAGGCGGAGAAGGGGGCGACGGCACAGCTGAAACTGGTTTACGTTTAATGGGCAGCTGCCGCGAGCTGATGATGGTGATACATCAGCAACAACAACAACAAAAACAACAGCAACTGCAACAAAATCCATGCAATTGTTATACTCTATTGCCCCAAAGGAAGCAGAGTATATTGTGCTTAAACTTAATTGAATAACCCTCCTTGATCTGTTTCTATTTTTTATTTCCTTTTTTCTATTTCCTTTTTTCAAAATCGCTATATTTTGATGTTCTGAATTCCGAAAAAACGATTGAATATGCAAATTTGAAAAGAATCAAAGGAAAGTAGAGTAAATTGTGTTTAAAAACTGGAATACATTTGTCTATGACGTTTTAGAAACTAAATTTAGTCAATTAAGCCCCTTAGATCTCTTTCTATTTTACATTTACATAATATAAAGTGAAATCACTATATTTAGATGTTCTGAAATCCGAAAAAAGCAATTGAGTGGTCAAATTTGAAAAGAATCAAAGGAAAACAGATGAAATTGTGCTCAAATAAACCTTAGAGATCTGTTTCTATTCCGCATTTCCATCATATATCGTGAAATTACTATATTTGAATGTTCTGAAAACCGAAAAAACGATTGAGTGGTCAAATTTGAAGAGTATCAAATGAAAACAGAGTATATTGTGCCTAAAAGCTGGAATAGGTTTGTTTATACGCCTAAACTTTATGAAATAAACCTTTTGGATCTATTTCTATTTCATATTTACATCATATAACGTGAAGTCGCTATATTTAGATGTTCTGAATTCCGAAAAAGTGATTGAAGCATAAAAAAAGGACAGAGTATAATGGGCTTTAAAAGTGTAAACGGTTTGTCTATGAAGCTTGCCTAAATTTAGGTATATAAGGCAATTGGATCTGCATTTATTTCTCATTTTCATCACATAACGTGAAATCACTGTATTTGGGTGTTCTGAATTCCGAAAAAATTATGGAATATTCAAATAAAAAAGCAATGTGCTTAAAACAATTAAATGCAAGCCACTTATTTGAACATGACTTTAAAAAGCATAACTGCTTGTTATAGAATTAGTATAACGAAGGTTGTGTCAGTACATGAAAATGGCAATAGAACTTTCTGGTATGCTCCACAAGCAATACTCAGAAAAGTTGAAATCACAAATGTACAAAATAAAACCGCCTAGGAATAAAGTATGCAACAATCTTACTTCTTATTATATTCAAATGAAAATTATTATGAAGTACACATATTTTTTTTAGCCACGCCTAGAGTATAGAGTATAACACAGTTTGGCTTATTGGTTGGCCTAATCTAATTTTGATTTTATTTCATTAAATTTCCTTTCTTAAGATCTCATGTCACATTTCGTGCAACACTTTAGGGGTTGGCCGGTGGCGCAACAGAGACATGACAAGTTTTTAATTGCAAGCACATTAAGTATTTGCCGAATGTCTTCGCATCTGCAGTCTTTGCATCTTTTTGGCCTTCGGTTTGACTTTAATATTACTGGTAATAGAGAAAGTGCTGTTGACGCTTGTGGTAAGCGCACTCTGCGCATACTCTATGCCATATAAGGATTCCTCCTGCACCAGTTCCTTCTGTTCTGGTTGTTGTTCTAGATCACGCTTTATCAAATATGTCCGACGCTGATTTGATAAATTGCCAAGTTTAGCGCGTACACATGGGCTGGCTAACGGTGCCGGTTCAAAGGGCATCAGTTGGCCAAAACAAAGGTGACGCAACAAACGGAATTGCGAGATAACTTCCCTACGATACATATTGAGTAGACCCTGATAGACTTGTGGCCAGGATGATAATGTTGCAATGCTCCACAATTGACTCGAATGCATGGCAAAGCTGCCCACTTTCTTTTTGGCCACATAGGCCACACAACTGGCCAATAGATAGTCCTTGCGCCAATCATTTGCCACATCGATTTGAAGCATTTGTTTGGGCCTAAACGGTGCATTGTAGCACAATTGGGCGGCGCCCCACACATATGCCACAAACTGATAATCATCCAGCGAATAGGCGCCCTGGCATCCAGCGGGCTTTAAAAAAAACTGCCTTTGCAAACGTCGCACAAAATGCAAATATCGATTGAATAGCATCAATGCAACGGCTGCTTCATCCTCCGACTGAAGTATTTTTGCCTCAAACAGGGCACAGAGGAAAAATATAAAGCTCAATTCATGCCCAGTGCCATAATCCATGCGTGTGGGATTCCCAAATGCACCCGCCAGATATTGGCCCAATTCACTAACAAATTCACATTTGTTAACTGGCAATGCCTTTTCCAACATTTTGAATATTCTACGTAGCATGTAATGTGTCCAACGTTGATATGATTTGGCCAAACTGGGACGCATTTGCTCCGTATTTTGCATGGATGTCGTCACCTGTGTTTCAGTTAACACTTTTGCTGTAAGCATTGAGTCTAGATCATCAAACATGTTGCATAAACGTTGCACTGTTATGCTTATTGGATAGCCATGATATTCATTTTGCGGCACACCCTGTATCGCCGTACTTATCCTATTAATAAACCCAATCAATTGATAATAGGCCATCGAATTATGCCATTTAATTGTATCGGTTTCCTCGAGCACACACAACACGGCACCAAAGTTATTTTTACCAAAATATTTGGATACTTTTGCATCTTGTTTATCGGGATTCATGTTTGAAAACTCTTTATTGAGATATTTATAAATTTAAGTATGAGTATTCTAGTTAACTGAACGGATTTATATTCAGATTGACAATTTAGAGACTGAGACATTTTATGACAATTTCAAAACCCAATGTTAAGCTGATGTTTATATTTAAAGTTTGAAATTGTATGCAAAATTAATAATAATAAATCTTCTTTAATTTTTTTTAATATTTTTTGAGTTGAATATCTTTGAATTCTGTATTTGTTTCATTGGTTTTTGAAGATATATTTTTGACTGTTTTTTAACTAAAAATAATATAAAGATGTTCTTTACCTGACATTGCAATGAAAACAGAATTTATCAAATATTATTTATTAAAACATTTAAGTAGAAATTGTTGCACTAAATATATGTAAAATATATTTTAATTTCTTTATAAAATATCTCTGTATTCTTTTTCTTTTTCATTATCAATCAACTGTATTCATAAAAATATACTTCAAATTCATTTAATGCGATTATTAATCAATTAACTTTAACATCGCATAACTCATACGACATGTTGACTCGTAATTAAATATACAGTGGGAATTTCAAATCTTAAGTTTCTCTATAAACAATAGTACTTAGCAATGAATGAAGCGTGCTACGATTATGTAATCCAAGAATGGGTTTTATATCGACCTCTATTTTCTACATATAAACAAAACACAACGTATGATTAATGATTAATTGAAAGTGCTATTAAAGCGTAATAATTGTATAAATATATAGAGGCTATTAAAATGTTAAGAAAATGGAGGCATTTTCGAACTCATCAATAATATATATTCTTGATTAGCATCAATAGTCAATATCCAACTTAATTCTAGAGCTATTATTATGAAATATTGGCACAAATATTTTTTATGTTATAACATTTATTTAACACAAAGCTGTTATTGGAATAATTTCTTTCAAAATTCAAGTATTGTATAGAAAACCATTTTTTGTTTGTTTTTAATGATATCTCAATTAAACTCAATATTTGTTGATTTTATTATGTTACACATATGTTGATAAAATTTAATTTAAATCAACTGTCATAGGTATTACAAAATTGAGTTTTTTTTTTTTTTTTAATTCCTGTTTCCCCTTCTATTTGAAAACGATTCTCTTGTTATTATTATTTGTTATATATATTAAATAAATTGTAAATATAATAGTTTTTAAAGTAATTTTCAGTAATGCATTAAAAAATGTCAAAAAAAAGGGAAAAAAAATACTCCGAAAAAAGGAAACTTCCATTTACCGCTTTAGAATCATTTTTGCTACGTAGCGTTATAACAGTAGCAAAAAAATAAAAAATAAAATAAAAATCACGTGCCAAAAATACACAGACAGAGAGAGAGGAAGAGTATAAATGTAATTTGCACGATTTATATACATATATAATATAGATTCTATATGATGTATAATTTGTGCACAATGTATGTAGCAAATGCATTGAAAATTACACTCAGGCAACATTGTGTGTGTGTAAATTGAGGTGTGATCGCGATCATTGAGTGAAAAATGTAAAATTAATAATAATTATCTGCGATCATTGTGATGTATTGGCGTTTTTACAAAAACAATAAATCTTTTTTATTTTTAGATATTTTTACTATAATTGAATAATATTAGCATACAATTTATGAAGTTTAAAAAGCCGTTAAATTACTTGCCATTTACTTGAATAAATAAATAAGTACATAGTTAGTTGATGAAGAATTATCTATGTATTTTTAATTGAATTATATTTATATAAATAATATAAATATAAATATATATAAAATTTGATTTTTTTCTAGCTTTTTTCACATTAAAGCGTCCGATTGTCACGTAACGCCACTCTGGAGATGCCCATATTTTTTTCTTTTTGATAACTCGAAATTTCATTTGTGCCCCCGGATGAAGCTTGGTTTGTACTGATGTGTGGTGTGATTAGGGATTAATTTGCTTCCTTTTATTTAAAAATATACTTTATAGTATATCTTGCTATACTCTGTTTTCAAGTGTTATCAAGGCTATACTGGTGGCAGGCCTGTATCCATATCTCTATATCACATTCCCATCATATGCTGTGAAAACGCAATATTTAAAAGTTCTGAATTACGCTAAACGTTTGAATTAGGCAGATTAACGATTTTAAGTTTTATTTGTTAAGTTTTATTTTTATAAATTGGCATTTAATATATTTTTCATAAGTTTTAAATAAAACGGAGGCAATATTTATTATTTTTTAACAATCAAAAATTAAACTCAAATATATTCGTTATTAATTGAATTTTTTTTCGAATAATAAAATAAAGCTTTATAGCTGAATTTCAATTTAAAAAAAAATTTTTTCAATAAAAAAAAACAAAAGAAAATTCAAAAAATTGTTTTTCAAAACATTTAAAATTTTTGTGAAAATGTTTTTTTTAATATATATTTTTTTTTTAATTTAAAAATTATTATTTTACGCTTATCCTGGCTTACTTGCGGCCCATTCACGTTACATCAAAATTTCGCTCAAGCATCATTACATCACTAAACACGTGTGCGTTTACTTTATCCAATATACAACGCAATGATCACGCTGATGACGATAATGATGATGATTGTCGTGTATGGCCCGCATTATATTTGCTTTTTTTTCGCTCTTTCTCTAGCTCTTTAAGTGTTCGGCTTTGCTAAGAGCGCGCACGCCGTTGCGTTCATTGACTAAGGTCTCGGAATAGTGTTTAAATTTAAATCGATGAGTCAGACAGGTGCGCCTCCCACCCCGACCGCACACCTGATTACCCGCCGCCCACAAAAAGAAAAAAAAAGAGAAATAAATAAATAATAAAAAAAAAACCCAACGAGCCTCATCTGCTGTCGCTGGCCTGACTATTTGCGCGAATGTTTTTTTTTTATTTCTTCGTTAAGTTGAGTTGAGTTGAGTTGCGTTAACTTGAGTTGACTTGAGTTGAGTGCATTGGATGCTGTGCTGGCGTCTCATTAATTTCATTGGACCAACGCGGCGACGATTGCCTGTACTGATATATAATATGTACATACATACATACATATAAACATTCTAATGTGTGTGCGTGTGTTGTTGTTATTTTTATTTGTTTATTTCATTTGTCTGTCGACGGCAGCAGCAGCAGCAGCCGCCGCACACTTTGAATAATTGGCAACATTTCTCCAAAGCAACAAAACGAAACAGGAAGTGCGAAGCGAGTCACGTACTACGAAACCAGAACACACAGCAAAAGTTAAATGAGTGCAAAAGACACAGAGAGAGAGCGAGAGAGAGAGCAAGTGACAATTGAGAGCGTAACTAACATAAACTGCAGTTTACATACACACACACACGCACACATGTACACTTGTGGGTGATTCGCACATGATCTGCAAGAGCTTTTAAATTGCATGTTAATAACAGAGACATTGTCATCGGTCATCAAGCAACTGACAGGCGACAATATTTTCAAGAACTACTTGCATATATATTACATACATACATATGTGTGCAAATACAGATGTTTTTTTTTGTTTTTTTCCTGCTGTTTTTCTCGTGTTATGTGATATTCACACATAAAGCTGCTTAGGCCGGCATATTTGCCAAATTTTTTTTTTTCTTTATATATATTTAAGTTGTTTGTTATATTTTGTGAATGAATAAAAGGATGAGCAAGAAATTAGAGATTGCAGACCGCAGAATTACATAGAAACAGCTCAAAATACGTTTTACCTAGAATTGTGTATGTATGTAAAAAAAAAAACTTGAAAATTTTAAGAATGGCATACAAAATAAAATATATATATTCGACAACAATTTCAGACTGTTGTTTTTATTTTATTCTCAGCCATTAATTAATTATTGTAATATGTAAATTATTATAGTCTTATTGTTTGATTTTTAATTTAAAATTCATTGATAAACAGTTTGATAAAGAAACTAACAAAATTTGTAAATTTTAAAATCATTTTACTTGAATTCAATTCGCAGCATACTTTTTAGCAGTGTCATCATGTGTCATTCATAAATCAAGGCTATATCTTTTAAATAATATGTTTGTTAGTCATATTTCTTGAATGGGAAATTTCAAATCAAATATAAAACTAAATTTTTTCATAAACTACTTTTTTCGTATTACCAAATAATTATTATATAATTTTAGTTAAAAAAAAACATAAAATGTTCAATAACAATATTTAATTTAATTATTGTTTTAAATATAAAATAATTATTGTTGCATTTCTCAGCTTAATTAAACAAGGTTTAGCTTTAAAACTGATTAATAAAATGTTCTAGTATCTATAATATAATACCCTATAGAATATATATATATATACTTTCTATATATATACTTTCTATTTCTGCTTAATAGCTAATACAGGGTATACAACAAAATGCAACTTTATTACATTTTTCTTCTTTTTTTTTATTGCAGCGCGATTTTGATTGAAAACTTCTTGTCGCCTTGTCGCTGCTGCTGCTGCCGCTGCTGCTGCTGATTGCAAAAGGGAAGAGAGGCAAGAAGAAACAGATTGAAGATAGAAGAGTTGGAGATGAAGATGTTGAAGAGAAAAGGGGTGTGGAAAAGCTGAAACTGGTTATACAACAGCTCAGATTGTCTGCCTGGGCAAACAGATAAAGCCAAATGATGTGTCTCGTGGCAAACGGTGCTAACAGTTTGTTTACCAATCGATGGAAAAACAAGAAAGCTAGAAGAATTGTAAAAAAAAAATAGAAAAAAAAATAAATGCATATAGAAATGAAACGAATCGATTTGAAAAAAAATCTGAATAGCATTGCATAATTGGCAAGAGACTGATCAGGGCGTTGGGGGAAGGGTATGTAAAAATGCTGTAAAAATTGTGGAACTGTATGGAACAATTCAAATCAAATTCGTCGCGAGTACCAAGGTAAACACATGCATGATATAAAATAAAACAAAAACATTCAGCACTAAAGAGAAAAAAAAAACAAAAGAAACCACTAAAAACAACAAAAAGAATGGCCCCAAAAAGCAAAAGAAAAAACAACAACAACAACAACAAAAATATACATATATATTTATAAGAAAGAAAAAAAAACTGGTAGGACAACTTTTTGTTTCGCCTGATAGAAATCCACACACGTCCAAGTCAAACTCGAACTCGAACTTAAAGTCGACAAAAAAAAAACCCCAAGCTGCTTTTGCTATTGCTAATGCTACTATTGCTTACTTGGCACACACACACACACACACACACGCTAGAGCTGGCAAGCGATCAATTTCCATATCGATACTATCGATTTTTGGTATTTTGCATTATTTAGATCAAAATTATTTTTTATATTCTATATCGCATTTAAACTGCGTTTTCTTCATTAAAATGTGCAATCGATAGTATCGAAACGCTGCTGCGATTATCGATTTTTTTTCAACCCAAAACTTTTATCTCAATTATTGCGCCCAATTTTAGCTAACAGACTGTTAACTGATTAACAGTCGCCCAATGGCAGCGTTAACAGCGAAATTACAGCATGCACTCAAAACGCAAAAGTGGGTGGTGGGGGAGACGTGCATAAAAGCTTGCGACAAAACATGATTGATGAGCGAACCAACACTAGGCAGCAAGAAAGCGTGCGAGAGAGCGAGAGCGAGAGATAGAGAACAGGACATGGCACAGTGTATAAGCAAAAAAAAAAAAAAAAAAACATTGCGCAAGACGAAGCTGATCGGGTTCTGTGAACCCCACCTAACACACACACACACACAGACACACATTACCTATAAACGTTACAAAGCGAGAAAACGCTGCTGTTGTTGTTGTTGTGATTCGCTTCAATAGACAGCAGCGCACACACACAACTTATAAACGTAAGAACATGCTAAGGTATATGTTTGTATGTATGTGGAAAGGTAAAAACCAGTATTGTTGTTGTTGTTGCTGCTGCTGCTGTTACTGAAAATTGGTTGTCTTTGTCACCATCGCACTATGGGAAATTTGAGCACTTTTTTGGAATAAATTTACAAGTCAAAAAATTAGGCAAGCTGAGGGATGTGAATTCATTCTATTTTTTTTGCCCAAAGTGTACCAAAAATAATACAAAATTTGCAAGAAATGTTAACATAGTTTTAAAAATTCATCTAAAGATATGAATTCTTAAAACCAACCTAATTATATATTTTTTTCCTTTTTGTAATTGAACATATAAAAAATAAGATGTCATTTAAAAAAAAAAAAAACATAAATCCCTCCTATGACAATTAAGGGTGTTCAGCATTTATGAGATCAATTTCTGTTCCTAACCCCAACTCTAATCGCTTTATTATCACTAACTAAATCAAAACTGGTCAATATTTATTACAAATAATTGTTTGTTTAAATATTTAAGGCATTTTACCTAAGTTGATAATAAATAAAAAATTAATTAACAGCTGCTCGTTCAGTTTTAACAGCTGATTACTTAAAATGTTTAGTATGTTACTTGAAAAGTATATAATATATATATTAGTTTTAACATTAAACGTTCATTAATTTTATTAAATTAAAATTATGAAATTATTAAATATTTTAGGTACTTTACTGTAACCAATATATAATAAATTAATTAACAGCAGCTCGAGCTGTTTTAACAGCTGTTAAGTTAACAGTGTGTGCGAATTTAACTTTCAAATTTTAATGTATTTTTTCAATAGTTTTATCAAATTAAAATTATTCCATAAATGTGCTCAAATTTTCCATAGTGCAACGTTGACTTGCTTTAAGAACAAGCGCGTACAACAAACACCACATAAAAGAGAGTTCAAAATTTACAGTGTGCAAGCAAAAGAGCGCGCCCACACACACACACACACACGCGTGCAAACTCCCACACACATATGCATGTTTATGTTTCTCTTTGATTGCGACAGGACATTATTTAACCATAATAAAGTAACGATCAGCTCAGACAGCTGTTCTAGCCAGTCAACTTATTGAGAGAGAGAAAATTTCCCTAAAAAAATATACATTTCACATTGTAATGCAGCCAATAGATAATTTTCAAAGAAATCTTAGAATTATATTGTTTAAATGCAAATTATTAAACAAATTACCATATAATACTGTTGAATTGATATTATTATATTATGCATTTATATATTTTCTATAAAATTCAACATTTTTTTTGATTTAATAAAAATCTTATTTGACTTTGATAAGGTTTATGTAGATCTTGTTAATTTAAAAACAAACTGTTAGCTAATATTTCTAGATTTTAATATATTTTAAAAAATATATCAAAACAAATGACAAAAACAAATCTATAAATTATACAAATTATAAAAATAATAATTTTTGATAAAATTCCATGTTAAATCATTTTTTTTCATAATTTGTTTTTTGTTGATAAATTCAAGCAGGTAATATGCATGTATATATTTAAAAAAAAAATTAATTTAAAATGTATTTTTAATTATTAAATTTTTAATTTTAAATAAAATATGCAAATCAGTGTTAAGTTTTGCAACACGCGCTCTTAAGCGTTCTCTTTTATCAGTTGACATCGATCAATTTGATATGTTGATGGCGCACATATACATATGCATATGTGTGTACATTTGTCATTAAGAGAGTGAAAGAAAAGAGAGAGTGAGAGAAAGATAAAGAGAGAGCTAATAAACGCACCTGCTTCTGGTTTGCCAACAACAGCGACGTCCAATTCGCTGTTGCTGAGATTGTTCTGCAATTGCAGCAGCCCCGTGCCGCAAGTGCTTGAGCTGGTGATGTTTTTCATGCAGCCAGTTTATAATCGATGTACGTGTATATGTATGTACAAGTATGCATGTACATATGTACTATATATTTCGATATATATATGTATATGTATGTAAGTTAGACGTGGATGCTGATGTCACACAAACACTTTTAATTGCTGCTGCTGCTGCTGTTGTTATAACCGTTAACTGTTTTCACGGTTGTTGTTGCTGTTGCTATTGTGTGTTATCAAAATTGATAACACGCCCAAGCGCGTTGTGTACTTGGTACCGCGTTTCAAAAGCACTTTTTGCACTTCACACTGTATTTTTTAGAACTACTATAAAGACAAATTGCAAAGATTTATGAAATGCCTGGTTGGGCCAAATTGAAGTTGAGATCGTATACATTTGTATGTATGCATGTATGTACACATACAGCTTTGCGCGCGCGCTGCTGTCTCTCTGTATGTCTCTGTGTGTGTGTGTGCGCGCGTGTGTGTGTGTGCCTTTCAGCAGAAAAAAGGTGCAGCAGGCGCGCTGCGAGAGCAGAATTGTTAAAAAGAAAAGAGAAACAACAAAAATAAAAAAAAATAAAAAAAAAGAGCGAAAAAACGACGCAAAACGCTTTGGTAAATTTATTGTTGTTGTTTCTGCATTTCTGTGAGTCGAGCTTAATTGAAGCTTTCAGCTCAAAGCGCTGTTCTTGTTGTTGTTGGTTTTGTTTTTAAACCACGCACACACACACACACACACGCATTGAGTGTCTTCCTTTTGAGTTTGAGTGAATTTCTGCGCGCTTTTGCATGTGTAGCTGCGTCTGTGTGCGAAAAAAAAACACAGCTTGTCGTTGAGATATTGTACATGTGCATGTATGTATGTATGTGTATATTAGCATTTAAGCTACACACGCATACAAACAATGGTCACAATTGAATGAAATCTTAACTTGGCAGTGCGCGTTTGTTGTTTTTGTTGTTGTTGTTGTGCGCGTAGGTGTCTAATTTTTCTTTTTATTATTATTATTATCTTAGGCTGACAATGCAAACAATTTGACGATTTTTTCAGTTTCTTGCAAAAAAGATTGTGTATACACATGCAACAAGCAGCAAAATATACAACATGGCCAGAAAACACGCGCACCGCCTAAATTTAACTGAATGAGCGCACACAAACAAACACACACACACACACACACGCTCAACATCAAAATCAAATCTTATAAATAATACTTTCAGTTAAGCAACACACACAATAAGTACACCAAAAAGTAATGCAGAAACACAAAAAAACCAAAAAAAAAAAATTGCCGAAGACACAACAAAAAAAAAAACATATACAATTACTACATAAAATAAAATACACACACACACAAGTAAACACCAAAAAAACCAACGCACAGGCCGCACGACGACGTTGGTTGAATGGGTAACGGGGTGGCGGGAGGCGGGTGTTGTGTAGCGGGCCGGGAGACCGAAGCAGACGCGGCAACGATGACGACAAACGAAAAAATCGCGGAAACACTGCGAAACACGCAACGCGCAGAAGCGAGAGAAACTCATCGACTGAATCTGAATCTGAATCAATACAAAGAACGAACGAACGATGGAACGTACGTACGAACGACAGTAGCTCGCTGTGCCCGCCGACTGCTGCCAGCAACGGCTTCGTGTGTCTGCTGGGCTCTTGTTGCTGTTGTTATTGCTATTGCTGCCTGTTTGACTGGCTCGCTGGCTGTTTGGTTGACTAGCTGGCTGCTTGGCTCTGTCTCTGGCTCTTTCTGTTTAGTTTGCTAACACACAAACGATGACAACCACAACCGCACAATGTGATCAGGCCCCAACTCAATACAACAAATGCACATACACATACACACTAATACTTGATCACGCTAGCGCTCTCTTCATTCTGCTTGTTGGCATCAGTGCTGGGCATTTTAGCTTATTTCAAGTCAAAACTGACCTTTATAACCATATGTTGGTTGACTTTACTGTCAGTTTTAGAGCTTGATCTTAATAAAACTTGACACATATGTATGTTTCTCTCTGCTGTTTATATTTCATAACTAGCCAGAGCAAATCACTATTTTATATACATAGCTAACATAAAAACGATCGATTCAAAACTCAGTTGTATGTTTTTTAAGATATATAAAACAAACGCAATAATTCTAAATCTCAACAAATTTTTATATCATTCAAATATACAATACTATTATTAATATTTAAATCAGATGACTTTTTAGAAAATGAACAAACATAAATTTACTTAATTATTTAGGTTTTTAAGTTTCTCGAAATCGGTTATATAAGGTGTCAATGGAAATGAAATTTTTCCATTTACATATCCTTATTGCCTTCGTTTTCATATACATGTTTATAATTTTGCGTATTTTAATATTTACAGATTTGGCACTTGCTTTAGTTCATTCACTTTAGATATTTATTTATACAAAATTATCTGATTTTAATTTACACATATTTCAATTAAAGTGAGTATAAATTTAAGGTAAATGCCGATCAAGAATATGTGTACATATGTATAAATTTTAATGTTCTACCATTTTTAGCTAGTTTTGATCGTTGCTTTAGCTATTTTTGTTGTTTATCGATAGTTGATAGCACTGGCTGGCAAACGTGTGTGTGACTAATACAGCGTGCAGAGAGCCGAGCAGAGCCGAGCGGTGCCGAGAGGGACCGAACGGAGCTACGCCTTGTTGTTGTTGTGTTTGTTGTTATTGCCTTTTGCCGCTCATTTACTTTGCGCTCGTTTTCGCTCACTTGTTGTTGGCGCAGCGGCTGCGGCCAGGGCATAGAAGAACACCAACAATACAGCAGACACGCTGCTTGTATGCAACTGTCTATGTGTGTGTGTGTGTGTGTGTGTGTTGCTGTGCGCTTGTAAAGAAAAGCAAAGTACCAGCAGCGTCGTCAGTGGCGCTGTGCTGCTTGTCGAAGGAGGGGCCACGGCGGGTGGCAGAGGTAGGGGAGTAGCATTTCGCATCTGTACCCCAAAACAGGCTAAAGAGTCCACAAAAGCAGGTAGGCCAACAAATAAATACATATACACATAAATATATACATACATATGTTTGTATGTATGTGTGTATTAAGGAATATGGGGCAATTTCAATTCAATTTATTTATTTATTAAACTTATCGCACATCAGGATTTAAATATCATCAATATTATGTTTTTGCATTTTTTTGTAGTTTTAAGTAATTTGGTTGAGATTTATATTTTTTATATTGAACATTTAATATCAAAAAAGTTGTAAGCTAGTCAGAATTGTCTATTCACTTATTTAACGTTATGAAATTTTGGTAATCCCTGCATAGATCAATATATACATACATACATAGATATATGTATTATATTATGTTTTACAGGAGCATTAAAACTCAAGACTGTATCTTCAAAATTGGGACAGTCTGATATATTTTTTTAATTTTAAGAACACGAAGAAAGATCATTTTCGAAATGCTCAAGATTTTTACCTTTATGGTTAAGTTTCTCATACAAGAATTAATTTTTCCATCGATTAAGAAAATTCTTTGATATTAATAAAAAGGAATATCGATCAAGATCCTTAATGCGTTATATACACATTAAAATCTGTGCATTACCAGTGTTCGAGTTAAGAAACTAGGAAATTGCTTATAAGATAAATTAAAAACTCATATAAGCATAAATAAATATATAAATAAGCATTTAGCTACAGGTTTTTCTGATCACTTGACAAATTTATATATAAATGTATATATGCATGTGGGTAAATTTGATGACTAGGGTAAATTAAAATGAAGTGGAAATCGTTTGTTAGAATACAATAGAATTAAATGCTAGAGGTGGAGAACTTTTCAACGGAGAAACATACAGACAGACATATGTATATATCAAGTTAGTAAGCAAGCTTAACATCTAATATATACATATACATACATACATGTACATACATATATGTATCTGTAAGAGCATGAATGCGTTTTTCTATGTTCGCTTGTTTGCATGTATGTATGTATTGCGGGAACTGTCTGACGACACTAACATACAGTGTTGCCCATTTCGCTTTTTAAACGTAAAATTTCATTTTCAATCACAGCTAATATATCAAAAACAGCTGCTGTTCAGTTTCTTGTGCTATACTTTTGTGATATATATACAAACATACTTATACATATGAATAAAACTATAACTATATGTATGTTGGCGTTAAATATTTGTTATAATTTAAATATTTTATTTTTTACAATTTCAAGTTAACTATCTACTGACAGCAGTGTCAAAAAATGCAAAAGCATCAAAAAAATCACCTTGGTTGACTTTAAAGTACAAAATAAAGTACATCAAATATAATATTTATATTATAATAATAATATTTAAAGAGACACAAAGAAAACCACGCGAAGATAAAAAGAAAAAATTAAATTAAAAAAAGATTGTAGTATATAATTACATAAAATTACTATAAAATTATCAGCATTAACGCTAAACGCTAACGAAAAATTAAGCTTTTTTCTGGTTTTTTTTTCTGTTCTAACATCGACAGCACTGTTGACATGTGTGCTTTGCCTTTGTTGTTGTTGCTGTTGTGCTGTTGCAACGCTTTTGGCTGGCCCCAGCCATTTGTCGTCAGCTGTAGGGAAGCTGCAATGCAGTGCAGGTGGTGGTGCTGTGTGGTGGCGGTAATAAAAGAGAAGTTGTCGTTGTCGTTGTTGTTGCAGCACTGGGCAAGCAGCCAGTTGGCCAACTGATGATGCAGCAAATGAGCGGATAAGGCGTCTGATCTTGTCGCTTATTGTTAGAAAGGAACAAGTTTTTTTTCTTTTCTTCTTTTCTTTCAATTTTTCCCCATTTTCTTAACAGCGCCAACGCTGCTCAACTTTGCATTTGTACATATATATGTATGTATGTCGTCTATTGTGGACAGAGTTTGCGCCTGTGCGTGTGTGTGTGTGTGTGCGAGCGCGCGAGAGAATGTTTAAGAGAGCGAACTGCCTCAGCGCAAGAGCGCATGCATGCAGGGCGTAACAGCGACGCTCATAAAAGCTTACGCGTGTTTGGCCAGCTGAATGAGATCGCTTGAGAAACTTGTGCGCGCGCTAACAGTGCCGCTGTTAGTTAACATACATATTTGAAATATTTTCACCATGAGTGTGCAACAACAGACGGCAGCAGCAGCGGCAGTGGCAGCGGCAGCAGCAGAAGTAATAACAACAACAGTAGCAACAACAGTGAACGGCTACTGCGCGCAAATTGCTGACGTTGAGCTGCTGGCTTATGTTATGTTATGTTACATACATACATACAATGTGTATACATAGATAATAACATGCATACATATATGTACATATGTATGTATTTTTGTATAGGCACACACGTGTGTATTATATGTATGTGTGCATGTACATATGTAGCCACTAAATGGCCAATAACAATTCAAACGCTTTCTTACCAAAATTTCTATTCTCAGGCAGCCAAGCAACATTTAATGCGTAACTGGTTTTTTATCTCTTTGTTTATTTTTGGTAAGACCTCTAGTATGACACACCGCGGCACCTTTAAAAAAAAATGTATTTTTTTCCTAATCTAAACTATTGATTATAAATTTAATTCATTGATTTTTGTAAATGCACAAAACATTTCCAAATTTATATATAATTTGTGCATATTAATATTAAGTTTGATCAGAGAAGTATGTAGTATAGATATAAGTAATAATTGAAGTGGGAGCGTAGCAACACTCGCTGGATGGGCTAGTATATATTTGTTTTAAATAATTACTAATGTTCTATTAACTGTTATATAACAAAAATTTAATCTTAGTTTCAGAAATTTTTGTTGATTATATATGGGCATTTTCAGAGTGGCGTTACGTGACAATCGTACGCCTAAATGTGAAAAAAGCTAGAGAAAAGTGAAATTTTTGAATTTTTTTTTTTATATCTGTGTAGCAATTCAGCTGGACTATATTTAGTAAAAGAGTTGAAAACATTCGACCTTTCCGATTAAAAGATATAAGCAAAAAACAGCTGTGGCGTTACGTGACAAGATTAGAAGTCGGTTCCGACTTTCATTTAAAAACCTTTACTGGTTTTTTTTCTTCAACACCTTAGATAAAACGTTACGTGACATGGCGTTACGTGACATAAATTTCCATAGTACATTTTGAAGTAATGATCGTCTATAAAAATTTATTTAACGCAAATAACACATTTATTTTGGCTTCAATATTAATATAAACTTAAATTAAAAGGAAAATTAGGCGATGGCTAGGTGTATTTACAAGTAAAACATATAATGTGGCGTTACGTGACAGACTTTCAAAATTCTCGAAAAAATTCAATTTTTTTTTTGACCCACAAGTTTATTATTTTTAATATTACTTCTTTATTTTTTATATATATATTATATTTCCTTCAATATCATAGGTTTATTGCATTTCAATATGAAAAAAAAACACATTTCTGATATCATCTATATTTTTAAAATTTTTAATCTTTTTTAATAAATCTTAACGAAAATCAGTTTAAAAATGAATTATATTTAGAATAAACTAAGTTTTTAACGCTTTATATTTTTTTTTTAAATACATATACATATATGTATATCGATTTTGTTACATATTTTTTTAGTTTAAGCGATCCTGAGTTAAATCTGTGTATTTTTTATACTGATATGTGATTCTGAAAATATTTGAATTTTACTTTATCTTTTTTATAATTTTTTTTAAGTTTTTAATGAATTTTGCTTAATAATAATTTATTTACATGTATTTACTTTATTTTTAAATCACTTTACATTTTATTAAATAAAATATTTAATTTTTCTTTATTTTTTTTAATTTTGGTTGTCTACTCTTCTGCTATATAAGATTTGTTTAGTAAAAATCACTCAGGAAATAAACCTATAATATTTTGAAAATCTGAAGTTAAGAGCTAAGCTATTTGATATATTTCTGAATAGTCAAGCAGCTGCTACTTAAGTATCAAACTATTTATGTTTGTATGTGTATCTGTATCTCATTAAAAGACAAGTTCTTGCTTTTCGAAAGCTTGAATAAACAACAGAACAACGACTATAAAAACGTATGCAATGTGCTAAATTAAAAAAATAAATAATAATTATAAAAAAAGCAAAAAAAAAGAGCGAAAATCTGCAAACATGTGCAGGCCACACAGGGAAATAGATATCTGTATCTAACTTACATATATGTATCTGGTGGATATGTATATATATGTATGTAGTACTAGTAAGTATGTATACTCATAGTTTATCAGCTGCCATAACAATGATGTGCTGTTCTTTATGAACTTAACATTTTGTGTGAAAGGCAATGAAGCGACAGTGACAGTGGAAATACAATAACAACAACAATACCAACGACTATATCAACATTAAGAATATCAGCAACAACAACAACATTAACAGCGTTAACCACAGCTACAACAACACTGACAATAATAATAATAACAAGTTGCGTGAGACGACTGACTAGAGCTTCCAACACACAAACACAGTTACACGCATTTGTATACCCTGTAATCATACAATTGACACAAAAGTGTATTGTCGTCAAATCTACAAGCTATGACTATAATCTCAAAAACTTACAGAGACTTTTAAAGTTGCTAAAAATTTAATGTGCATATGATTTTATTTATATTCTGGACATAAAGTTTTATTAGTTTGCTAGCTTTAGTTTTATAAAATATTTTCTAAATAATTTTTTTAACAATATTTAATTATAGCAAATGCAGATATGCAGATCAATGCTATATATTCTTAACTAGTGTACTTGGCGTGCATTGGACGTCTTACCACAAAAAAAAAAAAAAAAACCCACAAACTAATCATCAGTCATATAAAATATTTCTACTGACGGTACGTCGATTACGTTTAAATAATATAATCTAATTCGTATTCATTTAAAAAAAAATTGCCTACTGTGATTTTAGCTTTTTTTTTTTGTTTTTTTGTTTTATTATTTTAAGGCATACGAGAATCGCCAAATATCCACTTTGTGACCTTTGTGTCTGTTAATTCAGCCTAATAGCCTGATTTTAGTATATAATTAAAAAAATACTGCCTACTGTGATCGTTCTAACAGTGCTGTATACGTTAACATTGCTGTATACTTTAACAGTGCGTACATCTGTTAGGGCGCTAGCGACTTTTCCGAAAAGTTTTCTCAAAATTTTCTTTTCTAAAAACCTTCTCCTGGCAATTACTAACAACCGAAAAAAAAAATTTGAGTCAATTAATGAATACTGATACATTTTTTTGCTCCATTTTTACATATATAATTTTAAAAGATTTTATGTCTTATATGTTTTAACCCAAAATATTTAGCATAATCGTTCAAAGGAAATATTTAAGGAAATTGTATTCTATTTAACTCAGTTTAGCTTAGATATTAAAATACGAGAGTTTAGCTCCTTTGAACCTCTCGAAAATTTGGTATTCTTAAAGATACAGCTTTTAAATTTGTTATACTTATATTGTATTTTATTAGCTTTGTGTTTTTTAATTTTCAAATATTTATTTCAAAGATACACCAGATTATATAACAGCTAACAAACATTCATTCTTTAAATACTTCCATCCTTTTTATATCAATGTTCAAAATTTATTGTTAATCAAAAAAAAAAAATTAAAAAATTTTTTAATTAAATTTTTTGTCGAATTGCTTAAAAAATCAACAGTTATTATAATCATTATATAGCATATGTATAAATATTTTTTAATTTTTTTTAAATTCATTCAATAGTCGAATAGTCTGAACTATATTTGCAATGTAAATACAAAACTAAGAGATACAAAATACAGGGTATTTTCTAGTTAAGCATAGAACAATTCAAATGCATACACATACTTATGTCTATATGTTTGTATAGAAATTAATAAGTTCCAGTTAAAGACCAACTGAATCATTTGTTGTCGTACAATCAGACAAGCAAACATAAAACACAGATGAACAACAAACACACTTCTGTATGTATGTACAACAACACCAATAATAATACAAAAATATATATATATATATATAAAAAAAACAGCTGGCGAATTTTAGTATGCCAGAGCGAGTAAGCAATAGGAAAATATAACTAAAAGATACAGATATACATAGACAGAAACAGATACAGATACATCGATTGAAATACACCCAAATGAGACAATATATTGCTTAATTTATTGTCTTAATAATTGAGAATACACACAGGAACTGCATAAGTTGGATAAGTATATAAATATATATGTTTAGATAGAATATTTTTTTGTGATCCTGATTTTCTAAATATCAACTTCGTTTCCCTACTTTCTTTTGTCTCTTCGCCTCTTCATACTAATTCCATCAATTAGATTTCGAAATACTCGATGTATAATTTAGCTCGGAATTAGTATTTACTGTTCGTATTGAAGATGCGTTTGTTAAATCCTTTGGGAGAAGAGCACGCGGACGACGTAATAAACCTGCATGCTCATCACAATAATGTTCGATTTGCTTATGCGGATCCTGAAAACCGAGAAATACTTCAGTATCTAAGCTAATATAACGATCCACAGGAAATTCCAATGGAAATTCATGAGTCTTAAATTTGCTTTCATGTTTCTTTTTCAATTTCAGCTTCTCCAGGAGATCCTCCTCAATTCCTAGCTCCTCCTCCTGCTCATCACCATCATAACTGCTAAATGCCGATGAACGTATTTCCTGTTGCGGTAATTCACCCAAATATGCACGGTTTAGATATTCTTTAGGTTGACGCGTAAAGGACATCATTTCACAAAATATTAGATCCTGTATTGTTAAAAAATTATCGAGCACATCTTTAAGAAATGAACGCATTACACCATTATATATATCGGGCCATTTTGATAAGGATAACACACACCATAGCTGATAGGAGTGTACACCCAGCTCAGCACCCTGTTTAGTTTTTTGCAAATACTCTAGAGTGCTCAATAGCATATAATCGTTGCGATATTTTTCAATTATATCAACATCTAGCCATTGTGATGGCGCAAAGGGCTGTGAACGACATAACTGGGCACAGCCCCATACATAGGGTATCACATAGCGTTCATCGATGGTATTACTATCGCCTGAACGGGGTGTTGTTGACAAGCGATAGAAGAGTATCAGACGTCGTATAAGATCCAAATAGCGTTGAAAGAGCATTAAAGCAGCAGCTACCGTATCCTCACTAGTCAATATACCAGACTTGAACAATCCACATAGATAAAACATAAACATTAACTCATTTGCCGGCCCATAATTATAGTTTTTCAAACAGCCAAATGAACGTGTTAGATATTGGGCCAATTCATTAATATGCTTGCAATGTGGATTCACTTGACGTTCCAATACCGAGAAGATCTTTACCTGCACCAACCGCATCCAATGACGAAAGGCCCGATGACACTTATGATGCATCGATTCTGTCGATTCAGTTTCAACAATATTATCCTTAGCGGCACAAAGTAACAAGCCCCGGCCAACGCCCATAGGATAATTCTCATAAATACGTTGATCCAACCAATTGAAGATCTTACATAATTTTAACATTTGATTTGTGACTTTATAGCCGTCAGTTTGACGCTGACCCTGTATGGCAGTACTGGTATTATTAATATAACTAATTAAATCATAATACGCTCGAGATCTTCGCCAATCGGCCATATCCTGTGGTCCTGCCACACGTTTTGTGAAAATGTGTTGGGCAAATGATGCGGCCAATAGGGCATCTTCAGTTGGATCTGTTACCTCATTAGCTTGATTGTTGTTCATCATATTAAATTGTTATTCTTATTACAAAATATATATTTTATATAATAGATTTCGATTTACAGCTCTTTTGGTATGTGTATGAAAAAATTTGATTTTGAAAGATTTTTATGTTTTAAATTTATTTATAGTTAACTAACATTTAACTGTCTACTAAGACCTTTTTATTTTTTACTTTCAACAATTGCTGTATAGAATTATAAGCTTATAAGCTTACAAATAATATTTTACTTTAAAAAAACTCATTTCTAAAAATATTTTCCATTCTATTGCAATTCTCCTGCTCTTAAATAAATACTGTTACCAAAATACAGATAAGAAATGAAAGTAGGAAAGTACACTCAAAAAAAAGTGTACATCCAATTGTGGAAAACTGACGTCAGTGGTTGGAAAAACAGGATAGAAATAGCGCCACAGAAATTTTTTTATGCCCTGTAGATTTAATTACCACAAAGTGAAGAAAATGTTGTAACTCTGGCAGATAAAATTTTCTGTTTTATTTATTTTATTTAATTATTTCGATAACTCGACGAAACTTTTTCTACAAAACATGGAAAAATCTATAATTTTATGTCCATAATAAAAAAAATCCGTTATTTTTTTAAATTTGAATAAAAAAATTACTTTACTTTGGTTAAAGAAATAAGTCAACATATTTTGTAAAAATTTATATTGAGCATAGAAAATTTTCTGTAGGTTAATGAATTTTATATTAATTTCATAGAACACCTGGATTTCATATTGTAGAAAATCCATACTTCCGATTATAAACCCATAATTTTTTTCGTTTAATCATATCATAGAAAATATATTCGTACTGTGGAAATTTTCACTTCTTTGTAGAGATTTATACTCTGTTTGTAGAATTTTATTTTATTTTTTTTATCGAAAGTGTTTCTATACTTAAAAAAATTTCTTTTTTCTTAGTGTATATAGTATATTGTCATCTTAGCAACTTAGTATTTACACATAAAATTGAAACATCAAATTTTAAACTTGTTTTCAAGCTATTTACAGGTTTTTCTTTTATTTGTTAGAGTATATTAGTTTTGTTCTTGTCTTGATTGATATCACCTGTCTAATCCAATTTCAGTTTCTTTTTCTTTTCTTTCATTTTTTTTTTATATATTTAGATTTCATTCATTCACACATTTGTGCCCTAATCAGACGCAAATAAAAAAAACCACATATGAGTCAAAAGAGAAGACGAAACGCTCTATCGCTAGAGTCTTGGTCAAAAGTGCCACTCAAAAAACAAAAAAAAAAAATGTAGATAGAAACCAGTAAGAGATAGATTAGAAGCATATGGAACTCGCTCAATAATAATAAGTTGAGACCTGTTTCCAGTGCTAGTAGAAGCCACGTTAAGTAAAGTTGCGTTTTGTGATACAAAAGGTTTTTGTTTTTTAAATTAATAAAGTGTTTAGGAATTATATTATAATAATATTTATTATAATTATCCAGACATTTGCCAATGAACTAAAAAAAAAATATGAGAAATCCATTGTGGGCCATATTTTGGCTAATTGTGATGCTACTTATCTCATTTGTTGTGGCTTTAATTGGTTCGATCTTTTACATAATGACCTATATGTTGGCTCAATGCAGCGACTGTTTTCGGGTAAGTTTTGTTATCCTACTCCTTGTATTCATTTTCTTCCAGTTTTCTTTTATTTATACTCTCACTCCTAAATAAATATTCTTTTCGTATCTTTTTCTTAGAGTGCTGCCAACTTTTTTCTAAAATGCTTACAGTTTCCGGGCTATTGTGCTGCCGCCATGTTAAGCTGTCAATCGTTATTTTAATCGCATATCGATAATATCGATAACATAGATATACAAATACAAGATGACAATTTGTTTTGGCCACATTTCCAGCTACTACAATCAGCGAAATTGATTAGCAAATTATGATAACGCCAAATGGGCTTTACCTATGGGTATATATCAGGGCCGTCTTAGGGTTTCGGTGGAGCCCCTGGCTAATTTGAGAATTGGGACCATGCTACTCTAAAAACAAAAATTTCTTAATACGGGGCCATAACACTCGAGGACCCTGTCAAATGCCCAGTGTGCCATACCCTTAAGACGGTCCTGGTATATATCACTTATACGTTTATTAAAAACTATAGCTAGAACTGCTATCGATATTGAACTTACGGCGCTGTCATTATCGATAGTTTGTTATCGCCCTATATAAAAAAAAAATTTATGTATTTTCTAACACATTAAATTTCTTAATTCACAGTAAAGATAATTGAAGAAATTACATAAATATAAATATATGAAAAACATCGATTATCAACTAGATATATATCGATAAATACTAATCTAACTCCAAACGAAACTTTTGTCATCTCAAAATTTATAAGAATAAGCTTAAAAATGTTGTTTAATTTGTTTTGTTGATTGGTTCGTAAGAAACGAATAAATATATATACATATATAATTATAATGTATTTACTTAATTTTTTTTTAATTGAAAGAGAAATAAATGTTCTTTTTGGAATAAAAACTTAATTTATTTCGTATTGGGTATATGAGAAAGTAAATTTCATGACTTTTGGATTGTATCACAATTGTATACCTCTTGGCAGCATTTAGTACAGGGTATAAATAACTAATATTTAATATGCGTTCGCTTAAATTGAAACAATTCAAAATAAGTATGACAAAATCTAAGTTTATTTCAATGACATCATACTGGCTTTATCAATTTGCTTTTGCTTTATACTATACCATATATATACAGAACTTTTTAGTCTTTAATCTTAAATGGTTGGAAATACTTATATATAGATGTAAATTGACAATCTTGATGTTTCCAAGTAAACTAAATGCCACAAGCGGCTTTTTTCTTATCAGATTGCATTGCAGCGACTTTTATCCAAAGGTTTATATGATTTGATTATAGTTATATATAGATACATGTATCACCATCTATATGTAAAAATTATATATCTAAATGTGGGGGCAACTGTGTTAAAGGAGGGCATGTAAACTTCGGTACTTTTTGAGATTTGTGTTTTTGCTTGTTATTACTATTATTTTTGCAAAAATCTTGAATTTTTTTTTGCTCGTTTTTTTTTTTTAGCTTTTTTTTTTATTTTTGGATTCATGCCAAATGTGAAGAGGAAGAGCAATTATCTAAAAATAAAATGCGCTGCGCTGTGTCGGCAATAGATAGAGAGCTAGATCTAGATAAATACGTACATTTATGTGCCATAGATGTACATATGTGTATATATATATATATATTTATACTCTTGCTTAGCATCTATGAGATTATATAGATATATATGCATATATATATATTTGCGTATATACTATACATAAAGTATCTACATAATAATCGTATGCCACGCAGTTGCGACCGTGGGCGATTCTATAATGCCCTGCAGCCAAAAAAAAAAACCAAGAAGACAACATTGCGATTAAAACAACATTTTCATGGTTTAAATACTCTCCGATTGGCCAGCATAGCTATGTTAACTGGTATGTTACAAGCTTTAGACCAATAAAATATATAAACATAGCATTTTATTCAACAGAATGAGCTTTAGTTTCTTACTCATCTATCTATTATTGTTTTCATGTTAATTTAGAAAAATTTGAATAAAATATAATTTTATTAGATTGCAACATTTTTCAATGGTCAATAGAAATAGTTGCTAAAAACTTAGTTTACTTTAATCTTTTATCAACAATGTAGTTTACTTCAAACAGCATAAGAAGTTTAAACAGTCTAAAATTTGATTAAAATCAGTTTATTTAACATGAATATAAATTATAAATGTGATTAGTCAACAAGTTGTCTTGAAAAAAGGTTTTTATACAAAAAAATCATATTTTTAACGATAATTTCAATATACTTATTAAACCAAATTCAAACGAAATTAGTTATATCTCATCAGTTTGCTTGGAAAAATTTATAAAATTATAAAGTTCTTCATACTAAAATTAATGGTCAATTGTGTCAGCTATGTATATGTCATGATCTGACAGTTTCCGATATATGTAAAGCCTATAGTAAATATGTATAATGTAATATGTAAGTAGAAACATGGCTGCCAAGTTTCATCTAGCTCGAATCGACTTTATACATATGTAAATAGTAAACTAGCTCTCACGGCGTGCGTTGCTACGCTACCGTTAAAAAAAAACCAAAAAATTCAAACTACTATTCTTCAATGTTACTACGATTGTAGCGAGATTTTCATACAATATTCAAATGCATTTTGCACCAACTTTCCGATATATTTTGACAAATATTCTTCATAGTGCCAATCTACGATATAATAGGAAGCTATGGTAAAATTTACAGGTTTCTAGCTTTTATTATTTGGCCTGCATATGAGTCAATTACAATTATTTATGTATATATATATAGATGTTTATGGGAGATGACTTTAAATGTTATATTAATATTTCTTTGAAGTTTAATTATTTGTTTTATTTCTTTATATTTTGATTAGTATTCCATTTCGATTACCATTTCTATGACGTTAATCTATTATCGAAATTTAGTTAATAAACTGACAAGAGTATTGGATTTGCGTCAATTCCAAAAATAACTGTACTTTCTGGTTACCCAAAGACAGTTCATTCGCAAAAAAAAATCTCATACCCATAGCCATGCCCAGGCCCAGGCCCAGACGCAGGTCCGTAGATGATTATGGCTATTATGCGGTCACCCACGCATTGCGAGTATCTGTGCCACATCGGGGCAATCCAACTGAGTAATGACTGAGAGGCGACTGTTGTCTCTATGGTGTCTCCTACATAAAAGTGTATGCATGTATGTAAATACACATACTACATGGCTTGTACTTGTAGTAATATTATGTATATGCATTTGTTTTTTTTGCCAGCAAACATATTGTCAAGCATTTTTTACTTTTTGTATATTTTTTTGACAAGTCTTAGTAGACATCTGCATTGGACACCTGTCATATTTGTGAGAAGATATTACATCAAGAATTCTGTGTAGTAATACGTAAACGAATCAATACATGTGTATGTAATATTTATTACGTATACTTAGTTCTTCAAATTTCCACGAATTTAAGAACAAATTAAATAAATATTAAATCTGCTTGGAAATAATTTTACATTTTTTGATTGAGTTTTTTAATGATTAGAGGGCTTGAAAGATTGAGGGATTGAAGGGTCAAAATCCGCCTTATACATTATATATAATCATTAAAAAAACCGAATTAAAAGATGTCATATTTTGAAATAATATCCTAAAAGCCTTAGTAAGATTGCTATTATTAGGTTTGTTATATTTTAAATGATTAAAATACTTTCATTAACAGAATAACTTAGCCAAGGGTGAATCCGAGTTTTAAGCTATGTCTTTGATAGATTTCGAATAGAAAAATAAATTAATCTACAGGACAGCTTTCTCTTTAAAACACTGAAAATCAAAAGCTCAAAATTCTCGAAGAATCATTTGCTATAAAACTAAAAACCTCATAAGTCCAAATTTTAGTTAAAATATAAAGTAATTAAGAAAAAATGTTTTAATATTGTATTTCACAACAAAGTAATTTTACCATGAACCGATTTTAAATTTTATTTTAAATATTAGCTAAAGCTTTTAATTAATACACTCAGCACTATAATAATATCAGAAAATAATTCTGTTTTCTTTTCTAGTTCATCCAAGCCAAGTCATGTGATATATGAGAAGTTTCAGTATCTTTGAGAAATTATTCAATTGTACTTTTTGAGAAACATTCTGGCTAGTATATATAGATAAATTTTAAGTAATTGTTGTTTGTGTTCTACTTTATATAAGAATGGATTATGGATTTGAAACGTGTGTGCGTGTGTTTTTAATGCATTCGATTTTGTTATTGAATAATTTTATTGCTTTAAAATTATGCAGAATTTGTGTACGTTCCCTATCTGTGGTTTGGCAACTCTCTTGTCGTTTCTTACTATTTATACTCTGTAGTCAAACGGGGATAAAGAGTATATTGAATTTGGAAACTCAAACTGTGTGTTTATTGCACATGGATTGGGAATATATCGAAAGTTTTGAAGTGTTGCAATTTCACGTATTGTGCAATTAAAACAGGGGTTTTGAAATCCGAAAAACTGGTAAATTGAAGAAAAACTATTTAAACAGAATTTTAGAATTCGGTTACTATATAATACAAAACAAGATTACTAAATAGAAAAGAATTCGGAATGAAAAGTAAGCGCAAATTTTAATAAAGATTGTTTTGTGTATTTTCAAGATTTTTTTAGATCGAGTCACTAAATATATGTGTTGCATACTGATGATCTTCTGCAAGGATTAATTTATAAAACTATTGAGCAATATCTTTATCTTCCAACAGTTAAATTGCCTAAAAGTCATATGAGAAGAACTTTTTAATAAATTGAAAGATTATATGTGATAGTAGCGTATAAAATAGTCGTGACAATAATGTGTGCAACAGTTTTGATTTATTTTATAGTTGTCTTTTGTTGTCTTTTGTATATTTATTTCCATCATCAATTAAATAAAACAATGCACATTTTTTCACCGTTTTTTATTATTACTTTTATAATAATATATTTAAATTTTTTAAAAATGCAACCGTTTTTTGGTTATGATTTGACTAAATAAGCTGTACGCCAATTGTCTGCCCTCTGCTCGTTCTCTCACTTTCTCTCCCTATCTCTCTCTTTATATATATCTCCCTCTTTCTTACTTATTGTAGCACCTCTGATTTTGAGGTTATGGGGTGCTCTGTGTCCCTGCTCGGTCGCTTCGTGCCGTACGTGCTAGAAGTGCTCGACTACTCGTTATATGCGGTGTAATGTCAAGTGTCATAAACAGACGCCGCCCAATGCGAATGGATAAACTCATGCCATTTATGCAGCTCAAATTTACCCAACACACAAAGTATTTTTAATACAAATTTGCACTTGCATGCTGATTCAGTAATGTGCACATACAACACAGATCTGTCATAACCGTTTATGATGATGGGCGTGACAATAATGAAAGCACTCGACTAATCTTTACCCTATAGATAAGACTGAAACAGTTTAAAGTTAAACAATGCTGAAGAAAAAATCCTGGTTATGGTATAGCAAAGCTAAAGTATATACAAGATTGCTTCAAATTTATTTAAGGATTATTGTACGCTTTCAAAGGAATATAGGACTTGAGCTTGTAGATTTAAGTTAATTTATCGGGAACTTTGACAGTTCTCCCATTATTTATATATCGTTCATATAAGTATCAATATATAGAGTCATAACAAATTCCACTTCAAAAAACAAAATAATTAACTAAAGTATCATTTTCTTATATCAAACTATTCATTATAAAGTCACTGCAATTTTTGGGACTAAAAGAGAATAAGGCAAAACAATTATACTATAATTTAGTTCCAAAGATTCAATATTCTGGGAAACATTTTTATTTAAATCATCCCGTTTTAGATTGTATGATATAAAATTCATATACTTAACAAAAATAAAGGAAAAATTTATTCTTTACACACAAAATAGTTATGGAAACTTATTCAATCGACTAAAATAACCTTTCTGATTCTTAAAACATATAATATAACAATTTATAGCTGGTTAATTAATAGTTTTAAAATTAAAATGTTATTGTACATATAAAACTGATTAAACTTAAACTAAATTAAATTATAAAACTTTTGCAAAATTCTATATAATTTTAAAAAATGTTTCCAAACTATTGTTACAAACAACATTACATAGTTATGCGCGTTTGTAAAAATGCATAAAAAAAAAAAAAAATAAATATGTGTATGTATATATATACACATATATATACTTAATTATTATATGTTCAGAACACAAGCAGACAAAAACCGCAAAAGAATAAAAGTGCGCTATTGGCTTTGGTTGGGTTCATTTGACCAATTTAATTATGAAGTTAATTACGAGTGCAGTGAAATTCCAGGAAAAACGAATGTGTGTCCATTTTATTTATTGTACAAACCAACAAAAACGAGAGAGAGAGAGAGAGGGTTACGCACAGTCCATTTAAATAAAAAAATGCAATAATAATAATAAAAATAAAACAACAAAATTAACTGTAAGCGTTAAAGAAATTTAGCCTGATTCAAAACGATGAACATATAAATAATTATCAAATTATTAACAATTTGATAGAGTGTAAAGTTAAATAAAAGAGAATTGAAATTTTGATATTCCATACACAATATCAATATTTGAGTTATTCAAATTTGAAATTAGTAACATTTAAATATTTGAGCGAATAGGAATTTATTTTTATTTTCTGATGCTACAGGTGAAACTTGTAATTTAACGAACTGATCACTAAAACACAGATTGTTTATATATATATAATAATATATAATAATATATAATTTTTTAATAATTTATTTTTTGGCTGAAAATTTGACATTAACTTTTTATTGTAACATATTATGTGATTGTTAATAGCGCTTACACTGTTAATAACAGGAAACTGTAAATGTTAATAGTAAAACAGATCCTGTTCTGTTATGGCCTTTTTATGTCATCGTTAACAGAGGCTGTTACTGTTAAAAATGTTGTTTCAAATAATTTCACAATATGACATGATATTTGTGAGTTTACAGCTCATGTCCACTGTACATTATACAGCCAGGTGAGTTAACTAATAATGCATTTAATAAATATGTATACGCTACGTGAGTCAGCCTTTATGAAATTTCAGTGCGTGTGTAAAATGCAATTGCAAAATGAACAGCGCACAGTGGTTTAACAGCGAACAAATTATTGAAAAGTATAAAATTTTTATTTTGATCGAAATTTTAAGCCTATAAATTAGGGTAGTCAAAATAGAAATAAAATTATAAATCTTAAAATGTTAATGCCTCTGAATAATTGCAAATTTTTGGCACACCGAAAATTGAAATAATTTAAAATCACTCTCTTAGTTTATTTATTATATCTTAGGTATTATAAATTATTTTAAACCTGTTATAGATTTATTGGATAGGGCGTATAAACTGTTTTAACAGTATACTTATAATAAATAAGAACTTTTAAATATTAATATTGCCACAAGTATCTACTTTGTACCCTTTTTCAACTTTGGGAGGCTTGAAAAAGTTTTTAGAAATAAAGTTTCGAAAAATTTATTGCTCCTATTTATAGGCTGATATTTCACCTTTTAGGAATAGGAAAAAAAATGTTAACAGTTGTAAATTTCCTAATAATCTCAGATTGACTTGAAACTTGGCAAAAATGTGAAATTGGTAATAAAAAGAAGCGTGACAAGAATTTAGCTCTTTACCATAGAATTTTCTGGGGTTCTACAGCTGTACACAGGAATGGGATATTTTGCATCGTATCGAAATATACTTGAACATTGACAGATCAAATTGAACTTTAGCTTTTTATATTAAATACTATAGCATGCAGGTGCAGTTTATATTTAATACAAAATTTTGACTTTGATTCTCTATATATTCGGAGTTACTTAATGAATTTAAATATATATTTTCACTATATAAAATCTTGTACAATTCCTTATCAAATAACAAAAAGTTGCCGAATTTTGACTAACATTGAATCACTGTGCTGCGGCTCAAAGGCGAATTGTTAATATAAATGCGTCCTGCTGCTGGCTGGCGTCAGCCTCAAACATTTCATCTCAAATTGGAATTCAATCAAAATTGTTAATTAACATGTGTGGCAGACATGTTCTGCTTTTGCTGGTGCTGTTGCTGCTGTTGCTGCTGCCCAATTCTCAACCCTCAAATATCCCCAGAAAAGCCAAAATGACAGCAGGCAAAATAGAGCTTGAGAGTTGGCGGTAAATGTTCCCCCAGAGTGAAGCTCGCCAGGCGCTTTTGCATGTCGACATTTAAATAACAATGAACGCTGACCGTTGGCCGTTGGCCGTTTGATTGCTGGCCCAGTTGGAGCAGCATAGGGTGGTCTACAATTTGCTAGGTAGGGGTATGCACAAAAAATGCCAGGCCGAATGCAGTTGTCCACACACACACACACACACAGGCACACACAGCCACACAGACACTGAAAATCAGCGGAATTCACATATCAAAGTTGTAGCCAGGAAATTCATGCAGTTGCAATTCTCTTCGTTCAACTGACAGTTTTTAATACTCTCTTCCAAGCAGGTAAAACGAGTATATTGTGTTTTGTGTCTTGTCTGCATATTTGTATAATATCGGGACTCTTAACTGTTAATGCATCTGTTGCTGTTATTAACAGGAATCTTAACTGTTATTGCTGCTGGTATAAAGACTTTAACTGTTATTAGCAGGATTCTTTATTGCTGTTATCAGTCACTGTAATTAACAGGACTCCTAACTGTTATTGCTGCTGGTATAAAAACTTTAACTGTTATTAGCAGGACTCTTTATTGCTGTTATCAGTCACTGTTATTAGCAGGACTCTTAACTGTTATTGCTGTTGGTATAAAGACTTTAACTGTTATTAGCAGGATTTTTTATTGCTGTTATCAGTGACTGTTATTAACAGGACTCTTAACTTTTATTGCTGCTGGTATAGAGACTTTAACTGTTATTAGCAGGACTCTTTATTGCTGTTATCATTCACTGTTATTAACAGGACTCTTAACTGTTATTGCTGCTGGTATAAAGACTTTAACTGTTATTAGCAGGATTCTTTATTGCTGTTATCAGTTACTGTTATTAACAGGACTTTTAACTGTTATGACTGCTGTTATTGAAACTTGCACTGTTAATCATAGATAATAATTTCTTATCGATAATAAATATAATAAAAAAATATTTCTGACAGATCTTAGTCAATACAGAGAGTACAGACTGCATAATTGCAATTCAGTCTGAAATCTATGTTGAAAGCGAACTGAGCGTGTAATTTTTTGTACATGGTTTTACTCCATCATCTTTATAAAAATATAAAATATATAAACTACTTTTCAGTGCAGAAAAAAACTGTATTTGGGTGAAAATTAAATTTGTATAAAAATAATAAAAATCAGCTATATGCAGCAACGAAAAATCTTTGATATTTAAAGGTTCTATTGATTTTCTATCTATATTTTTATATATTTAATGATGTATAAAGTATATGCCTATTTTCCAAAATATAGTATATGAATTATTGATATAGTTTATTATATATAGAATACAGAATGAAACTTAGAGAACTAAATAAGATATCAGAGCTATAAATGATCCAATAGAAAAGGTGTTATGTAAATAGATTATTAAATAGCCCAAAACTTTCAATTGCAACTGTTGCTATTTTTCTTTAGACTACTAAGGTTACCCACATATAGAGAAAAATAACGAATTGAGTCGCATCGGATTTGTCACACCAAACACCATGGGAGTGTGATCAAAATTTGTGGGTTTAGTCAAATGCTAGCAGGCGCATTTATTCAAAAATTTTTGAAACTGAAATGGAAAATGAAATCAAACAAAACAAATGAGCAGATGAAAAATGCCAAAAATTGTGGAAAATTACATGGCTGTGTAGATATATGGATATAGTACGAGTATGTATACAATATAAGTGTACTTATACATATGTGCACACACAAACACATAACTATATACATACTTGTATGTCTGCGTATACAAAAGAATGTAAATTTTGTTTATAACGCCGCAACAATGGAATTTAAGCTCACAGTTCTGCCTCGATTATATTTTGCCTCTCTGATTTTTCGGTCAAACAATGCAGAACTACGAAAGCCAGTCGGACTGAGAGACAGACTGAAAGACAGACAGTTTGCCTGGTTGACTGACTGACTAAATGCTTGGCTGAATGACTAACTGAATGACTGCCTGTTGGCGAAGCGAACAGACCTAGACCCAGGCATCAGGCATCCAGCATCGAGCATCCAGTATCCAGCATCCACCCTGGTCATATGGGAGATGCACGAGCTGAGCATGACACAGAATGGAATTTTGATTGTGTATGTTGCATCTGCAGCATGCCACCTACACCCACAATCACACAGACAGATAGACATACAGGCAGTCAGTCAGTCAGCAAAGCAACCACTGTCCAAACCACCCAATCCAACCCAATCCAAACCAATCCAAGCCACCCAACTCAACCAGCCTGAAGCATAGTCTGTGCGCTCTGATTGTGCAGCAACGTTGAAATTAATGCTGCACATATTTTCATTTTCGGCTTATAGTACTACCATTCTTGCATTCATTCGCTTTTAAAGTCTGCTGCATATATCAAATGAAAAGCGAATTGCGGTTGGGCATATTAGCTATAGCTATGTTTCGATATCCTGATCAGGTGCCGCATATAACGATATTTTGTTTATATTTTTTTTTTTAAATTTTTTGGAAATTTTTTTAAAATTTCATTAATATTTCTTTTAATATTTCTCCTGGTTTTTTTCTTATGAAAACTTTTCAAACTCTTTTTATTCAGCTTTAAAATCGCCGTTAAGGGATTTTAAGTTTTCTTTTTGAGCAATAAAATAAAAAGCATTAAATATCGATTAATTTAGTTGTATTTTGTACTACTCTAAAAGAATTATTATTGCCTAAGTTTTACCTAAAGCTCAGAAGTAAAAACTATATTTTAATTCATAAGAAAAAATTAAAAAATTATATCTGATTTTTAAAAATAAAAAAATAAATATTTACGTTTCCTTCTCCTGAATCCTGTTTTTTGTTTTCTATATCATAGTCTGGTGAATTAATTTCACATATAGTGAAATTGAAATCACTTAAAGGGAAAATCACTTTAAGGAAAAATCATTTTTGCGAAATTATGTTGAAAGTAAAAACTGAAACTGTTTTATTTTCAATAAACTTTATTTTAACTTAACTATAGTTATAATATAACTTAACACCATGGCATAATTAAAATTAAACACAAAGTTAAACTGTAAAATATTCAACTACTATTATTTAAGTTTTTTATTAAAAATTGTAATCCGGAATTTCCATATTATTCTTCTGTTGAAACGAACTTTGAACTGAGTAATTTATGCACAAAACTCGAACTAGTTCCCAATTCCTTTGGGATAGTTTCAATGAAATCATTATTATTGTTTTGTAAGATGAACTTTGAACTAATATTCATCGAAACAAACAAAATAAAATATATAAAATTTATATTCTTTTATATTCACCTTAATTTGCAAATTAAAAGTGCAAAAATACTCAGAAAAAAAAATAATAATAGTTTTTTAAAACAATTAGATTCTGTAAAATTAGAAATTAAACCAAATTGCAGAAAATATTTTTTGGCTTGCAGGTAAGATTTTCATTAACTATATACAGCGCATATAATAAATTATATCTTATAATCATATTATAGACTATAGCATTCAAGTCTGAATTACTGAATAGAAAAGAAAAGTAATTTTAATTAAATCAATTTATTGAACCCCAATAAGGTCCTACTAGTTAGGGCATTATTAGGTCGTCTTGGTTCAAACATTTTATTGATAGTTTTATTTTTTATACTCGTATTTGTTTATTTTTTTTTTTTGCCTTCTTTCATTTTTGCCGAATTTTTGCAATTGTTGGCGTCAAATTGGTAGGCAGACAAATGGACAGCTAAATGTCCATGCGAAACGAGCGCCATTCAACTACATTTTGATTTGTGCTCCATTTTTGGGCAGTGCACTGATAACGTTGTTATCGTTGTATAGCAAATGCTAAAAAAATGTACATCAAACAATGCGCAAACGATGTGCAACAATCAGAGGCAGCATAAGCCCCGAATCCGAATCCCACAGACTTTCAATTTTTTCAACATTTCAGTGATATATGTATGTATTTATTTGTGCACTGATATATTAAATGGTTTATTCAGTTGCTATTCATTCTAATTGTTTCAAATAAAAAAGCAGCTATATTATTTAGTAATCAAAATTAAACAATTATATTAAACTAAAGAAATAAAAATGCAATTATTGAATTTGCTTACAATAAGTAAAAATGTCTTTTATACAATAAAACATTTTTTTGGACTATTAATTTCTATGGCAGCTTTAAGATATAGTATTCAGATTTCAATTAAGTTTAAGTTTAGGCATTCCAAAATTATGAAATGGTAAGTTTTTTCTTGGATATCTTGAAAGAAAAAAATCAACTAGCATTTCAATGACAGCTATAGTAATCGGATTCCGAATTGTCTGCACTGAGAAAAAATCGATATTTTTTTTATTATATTTTATTCTCATTTTATACTCTGAGAATATTAAAACAAGTTTCAATTTTACCATAATAAAAAATTAAAACACCTTCTGAAAGAATATGCAAAGTGTTGCATACTTGCAGGCGCTGTTTGTTGCACACCCGTGCATCTATAATTCTCACTCGGTCTTAGCCGATTGTATATAAGGCAGAAAGGTTTCTTTACATCCTTTTTTTCCGAAATGTCTTTATAAGAGAATAATTTTTGTGCTCTAAAATAAGGTGAGTACAAATGATAATTTTCTATAAAAATATTCTGACATTAAGCGCAAGTAATAATTTTAATAAAAAATAATGAAATTTATTTCAATGAGACAAAATAATGTTGAATTATTATTAATTGAATTTCAATGTGTCATAATTTTATATTTAACATTTTAAAATAAGGAATTAATGTTGACCGAAACGTTGTTAATAATATCGAAAAAAAACAACATTGCCAAGTTTACTGCATTATTACTTCAAAACTGAAAGACTAGACATGTTCAAATCGACTCGATTAAGATTGCTGCTCAAGAATATATATATATATTGTAATAGCTCAAAAATGCATTACAAATTTCCCTAAGGCAACAAAACTAACTCAAGTGTTTCTCAAAAAGAAAAACCTTTCAAATATAATATCTTTGCATGATCCACAGTCAAGGACTAAACTGAACTTGGAGTGAATGCTGCACGTGAGAAAGTCCATTTAGTGCTTTGTCACGTAGTTGTCATAATAAATTTGCAAATGTCATCATAACGAATGATTGATCAGAGCAAACAACAACAACAACAACAACAACAAGAGCTCTACTTGGCTCAGAGTCAACAAAAAAAACGGGTCAACAAGATGAGGAAATATAATAAAACTCAAAGCAATACAAATGATTAACAAGATCTTTGACGTATGTTCATAAGCAAATAAATAAAAAAAAAAATTAAAAATTGTTAAGTATATTTCGATTTCAATTCAGTGGCTAAGCAAAATTATACTTCAGGAATGATATAAAAATAAACATTAGATTAATATTATTATTATTATTAGGCATAATTTATTTAGTTACATTGTAAGGTATGTTTATTATGTGTAAGCTTTGATTAAATTTGCCAACTAAAATTATTATTCGTTTTTCAAAAATAAATATATTTGGAAGCGTTTTAGCAAATGGACGCAGGAATTAAGTTAAATTTTTTTTTTCATTTTCTTAAGCTATGAATTTAATTTTGATTTTTGTTCATGTTTTTTTTCAGTTTTATTCTTCTTCTTGTCATCTATGTTAACAATTTAACTTTCTTACATTTTTAATTATCACTTCTTTTTTTTACTTTAAAATTTTCTGTTTTATTATTAAAAAAATTATAGATATTTTTATTTGAGTTCAGCTTTGATTGCTCAATTCAAATTCATAGAAACTTTCTTACTTGTAAAATAAATAAAGCGTATACAAAAGTTTATATAACATATCGAATTTTCTGTCTTTTTTTTTGTTAAAATTTTAATCTGCTTATATTTATTAAATATGAAAGATATTATTTTTTAATTCATTTTTTATATAAATATATTTTTTTTTATTAAATTGAAAGCCAATTGCATGTTGCGTTCGTCTGTATTGAAGCCGCAGTAACTTATGATTTAAGCGTATTAAATTTAATAATGATTCTTTTATGCAATAATTCAAATATAGACACAGTTTATAAGTACTCAAAGTGTTGGAATAAAGCTCTATATAAATTGTATCAGCAATATAAATAAAGTTAGGAGTATAGTCTTTAATATAAGCTGAAGAAAACTTTTATTAAAAATCTTGCAAAAGAAAATTCGTAGATTTCGACACAATTTTAAAAACCTCGAAATTATGGAAATTGGCTAGAAAGTAGCCAATTCTTAAGGTTGTAAACAGTTTGGGAAATTTTTGAACATAGTTAGGTTTTATTTAGTTCAGTGTAGTTCAGTTTATTTTATTTTATATTGAATCGAATTCTAATGGCCTTCTAAAGCTGGCTATTGAAGTGGTTATATTTCCAAATTGAAAACATTTGTCATTATTGCACGTTTTGAAGACATGTCACCGTGATAATTTAACAGCAACAAACAATTTATTTTGTGCAAAATAAACTGTGAAAAGTCACATAGCTAAGTGCCGACCTGTCATCAAATTATGCGCTTTTCATTTATTCTCTATTCAGTATCAGTTTGAGCTTCTGCTGTTATTTTGATCTATATATATTTGTATGTATATCTTTGATATAACATTCATGAATCATTTGCTTAACGCTTTGGCTTGGAATCCAACTGGACAAAGCTAGACACTCATGTAATCGCTTGTATTTCAGAGTCTTTGCTGTTTACGTTTCAATAAAAAAAATATATAAATAAAAAAAAAAAATACAAATATAATGTAAAAGCGAAATACAAAAGAAAATATGCCAATTTTTCTTTTCCGAAAATTAAATACCCTGACATAGATGCTTATAAAATTATGCTCTACATAAGAACATTAGGTTTTTCATAAAAAATTTCAATTTTTATAGTTTATTTCTGTGGCAGCTAAAGTTTATATATTATGCTACTATTTAAAAAAATGCAGTCAACTTTTATGGAACATAATATTACCATTAATTTATATAAGAAATTGTCGATAAACTGTTTCTATATAAGCTACAAGATTAAGTTAGATTTCTATAAAAGTTTTTATCAATATTTAGGTATGTCTTAACTAACTCTTGAATTGGAAAAATTGGTTAGGATATCCCTTAATAAAATCTTATAATAAAAAAAAGTTTTTTTAAAAAACAATTTTTCCTAAGATAGATTTTTTTTACCGATTTTAATATAAATGAATAATTTTATAAGGCGCATAAGTAAACTTGGAAGTAAGAATTTTGGGTAGAATATTTTGAAAAACAATAAATAACTGAATTTTCGACAAAGCGTCTTATAGTAGCTATATGATATAGTATTTCGATTTCGATTTATTTATTGTGTTTGGCAACTGTGACAAATTTCATAAACACATTTAGCTCTAAAATTGAGATTCACACCTAAATACTTTAGTTTACTGTGTATTGAAAATCAAAATAGTTTAAAATATATATATATTTTATTTGTAAAAAGTTTAGCAATTTTTCATCGGATTTTTTATAATTTTCCAATGATTTATATTCGTTATATTAACCCACTTTAGGCCACAGTTCGACTACTTGAACAGCAAAGTTTGCCCAATTTCAATAAAATACTACTTTACTGAATTATAGTTATGTTAAAAATAAAGATCAAATTTTTTAGTTCATAATGTTGACTTTTAGTAAAAAAATATTAGCTTTTGATTCCCTTTTTTAATTTGGCTACAGGTGTGGCTTGAAAAATACCTTATATTTAGGCATTTATTAGACATTTTCGAATCAGAAATATGATCATTTATACGAATAATTTTAATAAGACTTTTTATCAATAATTGTTGTCAATGTTTCAAATTAGTCAATTGTGTACTAAGAGCTTGAATTAGAATTAAGTATTATGCTTATAAATGTGCTTTAAATTGACCAATAGCTGTTATATCCTGGATGCAATATTTAGTAGGCTAGAAATCGAAAAATCACATTCTAATCAAAAAAACAAATAAAATAAATTTTCACATAAGTCCAGCTCGTTAAGTAGCATTTTTGAATTATTTCTTTAATAGACGGGTTTACTTTGCTGTACAAATACAGTCAGCGAAATTCAATTGGGAGACAAAGACATTTTCTTACATCAAATTAAACAAACAAATTTTAAAAAACCTTTTTTTTATTTTTTTTGCTTAGATATATGTAATATGCTTAAAATAAAATCAAAACAAGTTAAATATATTCAATAGCAAATTTACAATGGTTATTTTAAAGAAAAAAGTGAATTTTAAGTGCGATTTTTTTTGGAGTGAAGGCGTAGCAACGCGCGCCGGGCAAGCTAGTATTAGAAGGCAAATCGATTCGACTTTTGATGTTAATCAAAAATGACTTTATGGTTTTGAAAATGCCTTCAAAAAATGCTTTACATATTTCGTAACAAATTTAGTTTACCCTCTGCTTAGGTAGGGTATAGAAATAACGCTGATTGTTAATAAAACGATGCGAAAGTGACAAAAAAGTGCCAGCGATTGCAAAAAAAAAAAAGCAAAAAAAGCAAAAAAAGCAAAAAATAAAAAGCAGCTGAGCTTTGGGTCTTGATGGCAGAAACACATGTACAATTGATGTCCATACATGTGTGTGTGTGGTGTGGGGTTGAGGGGGCGTGTAGGGGACACAAATCGGTTGGGGCAAATTGTGGGTAAACGTTGGTTAAATGTCGGTGGAGCATACGTTGAGTGGGTGAGTTTTTCTTTCTGCTCATCGCTTATGACTAATAAATGAATGTGCTTATGTAGGAGTTGTTGTTGTTGTTGTTGTTGCTGTTGCAGTTGTTGCTGCTGTGGCAATTGCATTTAGTTCAACGTTGCTTGCAACAGCAAATTGAGTGCAAAACGAACATTTTGAAATGCTCATAAAGACATAAAACATATTGGAAAATGAAAATGCAACCAAAACGATTGTAAGCACAAAACAACAAAATACACAACAGAAAGAAAAAAAAAATATAAAATAAAATGAAAAGCAGCAACAACCACAGCAGCAGCGGCAGCAACAACTGTTGCACACAGATTGCGCAACATGCGCATGCGCAACGTTGCAACGCTGCAAGCGCAAGCTTGCAGTCTTCATTTTAGCTGTTTCTGTGTGTGTGTGTGTGTTGTGTGTGTGGTTGTGTGTAATCGGCTGGTTGCAATCGAAATATCGGCATCGACAACGAGGCGTCGCGCGACGCCAGCGAATTTGGTTGACGAAATGTGAGGCGCAAACAAAGAACACAAAACGTGCAACAAATCAAATGAATACAAATACAAGAAAAAAAAAAATGAAACAAAATGAAAAATAAAGCGCAACAGCAACTACAACCGCAACAGAGTGGGTTGCATTCAAAATGAACAATAAAGCAAAGTTGGCCCAAAACAAATGTAAATTACTATAAATTGAGGTAAGCAACAATTTATATATATGTTGCAAAGGCTCCCTCTATACTAGGAAAGATTCATATATGTTCTTCGATGCAATAATGTATATTAAAATCGCGCTTCTTTAACACAAACTAAAATTGATTGCAATAATTTCAAAATGCCTTAATTCAAAATTATCCTGAACTAGAATAAGAATATTATTGAATTTAAATATTAATAATAATATTGTCCTGGACAGTATGTAGTGAACAAAACATACATCATTATTTTACTCAATATAAAATTCCTTGAGAGCCTTGCAAATTAATTCAGCATACTTTTGGGAGCTGTCAAAAAAAGACACTTTCCCAATTTCATTTTCAATTTAATTTCACACTATTTTCATATATTATATATATTAAAATATGTTGCTGAAATTTATAAAACAAGTTTAAGCTTTGATATAATCAAAAGTGCATTTAATTTTTTAGTTTTGCAAAGCATTACAAAATCTCATATTTAATTGATTTCTCTAAGTAACAATAATGTAAAATATATTTTTATTTCAATTAAATTTGATTCACAAAAATGTAGCTAAGCATAACTATGAATTGTTGTTATTATTTAAAATATCTTGTTTAACTAATAAGTTAAGCATATAAGAAATTAATCTTATAGCTATTGTTGCTATGACAATTATATGATATAGTGATTTAATCCGACAAATTGAAACATACTCGTCTGTATATAAAATATCTGTGCCAATATATTTAAGATAGTTTTAAAATTGAGAAATTAGCTGCTGATGAGAATCAAGAATATATACATACATATATGATTACAAAATTATATGACTCCTTTACCGATACCCTAAGGATATAAAGCAACTCTTAAAAGTATGCAGTAGAAAGAGCAATAAAATGTTTATTTGTATGTGAAAAGAGAATTCGGAACATTAAGGTAAGTGCAAAAAATAGCATTATTTATTTTTTCACATTTCTTGAAATATTTATGTATTTATTTATATATATTTCATTTATTTATTTTTCTCTCTTTGTCTATTAAAATAAAGTCTTATTTATCAATTATTTTTAAGTGCAAAAATAACATTATTTAATTTTTACTATTTTTTTTAATATTTATCTGATAGTTTATATCTATTTTATTTATTTATTTTTCTTTCTTTGTCTATTAAAACAAAGTCTTATTTATCAATTATTTTTAAGTGTAAAAAATAGCATTATTTAATTTTTTCCCATTTTTTATAATATTTTTCTGAATTTATATCAAATTTTTTTAATTATTTTTCTTTCTTTGTCTATTAAAATAAAGTCTTATTTATTAATTATTTTTAAGTGCAAAAAATATCATTATTTAATTTTTCCCATTTCGTAAAATATTTATCTGATAATTTATTTCTAATTTATTTATTTATTTTTCTTTCTTGTGTATTAAAATAAACTCTTATAAATAAATTATTTTTAAGTGCAAGAAATAGCATTATTTAATTTTTACCATTCTTATAATAATTATCTATTTATTTGTATCTACTTTATTTATTTATTTTCTTTCTTTGTCTATTAAAAGAAAGTCTTATTTATTCAGTATTTTTAAGTGCAAAAAATAGCATTATTTAATTTTTCCCATTTCTTATAATATTTATCTGAAAATTTATATGTTTCTCTCTTTGTCTATTAAAGAAAAGTCTTTCTTATTAATTATTTTTGGAATTAATTCAAGGAAACATTTAGAAGCTTTTTTTGTGGGTCTTAATAGAATTGATAAAAAGATTCAAATGCTTTTTGTATTTTGTTGCTATCTAACAACAATTGAGCAGCTGTTGTAATGTTTTCTTTTTTTGGCAAATTAAATCAAAAACTATTGCCAATATTAGATTTTAAACAGCCGCCCCACAATTGTTGCCCCTCCCTCGTTTCCACGCTGCAGTTTGTGCCACAAAACATATACATATATTGACATTGTCATTAATGCTTTTTATTAAGCTGCGGCGGCACATTCGAAAGTATTTTGTAAATGTTATTTTTTCTTGTTTATACTCTATTTCAACGAATATAAAGGAGTATATTTTGTGCATGCAATGTTCCTTCGATTAAATTAAAATTAAAATAAAAAGCAAAAATTTTTTATATAATATTTCCAATAAACCTTTTTGAACTTTTCCCAATTGCGTTTTCAATCACGCGAAATCGCAATTTTTAGCTGTTCTATATTCCGAATTTCCGTAAAAATTTTTTCAACTGTAGCAAGAAAAATCGTTTGCCAATTTATTAAAAAAAAGGATTCAGAGTAAAAAGTATAAAAAAAAGGGAAAAATAATTGTTTTTGTACGTTTCACATTCTTATAGCTGTAAACTGCAAATTTGACTTTAGTAAAAACTCGTTGATCTTTTGGAAAAATGTGGCAAAAAAAATAGAGTATACAAAGGTTGCTTGATTTTTATATTCTAATTCAAAAAAGGATATAACTATAAGTTGCCGTCAAATTTAATAGGAACTACTGATAACATCCCTATAAGATTCTACAATTAAAAGCAGACAAAGAACAGAGTATAGCACTTGAGATTACTTATAAATATATATTTTAAAATTTTACCCAATAGCAAACAAAACAGAGTATGCTACAGTCAGGAGCCGCGTATCTACTCCCACTTTTGTTATATTTTATTTTATATACATATATTTTTTTGTGTTTTGCGCCAAAGACAAAAAAAGCTTTTAATTTAAGACGGATGCGACGGTTACGGCGGACAAACGTGTGTGGAAAATGGCGACAACGACGACGTCGGCGGCTTTTAGTTCTTTTGGCTGTGGCCGGCCGAGTGATAAGGGGTTAAGTAAAAAATTTTTTCAAATGAAAAAAAAAAAATAACTAAATACAGCAGGAAAAAAAAATATATATACTATATAAAAAAAAAAAGACGAAAAAGAAGGTTTATCGTTGCCCTTGCCATCATTGTTGCCCCGCCAAGTGCCGCTGTTTGGTTTCCTTAGCGCGGCTGCAATCTCATGGATATGCATAGAGTGCTAAAACGGGAGATTGAGAGGGGAGAAGACAGACGTATCAGACCGTCAGACCATCAGACCGTCAGACAATTGTATGTATGCTATGCAGCAGTTGTTGCTATATAAGAAATTCTTTTATCCCATACCAGACCCGGAGTCAAAGTCGGAGATGGTAGCGATGGAACCAAAATAAATGCGCCATGCATACAAGGAGAGTTGAGAGTCCCACAGATACTAAGAGAGACAGAGAGAGTGAGAGAGAGAGAGAGGGAAAGAGAGACGGTCTACAACGTGACATTCCTGAAATTATTTTCTGTGCTCAAGAAAACATTAAAAAATATTTTTATCTTGTGCGCAGAGGCTCCAACAACAGCTTCGTTGCAAAGAATCCTTTTTTAAAAAGTTGCTTCCAAGCTTTCAACATTTAGCTTCTGATTTTGCTTTTGCCGACGGTTTTATATATATATATATATATATTTATATATACTTTATTCAATTGAAAATAAACGACTAACATGGCAAAAATGCGACTCTCATTAATTTGTGGAAAATTGATTTTGTAAGAAGCAGAAGATAAAACAAGAAAAAAAATACATTAAACAGCAAACTTTATAAGAGATCTACAGAAGGTCCCAAGTTCTAATGAAACGAGCACACATTTTGCAATACTCAAGACAGTTTAAAAAATATATATAAAAATAAATGTAAAAATAAATAAACATAGAAGAATGAATACTTTTCAACGATAAATTTAATTTTTTTTATACAAATTTAGAGTTATATTTGACTTAAAAGAAATCTTTCAAATTCATATCAACATTTTAGGGTTAAGCTGAAAGACATTACTTATTGTTTTATTAATAAATATAAGTGAATAATTTAAAAATTTCAACTCTCAGATTATGCTTAAGTAAATTTGATTTATTTATCTAAAACAAATACATTTAAATGCTGACAATTCGATAGTCAAACGAATGCTAAATTATAATGAAACATAATTATTTTTAAGCAAACTCTGGCATTGCAAAAAATACACTGAAAAATTGAAATAAATTTATAAATATAATTTTATTAAACTTGTTTTCACTAAACAAGAAATTAACTTATTTTAATTTATATTTTCTATATGTGATTTATCTGAATTTATTTGCGTTTTTCTAAGAAATCGACTTGCTAGGTGAAAGATGCTTTAACAAATTTGCAAGTATAATTTTCAGGCATTTAATTAATAGTATATTAATATTTATAGAAGTAAATAATTTTTAATTAAATTTTGTGACAAATACATTTCAAATATTGTGATTCTCCGATATTAACTAGCTAGGCGTTTATTTTAATATTAATAGAAGTATTAATAGAAGTTGTGTTAAATATTTTCTAAATATTGTGATAATGTGATTCTCCGATATTAATCAGCCGTGTATAGGGTTTAATATTGCAGTATGTATATATTTTATATATCACAAATAAAGTGAGTTTTAGATAGTTTATTTTCAGTTAAGTTAAGACTTAAAGTCAAACTTAATGTTAGTTAAAAAGTGAGTGTTTGTGGATTAATCCAAACAAACTTTGCTACAAATATTCTATATTCTGCAGTGAGATCTTCAATTTAATTTTAAGGCCAGAAAAATTGTTTTTAAATTTATTTCACATTCTACTCAGTTGTATTAAATTTTGAAATTTATAAAAAATAATCTTTTAATATAACCTTGTTTTGCCATAACCTTGTCAAAATTATAATGTTTTTTTTCTAAGTGTATTTATATTTCAATTATAAAAACAAAACATAAAACAAATCGAAGTAAAAAATAAGATTTAAAACAAATACATAAAAAAAAAACACAAATGTGACGGCCAAGCATTAAATAATTAAAACAAATAACAAGTGGCAAGTGGCAAGTGGCAAGTAGCAGGCCGGCGGAAGAGTTGCCTCATGTTTTGAAGTTGCAAGTTCCAAAACTGCTCCGGTGCGAAGACAGTCAAAGGGCGACGCATAGCTTGAAAATGCTGGGGTAGAGCAGCGGGGCAGCAAGGCAGGGGCCGGCTGGCTTTGGCTCTGGGCCATTATAACATTGGTTGGGACCGTTTGCCGCAGTATGGCGGCAAAAATAGCCAAAGCCAACATGGCGGATGTTGCATGGAATTTATTTTTACTTTAAAGTAAAGAATTTTTTGAATTCCTGAACGTTGAAAAATGTTGAAAACGACAAAACAAAGTATGCACGAGTGTGCATAAGTGTATATGTGTATATGTGTGTGTGTGTATCTCCCTTTGTGTGTGTGTGTGTATGTGTGTATTAAATATTTTCAAGACGCTACCCAAGCGCTGGGCCTGGAGGGAGCTAAAGATACAGATACAGATACAGCTACAGCTAAAGATACAGATTCGTGCGACCGGCCGGCAACTCAACTGAAATGACAGAACAGCTGACGCAACGAGAGGGCTGAAGTGGGGCACAATCAAGGGGCGGCGGGACGTGGGGGGTAGTGCCACAAAACACTGCGGCAGCAACAGCAAACCAAACAGACAAACATCGATTAAGGACGCTCCATGGCCTGCTCTATGGCTGTATCAAATATCAAAGTACAAAAAAAAAAATGACAAAGATTCTGTCTTTTTTTTTTTTTATTATTTTGCTGATCATCTAGATTCTGTGTAGCTTTGTAGATTCTGCTGATGTTTGTTTGTATTTGTATCTGAGAGATAGCAGCAGAACTGATAAGCTTGCTAACCTTTAGATAGCCAGATCGATTTCACATCAAGATTCACTTGAAGCGCCGCCCATGCATATTAGACATGAGCATCAGTTTTTGTAACTGTGACTAAATCGCTGATTTCTCTTAATATCTTAATACATGAGAGTAACAATTTAGATATAAACTATTGCAGGTTAGATTTAAGTTCAGATATTAACTGTTTAATAGTATAATAGTTCATCCCGCTCCCCTTTCCAAAAAAAATAAAATAGGAAACAAAAAATAAACTAATCCTATTCTACAATGTCACTTTTATTGTAGCCTACTGCGCCATCTGATGTGCTCCAGCTGAGAATTTTATATTTAATTTTAAAATATATTTTCCACTCACTTCCCGATATATTTTTAATAAACATTTTTCAGAGTGCCAATCCACGATATAATAGGAAACAATTGCCACAAATTTCAGGTTTCTAGCTTCTACCGTTTGGCCTGGTGGAGAACCGCCAATTAGTCAGTTAGTCAGTCAGTCAGCTTAAAGAGTTTTAGATATATAAAGATAATATGACATAAATCACACAGTCCTGGTCTTAACAATCAAAATCAAGTAGCGTAAATCACGATTATCTTATTTTTATAAATAACTGATTACATATTTTCGTCATTTTTAATTTATAAACTGGGATATAACTTTTATTTTCAGCGTTTTAAGTAAAACTAAGGCAATAATAATTATATTTTAGAGTTATAAAACTCTAAAATAATCGATATTAATTGAGTTAAATAAAATTTAAATTTCTCAAATTGCATTTTTAGAGCTAAAAAAAAAGAAAGAACCAAAGCGAAACTATAAAAAATACTTTAAAAATTTGAAAAAAAAAACTGTTTGTCTTTATAAAACAATTTTTTTTATTTGGTTTTTTTTTTTTTTTGGCTTGTTTGAGAAAAAATGCCTTGCCACATTTAGCTATAAAAAAGACGTAATACGATTTTGAGTTTTATTTTTGGACAAAATCTTAATGAAGATTAGTTTTAATTAAAATAAAATCATTATCTCGGATAAATTTATTAAAATCCTAATATTAATTGTTATATTTTACTTTAAAGAGAAAAAATACTAAAATATAAAAATCATGAATTATATGCTTAGATTTAACTGTAAGGATCAGATTGGTATAGTTTTTTCTTCGAAAAAGTTGCTTTAGGTACATAATTTTTTAAATTAAAATTGAAGTCAACGTTCTGGAATTAATCAAAGTCCAAAAGCCACAATTTAGATAATAAAAATTTTATTTTTTTTAATTTTATTTAATTTTTATTAATATTAACATTCTTAATAACACTAACAGACTTTTCTTTAACAGTCAGAGTTCTGTTAATAACAGCTGTTAATACTGATATTTTTATTTAATTTTATGTAATTTAATTTTTATTAATATTAACATTCTTAATAACACTAACAGACTTTTCTTTAACAGTCAGAGTTATGTTAATAACAGCTGTTAATATTGATATTATTATTTAATTAATTTTAATTTAATTTTTATTAATATTAACATTCTTAATAACACTGACAGACTTTTCTTTAACAGTCATAGCTCTGTTAATAACAGCTGTTAATACTGATATTATTATTTAATTAATTTTAATTTAATTTTTATTAATATTAACATTCTTAATAACACTGACAGACTTTTCTTTAACAGTCAGAGATCTGTTAATAACAGCTGTTAATACTGCTATTCCAAATATTTTAACATTACAAATGACGCTATCTTAGAGAAACCAAGCGAATTTTGAATATATATATATATTATTTGAAGCTTAAAGATAACTATGCAAAAGTTAAAATTATCTTATCAAATCTTGGCCTACCAACCACATTCGATGTTTAGCCTGGTCTTATCAGTGCGCAAAGTTCGACTAGCTGACAAAAAATAATCAAACATTGTTAAATTACTAAAACATATATTATTATAGAATGATTTTTATATTGGATATTTATCACAGTGACTGTGACTGCAAAATATTTAATATATATATAGCTCATCCCTAATATATATTTATTATAGTGGCAAGTATGTACATATGTAGTAAGATGTCTCTCAAGGTTCGTTTTGAGATTACTTATCATGGGAAACTTGAGTTGCACTTGCAATTGCAGCAAGTGCGATTGTTGCCGTCTGTGTGGAATGAATGAGAGGGGTGTAAAGGGATGGCAATGATTGTTGTAGGTGCCACATATGCTTAATTCAATGATGCGTAAAGACTTTGTGTCTTTCCTTGGCCAATAACTCAGTGCACAGACTTGTAAACCTAATTCCATTTAGATATTGAAACTTTAGATATAAGAAAAGTCAAAAAGTTGAATGTCTGCTGTTCTTTATTGAACTTTAAATAGAAATATCTTTTGGCATTATAAATATAAATATAAGAATATTCAAAATTCCACAAAATAATAGCTAAACATATGTATATAGTATTAAGCTCTAAATATAATACCAAGTGTTGAATATTTAATAAAGAGCTTTTTCAATTTGAAATGCGCTTAAAATACTATATTAATATAAGCTGAACTCTTACAAATTGGAATCTTTAGTAATTAGAATTTTCAAAAATTTGAATTAGTGTTTTTAATACATTAAACCATTTTTTTTTTTTGTAATAAAAGTAAACTTTTTTTTAATTAAAAAAATAACTTATAATATGTATTGCATTAATAGATTTTGTTCTCGTGTTTATATTAATAAAATTAACTAAAAAAAAAAAGTTTTATTATAACTTTTTATAGTAAATTTAAGCCATTTATTTATATTGACATACAAAAAAAAAACCTCTAGAAATTAGAATATTTCAGTAATTAAAATTACCTTTAAAAAAACAAAGTGGCTCTAATTTGTAAGCGTCGATTGTATATCTTATTTGAAAGTCAAGTTAATTTACTTTAAAAGATACTTGAATTTCTTCGAGCTCAATTCAAAAGTTTAAGATCTAAGCAAACTCTTGAATTATTAAAATTAACTTAACATTGAATATTGTAACTTTCTCTTAAATAAATTCTTTGTGAAATCAGCTTATAGCCAACACTTTTTTTTTTATAAACATTTCTAAACACCTCAATTGATTTTTAATGACATTAAATGTTCAATTAACTCTATAGATATTCTTGAAATCAATGCATACACTAACAAAAATAAATAATAAAAAAAACAATATAAACATAAATAGATAGTTAGATTACGTGTTTTTGTACATGATGCACATGAATACTATAATAACAATGATAGAAGTTATATGAGAGTCTTGGCGAGACGTTGACGTTTGCGGTTCGTGAATTGTAAATCGTTTTGCTTTTAAGTAAAAATTCGATCAATTTACGATAGGGTTATTTATGTATATATATGTATCTACTATATAGTAACCAGTTGAAATGCAAATTTAAAGAACTTCTCTCTCAAAAATGTCATTTTTTTTTTGCCTGTCATAGAAATAGCTATAAGATATTTTTTTTACTATAAGATATCGTTTATATTGCTATAGGTTAGATAGGTGTTGTTTGTATGTATTTTGGGAAACCCCGCAAGTAGCTGTACCTCAATGCAGTCAAGCGAATTATTGCTGCAACATATTGTAGTGCAGAATTAACTAAGAACTAAGTACCAATGACTTGGGCGGTATGGGGGGGGGGGGGGGGGGGGGCGGGTCTTAAGTGGCCAATACATTTCATTGGACTTGGCACTATAACCCAAAATTACTTGGTTAACTCAACAAAAACACTGCTGCTCATTATATAGTACATCTTACATAATATACAAGCAATTTGTAAAATAAATTCAATTAGCTTATATTGTCAGTAAGTGTGACTCAAGTAATGTGCTAAAGAAAGGTAAAATGCAAAGGCGAAAAGGTTGTAGAAAGTCTAATAGATAGAATTGACAGATTGACTGACTGATGGAAGGGCCAGTTGACAGTCTGATTAGACTTAACGTATCGCACTCTCAATTTCTTACGCCGATTAGCTTGACAATTTGATGATAATGATAGTATGATTGGCAACCCCAATGTTTTACAAAACATCATAAAATTTCTAAAAAATCGATTAACGTCCCAACTGTTTTATTTATTTGTTTTTTTTTATATTTTTTTTGTTTTTTTTTTTTCTTAATTTGGCAAGTGCAAAACTAATTATTACCAACACAGGGCTTCATGAATAATACTGATAAACTGGTATTCAATTTCGTAAGTTCTACTTGGGTCTTTCTTAAATTTTAGAACTTACCCAAACGATCTTGCAAATTGCGAATATGACGCATAAATGTTTGCTTTACAATCTGTCATAACAAATTAACTAGAAATGAAAATGTGTTTTAAACAATGTGATTCAATTGGTACAAATATCATATATCCGTATACACATTTCTTGCATTAAGGTTAAAAATGATTTTTAACTTTTCACACATATTGATTGCATTAAACCAATCTGAAATTGTCTCAAGCATAAAATCTCGAAATGAAATTTATCAACAAAATATCAATTAAAACACAAGAGGTTTAGCCAATTTTGTGGTTATATTTAATACTTAAATAATAATCATAACGTTAACCAATTGAATATCAAAAAAAACTTTTGTAAGATGCACAATTCGTCAAAGTAAATATTAGGAAATTTGATTTTGTATAATTTTTATTAAAAATAGAGTTAAATCGCCTACAAAAAGACAATTGAGTGTCACTCGCATTTGTATAATACTTATTAAAAATAGAGTTAAATCACCTAAAAAGACAATTGAATGGAACTCGTATTTTTTTAGAATTATATATGAAAATTTTATTTTTGTAATTCTTATTAAAAATAGAATTAGATCGCCTATAAAGGCTTTTGAATTTAACTCGCGTTTTTTTACAGAATTATATTTGGAAATTAGATTTTTGCAATACTAATTAAATATAGAGTTAGATCGCCTATAAAGACAATTGAATGGAACCCGTATTTTTTTAGAATTATATATGAAAATTTTATTTTTGTAATACTTATTAAAAATAGAATTATATCGCCTACAAAGGCTTTTGAATGTAATTCGCAATTTATCAGAATTTCACAAATCACGCAATAAATAAAAAATCATTTAAAATTCAAGCACATTTTTGTTATGTTGCTCTTGTCAATAATTTTTTAATTACTTTTAAATCGAATGCCATAAATTTGAAAACTGGCCAGGAATTTGGAGCAACTTGTATAACTTTTGATATTCTTTTAAATTAATATAATTTTGTAAAACATTTTCAAACTGCAACAGAGTCAAAGTCGAGAGAGATTTGTTGTAAAAGCAGTAAAGATAAAGCGTATCTTATCAGTTTGTTAAAGATGCTGTCTTTGGGCTTTGGAATTTTTTCTAGCCAGATAATAATAAAAAATGTGATGCATCCAAACTCTGTGCAACGTTAAAAATAACCATAATATTTACAAAGACTTTTACCTAGGGTATAAGATGCATATTGTATACTCCTATCTAATGCAATCAAAAGGTATATTTGTCTATCCAAAAAAAAATAAAAACAGACTTTAAGTCAAAATTCTGGGAATTTAAATGTCAGTAAGTAAACTGCAATAGAGTTTGACTTGAAATGCATTGAGAATTTAAATTTGAAGTGATTTTTTCAATAGAAAATATAATACATTTTTTAGATATTTATATAGAATAATAAATTTTGAATATTCATAAAAATACATTAAGCAAGCGGCAACGAAAATTATTTATAAAAATGTTTGGTTTCAATAAAATAATATTATTTTATAGCGTTTACTCTAGAAACCAGGTAATACTTATATACATAGTATGTCTTTATCTAGATATTGAAATACAACGAGTTTCTCAATAAACTGACATTAAATATATAGTGTATCATTTTAAGACTGTATTACTTATATGAATGAATTAAAATTCATTCGAATTACGAGACACACATAAATGAGTACTCATATTTAGTTATTATGAATGGTTTTGCGGCAGAAGTTAAAATGTTCTTCGTGCTCTCGTGCTTATATCTGTATCTATATGTATGTAAGTACCATATCAAAGAGATTATTAATATTTATTTTTTGTATTTTGTTTTTTTTTTTTTGTTTTTTTGGCCGATAACAATAGCCACGCATCAGATTAAGCGATAGCTGCCCCGCTGATGTTATGCGATATTCTGTTGAATATGAATCATCCGACGGCTTTCTGATTAGCAACGTTTTGACTTTTGAGTTATTTTATTTTTTCTTTTTTTTTTTTTGTGAATTTATACTTGCTGAGTCTCACGAAATATTGAAACAAACACTCAATGAAAAATACAACAAATTTAACTTGATCCCCAATGTTTGCAGTCGTTCCCAGGAAATTCACAAAGATAATTTCAGGTTCTATATAAAAAAATGTAGCCGAAACCACAATGTTAATATAGCTATATTTTGTGATTATAAAACTATTTTAATTGTATTGCAAAATTTTGGAAATTTTTAAAATTGAGCCTCCATAACGCAGTTTTTTTTTAGGATCTATATACTATATATCCACCAAAAAAATATGTAGTTGATTTGTTTTTCCTAATTTTCTTGGAGTGCTTCAAAAAATTAATTCTGCATCGAATTAAATGTTTGTAGGAACGTATTTCCTAATAGACAACTTTATTACATATGATAATGGCAACTAAAATATAATACTTACATTAGAAGTGTGTATTTTATAAAAATCTCGATTTATACATTCTTTTTTAAATAAATAAAAAATTGTACAAATGTCGATTTTTTTTATCTATATTTATAAACCCAATTTCGAGTAAGAATTTTAATTTTTTTATATATCGTATTCCCTAATAGATACATTTATTATATATGATTATAATACCTATAATATAATACTTATATTAGTTTTTAAAATGTATATTTTAGAAAAATCTCGATTTAGACATTCTTTTTGAAATAAATAAAAAAAATTGTGCAAATCACTAAAAGTCAAATTTTGACTAAGAATTTGAATTTTTTTATAACGTATTCCCTAATAGATATATTTATTATATGTGATAAAAACTATTATATAATACTTATTTTAGTTTTAAAATGTATATTTTTGGAAAATCTCGATTAATACATTCTCTAAAAAATCGCTACAAGCCCAATTTCGACTAAGAATTTCAATTCTTTTTTTTTTAAACGTATTCCCTAATAGATACATAATAAATGTATGTATGATATTTAAAATGTATATTTTATGAAAATCTTGATTTATACATTATTTTTGAAATAATTAAAAAAAATTATACAAATCGCTATAAGCCCAATTTCGACTAAGAATTTTAATTTTATTTTTATATAATAATATTGTTTATTTATAAAATTGTACTTACTTTTATATAAAAATTTTGAATAATCACAATCCATGTTTATGTTATTTTAGTGAGTGTCTATTGTTGATAATGTTGTAATTGTTGCTGTTGTTGTTGTTGTTGCTGTTTTGTTGATATAGACATGAAGCTGCTTTACTAGTTGAAGCGTCGCTTGCAGTTGTTTGTTGAATTTGATTGATTTTCACTGAATTCGCATTGCTTTTTAGCACCACACATACACTTGGCACAACAATTTGAAATATTCGCGAAAAAAAAAATCAAAAAAAAACAACAAAAAAATAAGTGTAATAAATAAATATATGTATATCGAAGAAACTGCAGCGTTGACAACAAATATATAATAATAATTTTTTATTTTTTTTTTTAAATTGCCGCCGGCAGCGGCTGCGGCGGCAATGCAAGAAAATTGAAATTCCAATTCGAATTCGAGTTCGAGTTCGAAAGCTAGAGCGCGGCTTGTTCAACCTTCTGCTGCTGCTTATGAAGCTTTAATTTTGTTGTTTTCTTCTTCTTCGTTGTCGTTTTCTTCTTATTGTTGTTGTTTTTATTAACACTTGGTGGACGCTGTTGCCATGTGTTGTTGCTCTTGTTGACTTTTTGTTATTGTTGCAATTTAATGCCACTTTACAAGCATGTATAACATTGTAAGTTTTTTTTTTGTTTTATTTTTATTTTTTTTTTTTTGGTTATTATTATTGTTGTTGTTTGCGCTTTTGTTTTGCTTTCATTTACACAGCAGGTATGTAAAACACACACTCGCACACACATACACACGCATGCAGTACGCGTGCATGTATGTATTATGTATGTGTGACAGTCGCATATTCTGCCGCGACTGTTGGCCGCCGCAGCACAATTCTTGCTGTGTTGCTTCTTGTGTCTCTTTTCTGCTTCTTGTACTTCCTCTTCTTCTTACTGTTACTTTGTAAGCTTTTCTTTTGGACTCTCACTGGCAGGTGGAGCTGCTGCTGCTGCGGCGCTGCTGCTGTTGCTGCGCTGCTGCTTTTGTTGTTGTTGTTCTTGCTGTGTTGATGTTTCTCCTTATTATTTTTTTTAACTGTATCTTATCTGAGCGCGCCTTTAACTAAATTGAATTTTAAACAAATACGTGTTTAGTTGTTATTGCAGTTGTTTTCGTTATTGCTGCGACGCGTGTAAGCAACAAAACGCAACAAAATAAAAAAAGGCGCGCAATCTCTGCTGCGGCTGCTGCTGCTGCCGCGTTTTGTTATTGTTGTTTGGCGTCTCTGTTTAAGCTGGTGCAACAGTTGCGCTGGCGTTGCAAGCTTTTACTGCAATGCAGACACACACATAGTAGATACACAGGAAAAAAACAATGCAAAAAATTAACAAATTGATATTGTTGCGTTGTGGTGTGCCAACAAGAACAACAAAACTCTTAACTTAGCACCAAAACGGGGAGACACACACACACAGAGGCACGGCACGCAGCACACACACACACACAGATACATATATTTGTATATATATTATATGTATATGCAATTATAATTCGCCTTTTTCTCGCGCCGTCGCGAATTTAACTTAATTTCTTTTGCAATAATTTTTCTATTTGTTGTTGTTGTTGTTGCTTCGTAATTTTTATTTATTTTTTTTGTTTTTGCCTGGTCGGCGCGTTGTAGGCGGCACGCGCTTTGCCAATGTGTGCAGCTTTTCATGTATCTTTACAGATGATTCTAATTCGAATGCGAATGCGGACGCTGATTGGATTCGCTTTCGACATTTTCTTAGACACGCCGCCGCTCGTTCAAGAGAGTTGTAGTAGATAGTAGATGTAGTAGTAGTAGCAGTCAAAGATGTGTGTATATATACACATACTATATACGTACAAACATGCACATATGCAAGTTAAAATAATGATATATTTCTATGGCTATTTGATTTAAAATTTGTTTAGTTAACTACTACGTGTGCTGCGCTTGCTTTCGCATACAAAATGTGACGCCAACACAACCGACGGTATAAACAAAACTACCAATACGAAATTAGCTCAAAAAGTATTTCAGGCAAAAATTAAAACAGCAAAAGCGCTCATTGCGCGCGAGCGAGCCGTGCAGTAAAACTGCCAACCTACCCACACAAATACAATCACACATACACACAGCCACAGAGCACACGATTCACGATTGCCATGCCCCGAAGACCGAGCCCCAACAGTTGGATATACACACACACACACGCACACACATAAGCAGATACAGCAAATTTACTCACCGAGTTGGTCTCCAGCTGAATGGAGTGCACAACGAGAGCAAAATGCTGTGTAAGACAGAGAGAGGAAACGTGAGGGAAAGAGAGAGAGAGCGTGTTAGTTAGAGTGAGAGCTGGCAATTGGAGAGCATTTTGCCGCGAGTGGAGTGCGCAAAGCGCATGAATCAGCTTCCGCTGTTCGCTGTTTCTGTTCATTCTTGTTGTTGCTGTTGTTGTTCTTGTTCTGTTTAGCCGCCGCAATGAGTTGTGCTCAAACACGTGTTGTATTGCTAGCGTCAGTGTTGCCAATTTGGCCTTTTTCCGAATAGATTTGTCAGCTTTTTAACTACTTCAGCCGGGAAAAATCTGGCCTATTTTAGGTTCAACTTATTATGATTGTATTTTTTAAAATCCATTTTAGGTTCCTTCAAATTGATCTACTATATGCAATGTGTCATCCCTTTCTGTATATTAATATCGATATTCTTTGTAATCGAACGTTAATCAAAGCGTGGCTTGTAATTGTGAAAAAATCCCTACAAAATTCGGAATTGCTGGAATTGTTGGCAATTCTGCAAAAACATGTGGAAAATTCTGCCTGCTTTTCAAAATCGAATAAAATTCAATTTCCAGGTAGTTAAGACTTCTGAAGTTTGTATCCAGGAAGCTGCAATACAGCCCGTTGACCATCTTAGATAATTGTGCAAAACTTACTTCGGCGCCAAAAAATTTTAAGTTGCACCGAAGTGTACTAACTTGATAAAAAATGGGGTAGGTGTACACTTAAGTGGCGATTTAAGAAATGACCTCGGCAATAAAAATTTCAGTCTCTTGATTGACAAATTCACCGATATAAGCATAGCCAAAATTCTAGGTAAGTAATGGTAATTAATTGTGCCAAATATATTTTAGACTTTGGGTTTTTTCAGGGGTTGTTATAGTCTACTACAGCGCGCAACGCGACGATATTGTAACGACGTTCCTTTCACTTATTGCGATTAAAAGTGGAGATGGTCAAAGTTTTGATCTGTAGCAAAAAAATATCGAGACTCTGCAGGCAATAACACTCTTTCATAACTGATCATTTTCGCTCTGACTCTTATTTCGATATCATAGTCGAATGCAGAAGTAGAGAGGGTTTTTTTCAAATTAATTTGGTAAAATCTAATTTGAGGAACCGTCTAGAAATAGAGACGTTAAATGCCAGTTTGACAATTAGGGATATGTATATACTACAAAATTTTTCAATTATATGCATATGTACATTTTATTTGGATTGCGTTGACATAAATCTTGTTGCCCTTCTTATAAATTGCCTGGTAAATACTTAAAGTTAATGGGCGCCATGGCGACGTACGATGAGATAGAAAAAGCCGAGGAAAATATGATCGAAGATGCCTTTAAACTTTTAAATTAAATAAAAAAAATATTTTAAAAAATTTACCAAAGAGTAGGTGGATAATTTTTAATAAGAAATATACACAACGGCCTTATTAACCCAATTGCAAAATATAGAAAAAATATCTTGTTTTTCAGTCTTTTTATTTTTAGTTTTTTAGCATCACTGGCTAGCGTGCCTGAGGTTGAGCGCTTTTTCTTCTTTGAGGCGAACGTATAAGAGACATATTAAACAGAACACTTGCTGCGACTCGGAACTCAATGAGTATTTTTTATATGTAAATGTGTGTACGCATTAGTATATGTGCCAAAGTTTATGCGGTACACGATATTGATATCAACATAAATTAATAAATAATCATGATATCGACATTTTAAAAAGTTAATAATATACGAGATGTTCTGAACCATCCCAAAACATTAACAATCAGGCAGTGCACTCCTTGCTCTTCAAGCAGTTCATCTGCTTGCTATACAGTTACTGGAATTAGAATGTTATTGCGCTACTGATGGTTCGGTATGATAAGTATTCTAATTCTAAGGAAGTTACTATAAACAGATTCTTTTATATGAATGTACATGCAAAAAAAAATAGGTTAACTACATAAATAAGTATATAATAATTAGTAAAAACGCTGTTAAAAAATAAGTGTACATATCCCAAATATTTTATTAATGTTGAAAAATTGTATGAAATATATGATTAAAGTTAATTAGTAGACATTTCAGTATTAAGAAGACATTTTTCTTCTATTATATTTTTATAAATTAAAAAATAGAATAATTTGAAATTTAATGATATAAATAAATAAAAAATGTATGCTTTTATTCAATCAAAAAAGAAAAATATATATTTTAAGTATTTTGAGGACAAAATGAATCATATTTGTATGTAAATCTTGAAATCTTGAATTATCATTTATTCAGAATTTGTGTAAAACATGATAATAATTGTGCTCTAATATAAATATCATTATCATGAAACTATTTCATATAAACGACTATACAAATACGCCCAGCCTCCGCGTATCCCAAAAGATTGAGTGTCATAACAATTGAGTGTGATTTTACGTATCTAAATTTTGTTGTCCGAGTGTGTGAGAGATGCTCCTGAAAGATACTTAGGCGTCGATTGGCAGGCTCTCAACGCGGGACGACTTCACACAATCATCATTGTATGTATGTACATACATTCATACACACAGGGTTCTATTTTGGTTTCATCATTTGTTTTGGCGCCAGTTTTCTGATCAAAATCGCCTCCAACTCAATGCCAGAGAATTATTAGTAAAGTGAATTACTTAATTAATCAACTTTTAAATAAACTATATCGATAGTATCGCTTGTCAGATATTTTCCACTATCGATACTATCGATTGCATAGCTAACTATTTTATTGTATTAATTGATTGAAAGTTTTAATTCTGCGATTAAATTAATGTATTAATTGGTTTGTTAAACTATTCTATCTGAAGGTATGCATAGTTTTTCTTCGTACCATATTTTAATTTTAAGGTTGAAATGTGTAATTTATATAAAAATTGGGACAAGAATATCTCTTAAACTAATTTGTATTGCTTAAACATATATAAAGCAAAAATAATAATATGTTATATCGATGGTGTCTGTTGCTCTAGTTTTAGTCTTGGACTCCTTATTCTAAGTTCTAGAAGGCTGGTCTAATTTAACTTAAATAAAGACTATTAAGCAAGTACATATGTATCTAAGTATTTACAGCAAACTAGCATATGCCTAACTATTTGACTAGACCAGCCAGTGCAGTACTCTCCTAGACTGCATCAGCCTGGTCTAGGCCTAGGCTAAACCACGTCTTTGAATCGATGTGTTATAGTTTAGCCCTAGTTCAATCGGCCCGCACTAGAACTATATAGAATGTGCATAAGTATGTATTGTTTGTATGCATATAGGAACTTACATATGTATGAATGTACGACTTACATCGTGTATGCAATTTGCGTTTGTTGAACCCAATGAAATTGTCACTAGGCATAGGCATTTAAAATGCACGCCTCCGATGCATTAATTGCTATAAATTGAACCAAACATACAAATGTATATACATATGTATATACGTTGATGTATGTAAGTAAATATTTATATAGAGCGACTGGGGGGCTGATGGTTGGCTAGGGTTGAGTGCGTGAGAGAAAAAGAGCGTCAGGTAGAGAGAGAGCATGAGTGGGGGATTGGGGAGAGCCAGAACATCAACATTGTTGCGCATATTGGCGGAGCAAGAAGAAATTTTGCCGCCTTGTGTGTTGCATGTTATTGAATCGCCGAAAAAACAGCTGTTTTTACGCAATTCCACTCAAACTTTTTGACTCAATTCATCAATGAGAGGCAAAAAGCAATTTGAGAGCCGCAATGCGTAATGAGCGAACGTTAAACGTTAAGCGCTGTGGGGGAGCATTGCCAAAGAAAGACGCACAATTTTGCGGCCAACGTCAAACAGAAAATTATGAAATGACCATAATTATTATTATTTGCGGGCACACGCACCACACAAACACATACACACACACACACCCACACTATCAACACACGCACCCACTCACATATATATGTATATATACACAATTGAATCGAGTTAGAAACAAATGAAAGTAACTCAACCACGGCTCTCGACCGCACGACAGGGTTGTTGTTTTTATTGTTGTTGACTGGACGAAGACACGAGGAGGGTTGTCATTGTATTCGTTTCATTTCGCTCGCCCTGAGCGCGCTTCGGCAATCGAACTTCGAGCTTCGTGTATTTGTGCGATGACAACCTGCGCCAACGTCAACGTCGTGCAGCGTGCAGCGTTCCGTCTCAGTCACAGTCATAGTCTCAGTCTTAGTCGCAGGCTCAGTCTTGAGCTTTTGAGCGATTTAACGGCAATCGACTTGACAGTTGTCACTTACACACATACGTACATACATATGCATATACAAATAATTTGGTACCAAATGTTTTAAAATTAATGTACCATTTTTCTAATGTAACAATTTGCAATAAAGCACTCTTCAAATTTTCACAAAAATTTCTTTTAAAAATCGATTATATTTAAAAAAAAAATATGACTTAATTTATTGTAAAACAAGCTTTGAAAATTGACATAACTAAAAATTAAATTTAAGCTCATTAAGAGTATTTCTCTTCACGGAAATCTTTAGTATAAGGTGAAAGACTTATTCTACAACTGAAATGAAACCAGAGTAAACATGAATAATAATAACAATATAATAATTATCATATTTACATTGACAATTGGGTTATTTTAAAAATATTCGCCATATATTCATCAAGATATTTAAAGGATTGTCAAACATATACACTTAATTCATATACAACTTATTTTTAAAAAATTTATACATTTATTTATAAAATATTCAAAATATATACTTATATAAATAGTTTGAAATAAGAGAAATAATAATATTGAAATATGCTGAAATTTTGCCTATTTCTTTTTGTTTTGCTCATTTCTTAAATGAAAAAGTAAGAAATTTAAGAAATATTAAATATTTTGTAAGAAACAAGCTACCGTATACCAATATGTACCAATTTCGGTACATTTGTATCACATGTGTCCCATGTGCTTGTAACTCATTTTGTCTGCCACTGTTGCCGTCGCTGCCGCTGCCTCCGCTGCTGCCTTTGATTATGCTTTTGCTTAGCCTGTTGACCCAGCCCGCCCACTACTATACACGTACATATATGTGTGTGTGGGTGTGTGTTTTTTTTGCCTACTGCAAGGCGAATATCATAGTATGAATGTATGTATGTACATATAAACATATGCTTGTGTGTGTTATTTTCTTGGTACGACAGTGACCTGTCCTATTGGTACACTCAAATGCTTTGGCGATTTATTGTTGAAATGTTTGTAAATTTAATTTTATTTGATTTGCTTGCGTGCACTAAAAATAAATAATTTTCTACTTAAAACGCGTGTATGGGGCAAAAAAAAAAAAACACCTCATTAGACATAAAGGCTAGTATGTTGAAAGTGAACAAAACAGTTCTCAGCATGTGTGCAGACTGCTGACGTCGAAGTCGCTGTCTCAGTCGCAGTCGCAGTCGCAGTCGCAGTAGAATCCGCAGTCACAGCCAACATCAACATCGATGTCTATGTCGATCCGCAGTCGTTCGTTCTGTCTATATATAAACGCAGCAGAAGAAAAGACAAAAAAAAAAAAACGAATAAAATACGAGTGCTACAATTCAAAGATGAGATATTCAGATACATATGAATATATGTATGTATGTTTAATCATACTAAGCAACCGCATTAAAAGACTTTCGTATTTAAATGTACATACATCTTTCCATTCATTTGATCGTTATAATATTTGGCACTGAATTTATAGAATTTATATCTTAAGTACAAAATATGTCTTTTTGAACTTCTTAATCATCACATCCAAGGGCGTAGATTATATGCAGCAGAGGAGGGGGTCACAGTTTTTTACATCCTTGTAAACTGAAGAATTTAGTAACATTTTTGAGAGGAAAACTGAAATTCAGTCCGTCCTCTCAAGCTGGCCAACATCTTATAAACTTGACATAGAAATTCTGGGAATTGAGTGCCTAGCTAAGAAGAACAGTTTAGAAATTTCATATTCCCATTAAAAAATACAATTTTCCACGGTCTTCAACTCTCATAACTTGGTGAAAACTAAACCGATTTCCTAATGTAGTTTTTTTTTTTATCAAAATAAATATATGTATATGGGCATTTTCTGAGTGGCGTTACGTGACAATCGTACGTCTAAATGTGAAAAAGCTAGAAAAATTCATATTTTAGAACATTTTTTTTATATCTGAGTAGCACTTCAGTTGAACTATATTTAGTAAAAGAGATAAAAATATTCGACCTTTTCGATTAAAAGATATAAGTAAAAAACAGACGTGACGTTACGTGACAAGAATAGAAGTCGGTTTCGATTTAAAAGTTGCAAAAGCGCAAAACTCTGCAAACTGTGCAAGCCTTTTTGTATACAACTTTTTTTTTAGTATTGTAATGAATAATATATGTTAGTTTTGCCGACTATTTCATTTTAAAATCTTTTCCTGTTTTTTTTTTATTGCAAGCCTTAGTATAAAATTACATAAATTTCCTTAGTACATTTCGAAGAAATGATCGCCCTTAAAAATGTATTTAAAGCACATTAAACATTTATTTAGGCTTCAATACCAACATAAACTTAAAAAAAAAGGAAAAAAAGTAATTAAAAAAAAAAAATGTTACCAAATATTCGTGTAAATCGATGACTAGGTGTATTCACAAGAGGAGCGTATACCGTGGCGTTACGTGACTCACTTTTAAAATTTTCTAAAAATTAAATTTTTTGTGACCCGAAAGTTTATTATATTTACATTGCTGTATTAAACTCATTTTAGATCTGAAATCAGATCATCAATGCAGTTGTAATGATACGAAATGCTGTTTTTCGTGTCGTTACGTGACATTAGAATATCGATGAAAGCAAATCAAAATCTTGTAGTTAATTGACATTTGCTTGCTCTCTTTGCATTTTTTTTTTTTCGTAAATTTTTGCTTTAACAAAACTTTTTGCTCCTGCAACATTACATTATGAAAAGTTTATTTTAAGGAGAATATGCTCTAAGAATTGCACAAAGTTGACCAAAACATAATTTTCAACTTTGAAGTACGATTACTCGCTAAAAGAAAAGGTTTGATCTCTTTAATTTATTAAATTTTGGACATTTCTTTATAATAATTAAAGCTAAAAAAAAGTATTGGATGAGTTTTAATTTATTGGTCGTGGTGGACCTTGCTGTGGAAATGCACATATGTTATTTCTAAAATTTAATTGGTTTCTATAAGTTAAAACTCCAAGCTAAACCAAAATATGTTAAAAAAGTGTGTTTTTTTTAGTATAATTTTCCCCGCTTTCAAATGTTATTTTGTAGTATTATTTATTTTTTTAAGGCTGTATTATAAAGAAGAAAAGGTTAAGTCGCCTGTACTCTTTATGGACTCTATAATATTACTCCACTTGAAAATCCTTATTATGTATTAACATTTAAGTGAATAAAATTGAAGTGAAATGTTAAAAGATAATTTTTAAAAAATTTTTATATACGTGAAAACTAATAAAATATTTAAAAAAGGGAAGAAATTGAGGCCAAAAATACATTCAGCGTAAAAATCAATTGAGTTTTGGCAAAGTTAAAATAGTTAGAAAATATTTACTATAAAAATTTTTTTTATCCATACATTTGCTAAATCTAGTATAGTAATTAAATCTAGTAATTTAATTAAATTACTTGACATGTTTTAGTTATAAGTGCTGACTGTTCTGGAAAATAACTAAATATATAAAAAGAAAAAAGAAAATAAATAAAATATGATAACAAAATATTAAGTTCTCTTTAGATCCTAAATTCATGTTCTTCATATGAACTCATTATGCTGTACGTTTAATTTAAATGTTAAGGGGTGCTCTTATAACAACTTTAAAATATTTTCATTTAGGTTGGAGTAACAAATTAAATTGAAATTATCGTGTGTGTTTGTGTTTTTTTTTCTCTCGTAAATGGCAAGAAATGTTTCACATTAAATGAGCTTTGGAATTTTTAATATAGCTTTGGTTTCGCTCCTTCGTTTTATTTTTCTTTTATTTTTTTGTACTTTGGTTAAACAGCAACAGTTGGAAATATTTTCTTTGGCAGCCCCTCAAAGTAGGCACGTAACATCTAGGGGGATCTTTAGACAACTACGTTAACTGCGAGTTTCTAGAACTGTACGATTGCAAAAATGTTTTTATACACTGCTTAAGAGTATTCTGGCTATGTCATGAACTATGTAACACATTGAAGAAGGCATGTTTGACTTCATATAGTAAATATATATATGACAAAAAAATTCCTAATTAGAATATACAACCCCAACCATTATTAATTGGCAGGGACAGATTTTTTTTTTTGGATAGTACGAATTTCGATCGCTTTTATTTAGGTGGGAGCAAAATTTGAGCATACAAGCTTATACTTTTTGGAAAGGGCATTTTATTAACTTTATTTTAATATTAAAACATGTACACTCTTCATTTAAAAAAATCTGAAAAAAATCAATTTAAATCAAGCCACTCTTTTAGCTTTCGAGCTGCGTTAATAAAAATTTTAACGTATGTATAATGCTTTCAGCTGTAGGCATTTTATATGTTTTAATTGGACGGATCGACTGACTATATAATAAAGATAGTTATATTTCAGCCGTTGTATAAAAACACAATGTTGTTTTTTCAAAATATTCTAGTTAAACTCAACATTTCAAAATTTAGTTATAATCTATACAATTTGAGCAGATTTTAACAAAATTAATTGTGTTCAAAAAAATTAAACCTGAAAAAAATTATCTGGATGATGGGAAAATCTTAGATATACTAATTCAGGATGCAGTATACTGGAAACAGGATAAATTTATATTATTTTTTTTTATGAAATAATTGAAAAATAACTTACATTTGATTTAAAAACAAAAATCAATAATACAAATTATTTTTCAATTTTTGTTATAAAAATTGACAAATAAAAATTGAATGTAAATATCTTTAGAACCAGTATCCTTAATGTTGATCCTTTTATAAAGTATTGAGGCACACTTTCTGAATGTTTTTAAATTTTGGTAATATTTACATTCAATTTTTATTTTAAAATTGACAAATAAATATAGAAAAAAATTTTGTTTAATTTTTTTTGTTATGAAAATTAAAAATAAGTTTAATTTCTGATTTTTATAATAAAAATTGAATAGTATATTTTATTTTTTTTTAATCAAAAATAAAAGAATTTTTTTTCAATTTTTTCAGAAAAATTAAAAAAATTATTTTTATTTTGTAATTTTTTTTTTTAATTTTAATGGTCACGATCTCTCCTAAAAGAATGATCGGTTAAAAATCAACTTTTAGTATTTAAAACCTATTTATTTTACACAATATCTCAACCAAATGTACTAATTCTAAATTTTATTATTTTATTAATTTAAAAAAGTTGTTTATGAAAGTCAGATAACTATAAAATTTAAGGCTGCAATAGTAGGAATAATTCTTTAAAAATAATAAACTTTTAATTCAAAGGGTATATGCTTGTCGCTTTGCGTATATTTGTTAATTCTGAATTTTTGTACTTTTATTTTATTTTTTTTTTTATAGTGTTCATTTTTTAAAGTACATATTTTTATAATATACTTATGTATGTGTATAGAAATAGGTGTGTATGTTGTTAAATTGCTTTCTTTGTTTGTTTGCTGTGCCTGTTGTATTAGTTTATCTAAAGAGCACTTTGAAAAACACTTGGAATTTTTCATTGCCAATTAGAACAAGCCAGGCAAATGCTAAAAAGAAAGAAAAATATAAACGTAAATGCATTCCGTGCAGTAAACACAGAACCAAACTCTGAACCCCGGGAACCCCAATTCCAATTCCAATTCCAATCCCAAAACTCAACACAAACCGTGTGCAATCGTTCGACTTGAAGAACAAAAAAATAAAAGAAAGAAAAAAAAAACAAATAAATTCCAAAACGAAACGTTAAGAATTTTACATTCGAGATACTTTTATCAGCTGCTGCTGCTGATGTTGCTGCTGCTGCTGCTGTTGCTGCTGCTGCTGTTGCTGCTGCTGCTGTTGCTGCTGATGTTGCTGTTGCTGTTGCCTTGGATGCCTTGGTTGCTCAGTTTGCCGTTCGCATTCCCGGGTAGAAGCCAACCTGTTACAACATGCAATCGACAGGCCTCAAACAAAGCGGAAAACGTAATGCTGCCTGCAATTGCAATTTCTGTTGCAGTTTGCAGTTTGTATTTTGCAGTTTTTCAATTGCAATTGCAATGGGTAAATGTATCCAAGCGTGGCGCAGATACACACACACACATATATACACACATATGGTTGTGTATCTTCCTTAGGTATATTTTTTTTTTTTTTGAAACTTTCAACGAATAATTGCAAATAATTTTCAAACGCAAATCCAGTGGGTGGCGTAATCAAAAAAAAATAAAAAAAACAACCTAAAACGTAAGAATTCTATAGTCGAGTATACACCATATATACATACACATTCATATCAAGCAGTGCATATTTGTATTAAAAATTCAAGCAGTTCAACGGCCATGCAAGCAAGCAGTGTAAGTGGCGCTAATTCAGTTTGCAATTAAAAAATTCTTTTTTACGTATCATTTGTTAAATTGTGACGTCAATCCAGCTAGATTTTCACAATTATTTTTTTTTAATAACTCAGTCTTTTTTTAATATTAAATATTATCCGATCATCAAAAAATTTTCAAAACTGATTAAGATGATCACAAGAGATTTACATTTAAAATATAAGTTTAATAGGAGAATGTAAGTATAGGAAATTTAAAATAAATTTAATTTGCTTATTGAAATATTGCCAAATTTACTGTCTATAGCAAAGTTTGCATTGTTTTATTACCCCCTTTTTTAATGAGTTCAGGTTGTAAAATGGTTTACAAATATGAAATATCAAAATAATATATAATATGTGGCATTAAATAAGCACAATATTTAAATAAATACATAGGATTTGTTATTTGTAATATTGTTACAACTTAATTTGAACATGCATTTGGCAAAATTTGATCAAAATTTAAAGTTATATATATTAGATATATTGTAAAATGATATATCTAGATGTAAAAAAGTGATCTAATACTAAAAATTATACCACTTTAAAATTGGTTAATTTTGGGGAGCTTAAAGTGAAATATTATATGAGCAAAATATTACCTTTAAAGAATATAATAAAAGAATAATAAGTTTATCAAATTAAATCAAATTCAAATTTAACCGCTTTACTGGGCGAACAAAAATGCCTTGCAACAGGTTGTCAAGGGGGTGACAAAACACATAAACAAAACAAAACACGTAACAAAATATGATAAATAGTTGTTAAATTGACAAAATTAAAAAAATAAAACAAATTAACCCAAGCAATGAACAATAACAATTATCAATTAAAAACAAATGGCATTGTATAAATAAACTACAATAAATTGGTACAATTAAATTGCCCACAATAATGTACCAAATAAGATGCCTTAGCATGCTAACACTAATCGTACCAATCTAGCAGCAGCCATCGATTTGTACCCAAAAATTGTTATCGATGTTTGGCTAGTGACCTGTTCGATACTCAACTTGCATCTCTAATGCAATATTTGTGTATGCAATAGACAAACGCCACCAACAAAAAAAAAAAAAATTTTAGTGCTGCCTGTTAATAACATTTGCACAAATGTTGCAAGAGAAAAATACCAAGCAACACAAGTAACAACAACAATAATAGCAACATATATCTGAAAAGAAGTAGAAACATTTTTGAACTATAGCCTTGAAATAATTGTTTCAACAGCGAATCAAAATATACACACACAAAACAAATTTATTTGAGCACAAAGTTATTGAAAAAACAAAAACCAACCAAAAAACATGGATAACTCTATGAAGCCAAACAACAACGGTGCAATTAATTGTAAGTAGAATGCAAATATTTACACAAATACATCATACTATATGTACATGCCATTTAAAATTGACACAAATTTTCTTTATTTATTATTATTTGTATGATCAATTTGATATGCATGTAATGTATCTAGACATACTATATGTATCTTCATCTTGCAGTTAACAATATGACTGCTGAGGAATTGCAGGAATGGCAATCACTTGTCCTAACCGAGGCGCAACGCGAAAATTATGTTAATCAAAATTTGGAAATAGTGCGACATTTTCGCACCGAGGCAATTGGACGAGCGCCTCCGTTTGATTTGGAGCGCAGTGCAATAAATGCGGCAATTGCTAGTCATGGTCTCAATATGGGCAATGAGTCAATTGTTGTTGGTCTACCAGATTTGGAGCCGCCGCCATCACGTCGTCCACGCATGGAATCATTGAAGATGCAGTTGCAATATAAGCAACAACTACATCAGCGGCGGGAACATCAAGAGCGGCAGCAACAGGCGGCGCAGGCCAATGTCAACCATTATAAGGCCTTGGCCCACATATTCTCTGGACGCTCAGCACCAGGATCAGAAGCAGCAGCAGCTGCTGCCGCAGCAGGAACTAGCAGCAGCAAGAGCAGCATCAAAAGCAGCAGCAGCACCAACACCAACAACAATAGCGATCTAGAGGATTTGACCATACGTGAGATTGCGATAAAGAATAGCATTGATAGCTTGGGATTGCGTCGCACTTAATTATATGAATGCATATTAACTGTTTACACATAAGTATCATATTTATTAAACAGATTTGTTAAAGGATTCAGCGTGTGCAACATATTCTTTACAACGTATAGATAAACATTAATATAAACATATATAAATGTATTTATCAGGGACCGTCAATGTTATAAAATCTATCAAAAAAAAAAAGAATTACATTTTCAATTTTTTCTCTTAGATATAGAAATTATTTTTTGTTTGTTTTTTATTATGTAAACTATAGTTGTACAATTCTCTAAGTAGTGTTATAATCAAAAATTTTTTAAAATCATTCTTTGAATGTTTTCTATTTTGTAAACATTGTGAAAATTCAAAATTTTTCATTTTTATTAGGCAAATAAAATTGTATTTAATATATATTATTTATTTTTATTATACTGCATTTGTTATTCCAATTTAATTTTTTTGATTAAATTTTTTAAACATTCTTGGAATGTTTTCTTGACTTTTATATATAGTAAATAAAGAATAGTATATATCTCATTTTTTAATTGATAAAAATTGTTTCTATAATCCAATTTTTATTAAGGTTATTAATTTTTATCATCGAATTTTATAATAGAAAATTAATTTAAAATAATTTTTTTTATTAAAAACGTAACTGATAAATGTATTTGAATGTTATTCCAAGTTTTATCAATTACAGAAAGAAAAAAAATATAAGAATAAAAGATTAAAAATTGTATCATATATTTTTTTTAAATTTAATTTTTGCTTATAAAGGTCGACTAGATAAATAATTAATTAACTGAAAATGTTTTATTTTTTTTGAATATACACAAATTTTTCTACTTTTTTTTTAAATTATTTAAAATAATATTATTTTTATCTCTTTCGGTCCCTAGAATCGTATTAATGTATATTAATAATTCATCTTAGTAAAAAAAAAAAAGAAAATAAATGGTAGTTGATTATGTTGTGTAAATAATATCAATTGATGTTTGTATAAAGTGCATTTTAAATATATAGTAGTAGTTAAGCATTAAAAATTGTGCATGTTAGTGTACATACCATATAAATTCTACTACATTTCAAATCTCAAATGAAATAAAGCGAAATTTTGGTTATGTATGCAGACATACATACTTTTACTTACATATATTTAAATATATATATATAAATAAATATATATGTATATGCTACATTGTCTAAGACATTTCCTGTTTTCAAGCATATTAAATTAACATTAACAACGTCACTTTTGAACATGTATACTGTGTGCTAAAATCAAAAAATAAATAAATTAAAAAAAAGTCCATGTCAAAATAATAATATATATATAATTTGTTTAATGACACCTTGTGGCAAATTACAAATTAAAAAGGAACAAGTGTTTAAATATCGTTTTACACATATATATATCATTTACACATATAGATAGATTTATCACATACAATATTTGTATGTTCTTTAGTCTCATAATTTTGACATCTATTGGAAATAGGCGCTGAAGCAAAGATAGGATTGTGGGGAATGTTGTTGTAGTTTCTTGGGAGGTATACATACACACATAGATTACAATTATGGGAAATACATGTATTAAATATAGTCTCGAGGTTTTGTGCAGCGCCTATACGATTTCCATACATTTAGATTTGGTAAGTTTTTTTTTGTTGTTGTTTTGTTTTTGTATATATATATTGACTAGATTTAGTTAAGCGGCATTTGAGTTGTTGCTTTCATTGTTGTTATCAATCTCATTCTCATTCTCGATCACATTCTCATTCTCATTCTGTTCTTCATCATTATCATTAGTATTATCATTATTATCACTAGCAACGGCCACATTAGCATCTCTTGTATCCATAGGTTCAACACGCACAACTTGATTGCGACTCCTCTCAGCACTACCCGATGATGATGATGACGTTGAGGATTCGCCCGTTGCGTGCATTAAACGACGATATTGATGTAAACTGGCCAAAATACGTATCATTATCTGTGCAGGTACTGTTATAGTATCGCGTGTCTCCACCAGCATAATCTCATTACTCTTAATTAGCTATAACAAAAAAAGAGAACAAATATTTCTTATTTTAAATGAACAATTAATTAAAGCCAATAAGCACTTACCTCTGCTGCTTCCTTCTCATCAAAGGTGCCCGTCTCTGCCAGAGGTGCCCACAATTTCACATTATAATCAATTCCCGAACTGAGCAAATAGGGTAGCGTAGGATGCGGCTGAACCCGATTAACCACACGATGATCGGCTAATAGAGTTTTTACCACCTTGCCTGTCTTTCGTTGCCAAATAAAGATATGGCCACAATCCGAGCCGGACATTATGTAATCATCGCCCCAGAAGCAAGCGCCCTTAACCATTGTCCGCGAATTGCGATGTCCGCTAAACGACATTTTCACATAATCAAACTTGCTAAGCGGATATTTTCCGGTATTTTGCGAACTAGTTGTTGTCCTTTTAGCATCTGTTGCTGCTGCGGCATCTGTTGATGCTGCGGCATCTGTTGATTCTACGGGGCCTAAAAGAAAAAAATACCAAAAAGAAATAAAAGAAAGATTAGAGAAATAGAGTTCATAAATTTCTTACATTATAATTTTAGAATATAATAGTCTTAAAGATAAGATTAAAGATAATAATTAAAATTATTATTAGGGAAGGGATTATTTTACCACGACCAATTAGATCTATTGCACCCCTATTAATTATAATAGTCTTAAAGAAATTATATACAAATTTAATCAATTATTATTATATCAATGAAAATGTTGCTTGCGTTTTTTGTTAGATTTTTTTAAGGGACCTCAACGCTTATCATTTTTTATATATAAGATTACATGGGAGCATTTTTTTCAGGGACCGCAAATATTCAATAATTATGTGTTCAAAAAAATCAAATCTGAAAAAATTATCTTGATGAGTGGGAAAATCTTAGATATACAGAATAAACTTTCATTTTTATAAAAAAAATTTAAAAATAAATCTAATTTTATCTAAAAAAAAATTTTTAAATACAAATTATTTTTCAATTTTTATTATAAAAATCAGAATTAAAAACAATTTTTAATTTCTATAAAAAAAATCAAAAATAAAAATTATTTTTTTATTTATATTATAGAAATTCACAAATTAAAATTGAATGTAAATATCTTTGAAACCAGTATCCAGTATGTTGATCTTTTAAGGACATGCTGTGTATTATATGAAAAGTATTGAGGCACACTTCCTGAATGTTTTTAAATTTTGGTAATAAAGCCCCTGGTTCCAAAGATATTTACATTCAAATTATGTCTCGAAAAAGACTCGCAAACAGTTGAATATGCGACTCGAAAATAAATTGCAAGCGATTAGAATTACGATTCGAAAAAGATTCGCCAATGATTGGAAATATGACTCGAAATACGTCAAAGCTGATAAAAAAAAAAAACCAGTTAAAAATGACTCATCAAGAAGAATCGTGTCCACTTTCACCCGACACAAATATCATTTATAACACTAGTTTACAAATTATTTTTTGATCGAGGGAGCTGGGCTCTCATATACTTTTTTTGATGTATTTTTGGTCGCTGATTTCAAAAATGCAAATCATTTATTTTTTCAAAGAATGGTTTTCGAGAAAACCGCGAATAGCTAGTTTTTTGGCAGTCTTTCGACTTATTTGTTCATATCTACATGAAATCTTATTTGATCTTAAATAATGTTACACAATTCAATAGATAATTGTATCCCCTTTCTAATGGTATGCCGTTTATGCGGATCGAATAAGAATTAAAGCCATTATAAACCCTCAAAGTTGAAAAATGTGAACTTTTTTTGCGTTTTTGAAAAATTGCTGAATTTCAATTGGTCTTTTAAAAATTTAAAAAATTCGTTTAAATACTTTTTAAGATTTATTATGTTAGATAATTCTTTTACGAATATTTTAAGTATACGTTTGTCCAAATCGGTCAGTAAATGTGGTAGTTATTCAGCAATTAGTAAAAATACCCAAGAAAAAATTCACCTTGTTCATCACTTTTCCAGTCATATTTGGAGATGAGAAGTTTCAACTGACTAGAAACTAAAGCTATTGCGGTGATTTGAATGGATTTTTTGCTTTATTTAGAGAGAATAATGATCCTGAAGATTGGTGTATCTTTATCGAATATTTCCGCTTTAATTTTTCCGTAGACAATAAGCAACATTTTTTCTTTTAATATACTAACGCATCACTGTTTTCTCTCTTAAATTGTAAATTTTCCTCAAATATGACTAGAAAAGGGATGAACAGGGTAAATTTTTTCTTGGCTGTTTTTACTAACTGGTGAATAACTATCACATTTATTGACCGATTTGGACAAATGTACACTCAAAATAATTGTAAACGAATTATCTAACATAATTAATCTTAAAAAGTATTTAAACGAATTTTTTTAAATTTTTAAAAGTCCAATTGAAATTCAGCAATTTTTCAAAAACGCAAAAAAAGTTCACATTTTTCAACTTTGAGGGTTTATAATGGCTTTAATTCTTATTCGATCCGCATAAACGGCATACCGTTAGAAAGGGGATACAATTATCTATTGAATTGTGTAACATTATTTAAGATCAAATAAGATTTCATGTAGATATGAACAAATAAGTCGAAAGACTGCCAAAAAACTAGCTATTCGCGGTTTTCTCGAAAGCCATTCTTTGAAAAAATAAATGGTTTGCATTTTTGAAATCAGCGACCAAAAATACATCAAAAAAAGTTTATGAGAGCCCAGCTCCTTTTTTGCTGTAAACTAGTGTAAT